>JAVIAB010000051.1:140634796-141077296 GCA_032433765.1 Megaustenia siamemsis | reverse complement strand
GATTATTTGTTCATCTTCAATAATGATAGTAAACCTCAGTGCTTAATTTGCGTTCAAGTGTTAACCGTTTTGAAGGAATATAATTTAAAACGGCACTATGCCACACATCATCAAAACATGTATGAGAAACATAGCATTGAAGCTAGGAAGCTTTTGGTTGAACAGCTGAAGACAAAGTTGAATCAACAGCAAAGTATGTATACAAAGGGCAATAAAATTAAAGAGTCATCGATCATTGCATCATATACAGTTACCTATGAGCTTGCAAAATCTAAAAAACCCTTTACTGACGGAAATTTTGTGAAGAAATGTGCGATTCAAATGGCAAAGGCATTCGGTCAAGAAAAAATAGCCAAAGAATTTGAATCTGTGCCTCTTTCAAAACAAACTGTAGCCAGAAGAACAGAAGACATCAGTCTGCAACTGTCTCAAAGTTTAAAATCTTGTATTGAAAACTGCTCATATTTTTCGCTCGCGATTGATGAAAGTACTGACATCACTGACACTTGCCAGCTTCTTATTTTTGTTAAAGTTATCGAGGAGGATTTTACTGTTATTGAAGAATTGTTGAAAGTTTGCTCTTTGCATGGCACTTGTAGAGGGACAGACATATTTTCTGCAGTCATAGTGCCGTAGATGAAGTAGGTGGTTTTGGAAAGTTGTCTGCAGTGTGTACTGATGGTTGCAAAGCTTTATTGGTTCAAATACTGGTTTTGTTGGACTTCTAAAGCAAAACAAAATTAACGTACCTACATTGCATTGCATAATTCATCAAGAGGCCCTTTGTGCAAAGTCCATAATCTAAAAGACACCATGGCTACTGTTGTGAAAATAACAAATTTGATAAGAGGAGGACACCAGTCTTTAAATCACAGGAAGTTTTTATCATTTTTAGAGGAAGTAGATTCTAGCTACGGTGATCTCCTGCTTTATACAGAAGTAAGATGGCTTAGTCGAGGGAAATGTTTAATAATATTTTTTGAACTGAAGAATGACATTTATGACTTCCTGCGAGAGAACTTACCATGCTCCATTGATCTTCAACATGCACTCAAAGACATTAATTTCCTTCATAATCTGGCATATCTCACAGACATCACAAAACATTTGAACATATTGAATTGCAGCTACAAGGCGAAAAGCAAACCATTTTTCAATTGATGGGATATGTTGATGGTTTTAAAAAGAAGCTGAATCTATTTAGACTTTCTTTGCAAAAAAATGATCTGTTCCATTTTTCAAGTTGTAAGCAGTTGTTGTCAGAGATAGAAAGTGCAAACTTCAGTAAGTACGCAGCTGACATTGAACATTTGATTTGTGAATTTGATCGACGATTTCAAGATTTTGAAATGTTTCGTCCGCAAACGGAACTTTTTAATAACCCAATTAAGTGCACAGTGGAGTGCCAGCCATCAGATCTTCAACTAGAGTTGTGTGACCTTCAGTGTGACCCCTTCCTCAGTACTGTAAAGGCATTAGGAGCTGACTTCTGGAAATTGCTACCAAATGAACGTTACCGTGTCTGAGAAAATGGGCACTAAAGATGTGCTCTATATTCGGCAGCACATATCTCTGCGAGACAACATCCTCTTCCATGAAGTTAATTAAATCTAAGACCAGGAACAGAATGACCGATTCGACATTGTCCCATACTCTCCGAATCGCCACGTCAAAAATGGAAGTGGACTTCAAATCTCTGGTGGAAAGCTGTGACAAGTCACAATCGTCGCACTGAGACATTAAAGGTAATTTTAAAATGAATAATTAATGGATTTGTTACAAATCAAATATGTAGTCAAAGTGCAAGCATATTTATATATTACTATATCGCATAGGTCCCTACTGTCATTTTTGACGATATTCTTAAGTGTGGCCCGCGGGTCTTGGCCTTGGCTTTAATCCGGCCCTCGGGCAACCTCAAGTTGGCCACCACTCCCATACTGTAAAAAAAAAAAATAAGCCGAAAAAACTTCGCAAACATGGCCAAGTCAAAGAGAGAAAAAGTAAATCCGCCATCCAGGAAAGAGAAGGGCTCTCTGTCTAAGAGACGTATGACGCAAGCCGGAGAAAGGCGTAAGGAGTCCGGGTTGCCGACTCACCATTTGTCTACGAGGAAAAAAGACAAAGAGGAAGACCAAGGAATTCTTGGAGAAGACAGATAGAAGCAGAGATGAAGATGATGGGGAAAACATGGAATGATCTTAAAAGAATGGCAAAAAACAGAATGACTTGGAAAGTGTTTGTTGAAGACCTATGCTCCACTGGGAGCTAAAAAGGTAGAAGAAGAAGAACATCCGCTTTGCTGCATTGAATTCAGTAATTCGTTGCCTTGAGTTGCCAAAAGTCCCAGTTCTGCAGTAGCAACAGCCATCGCTCAATTACATTCGTGAGGAATTAATCTCTCTCTCTCTCTCTCTCTCTCTCTCTCTTCTTTTCTCTTCTCTCTCTCCCTCAAAGGAAAAAAAAAGTATGTTGGCTTAAATTATGGCAGGTTACAAAATGCCTGTTGAATTATTCGACCAGATCGTTTAATTTACTAGTAGATTCAGTTTTTGCATTCACCCCTGATGAGTTGTTATTGGTTTCTTCAAAGAAAGTGTTTCAACGTTTTATGTGTCAAATCTCTCTGTTAAAAGGTTGCAGGTTGCAGTAGAAGCTTAGCACCGTGGATGCCTGTTCGGTTATTAGTTTTTTTTCTTTCCATTGAATTGAAACGTTGAGTAATTGTTGAAGCTGAAAAATGTATGAAAAAAATCTTACTATTAAAACAACGGCAACAAACAAGTGTCTTAGAGATGCAGGGAAAATGTCTCCTTCCCTCTAAGAAACTGATTAGTCCAACAAAAGGGAACCGTGTTGAGTACATTGCTGACTGAGAACTGGTGACTGAGTGGTTGGTGCACTTACAACTGTTAAGAAGAATCCTTGTTTGATTACAAACCATAGCAACTTTTCTCAAGTCTTCGATGTTTAAGCCTACCCAAATTTGTTATTAAACGTCATATGTCTCGTGCCTGTTTGTTTGTATAATTCTGAAAATAACTAGAAGTTTACTTTTTCTATTTAATCTTCGCGTCGCCATCAATTTTTACAACAGAAAAAAAAATCTCATCATCATCATCATCGAGTGCCGTCTCCGCAACGAAGGTTGGCTACCATGGATCGCCATTCCAATCTGTTTCTTGCTTTGATGGTGCAGGTTGTCACAGATTGACTTGTCATCTTTTGATGTTACTCGTCCATGTTAAAGGTAAAGGTCAAGTACGAGACTTGAACCGACGTCTTAGCACGCGAGTTTACACCCATATGTGCTCGGCCGCCTATTCAGAAATGTTCGGAGATTTCTATATAGTGTCGTCTCAAGCATCGAAACTCAGATGCGAAGCAACATTCCTCACCGCCCCAGGGTAATACCCTGGTACCCATTTCTGCCAACGGCTGGGTCGACCGAGGGGGTATTTTTTTTTTTCCAACCACGAGTACAATTCACACGCTCCCAGCGGGAATCGACCACGGGTTGTCCGAACGTCGGTAGTCCAGTCGGGTGGTTTTCCCAACTCGGATACCGAGGCCCCGCTCGTCCATGTTAGTCTTGGTCTGCCTCTGCCTCTTTTACCTTGTATTTTCCCTTCCAATATTACTGTCAGTAGGCTATTGTGTCTTTTAACGTGTCCCAAACATTTAATTTGTCTTGTCTTAATTTTAATTAGTAGTTCTCCTTTTATTTTTAGTTGTTTCAAAACTTCATCGTTTGTTTTCTTTTCTTTCCATCTAATTCTACCTATTCTTCTGTAAATCCACATTTCAAAGGCTTCAATTTTCTGTTCTGTTTTCTTGTCTAATGTCCATGTTTCTGCACCATACAGGAATATTGAGAAGATGCAACATTTTGCTATTTCTAGTTAGAACCCTGCTGTTAGTTGTTTTGTTGTTAGTATATTTTTCATGGCATTAAAATTTACATCGCAAAAAAATCTAACATTTCTAAAAAGGTTTTCGCAATAAACAAGGTCTTACTGTAAATCTGTCAGCCCTACCTGGCAAGTGTTTTTTTTTTTTTTTTTTTAGTAGGCGACTCTCGTGTCTGCTTGGAAACTCAATGGACGTCTGCTAGACCAGCAGTACTGGTATTGGGTGCAGACTTTATTGTTAATCACACCAGAACGTGGAGAATATAACGGTGAGTTGTGAGATTCCGATATACGTATTCATGTTCAAATCTAGTTTTGGTTATTAGATAATTAAATGTGTGTAAATTACAGACAATATTGGCATGAAGTTTAATAGTTAAGTAAAAGTTACGCTCAGAGTCAGTGGCTAATTACACCAAGTAGTTAAGTGTGAGTGACTGGTGAGTACTAAGTGATGGGAGTTGACGGTTGAGAGTGAGTATCTTCTAAATCTAATTTATCTTTCTCTTACTGAACTTCTCATACTCTAGCAGATGATCATTCTTTTGATGGTTTCAAAGTGAAATTCATCACGTAACAGTTATGTTAAATAACTAATTTAACTTTAGTAATAAACGCTTGCTGCTCTTCTTAATAGTTAATCTTTGCTACATTAACTTCTCGTTCCTATAATTCTTTCCTGAGATAAAGTCTTTAGTGTTATGGTAAAGTAACAATTATTATTAATTATTCTGTAAAGTTGAGTTATAGTCATAATAGTGTAAAAAAATACACGTGTTTGTGTTTAAATATGTTATTAATATGTTGAATAACTTTTTTAAAATTTTAAGTACTTAAGTAAGTAAATTATTGAAGTCAGTAGTTGTTATTTTTGTTAAAGTTTAGTGAAGTGATGGCAAACTACATACAGTCATTGATTTAATAAATTATTCTTATTATTTGAAATCACACAATTTTAATCTTGATTGCGAATTACAGTGTTTTATTATGAAAGTAGTTCTCAGAGTTGTCACTTGGACACATTCATATGAGATAGAGATAGATAAGACTGATTTTAGTTCGCGTCTTTGTTTTGCGACCTGATATAGATGAGCCGCGGTAGAGCAGTGGCTATCAAACATGTGTAAATAATTTATAAACTTTACTCTCTAATAAGGACAAGATTTCGAGTTTCCACCGGCTTCTAGGTTCATCCCGCCTGCTGAAATGAATACCTAACAGCATCATTGTGGGAGCAAATTACGACGCTATTGAATTAGGGCTGATGATATTACCAAACAATGCACCAGTGAAAAAAAAAAATGTGGACATGATTTCATGGTAAAGTTCTAATATAGTCTGATAAATTATTTCAGCGAAAGAGTGATCTCCTCTTAGTGGACGTCACAAATAAGTTGTTACAGGGGTTCTCAAGTAGTTCTCAAATACTGTTGAAAATCACAAATTTGATCTCTTTTCAGTTCAGGTGCAATTTTTTTATATTAATTAAGCGTGGATATTTAGTTGATGTAACTTTGTATGTCCCAGTGTGCTTCCCAGATAAAATATGCCCTTAATTTTAGATGAGTGCTAATTAATTTGTGATCATTAGAACATGCATACTAGAGCAAATATTGGTGATATGGTGAAAACATATAACACTAACAAAGAGTCACTATCGCAAAGTCACAAATTATTTGTGCCAATGGGAGTCGGCTATCCAATCCCCGCCACCCCCCACCCCTTAAAGTCAATCTTTAATGTTAAGATGCATTAGATGATGATAATGGACAATATTGTTGTAAAAATCTGCCTTAAATGAGCACCATGATTGTGAACCAGCTGTGTCTGAAACACATGATTTACCCTTGCATTGTTTCTCTTTTCTCTACAATTAGGGGTCTTCTAATGATAAATTGAGAACCACTAAATAAAGTGCAATGTTTACTCAAGGGGACACTCCTCTTCTGACCTGAAATAATTTATCACACTAAACTTGACCTTTACCATTACAAGCAAATTCCCAGTGCCATACTCAAAAGACATGATGGGGTAAAAAAAAATATAAAACATCAAAGATTTGCTTCTCAGTTGTCAAAACAATCAATGTATTATATAACAATGATATAATATAAGGCCTAAAGTATACACTTATACTGTTTCCATACAGTTGTAATATAGTTATTTAAAACTCAAGTTGAACATTCTAGCTTTTCTAAAAGTAAGAATATTTGCAAGTTAATTTGGAGTAGAAAAATATGTTTCTTTTTATTTGTGCGGCTAAAATAAGTTCCAAAAGTTTTAATATTATATTATTGTCTTTGGTATGGGTTGCAGAAAGCTGAAGATGAAATGTATTGAATGGTGCAAGAGACTTTACCATTTACAGTGTCAGTCTTGATTTACTTATTTGTACTGAATTGACAACTATGCTTGGTCAGATTACTTAATAGTTTTTTATTAGAAAATTAACATATTCTATAGCAAGACCTGGAAAAATTGACTCGAGCTAATGTTACCGATACGTTAAACTCTTGAGCCAGTTTGATTTATTAGACATTTTTGGAGCTGTTCCTTCTGAGTTGTTCATTATGAAATTAAATAAAAATGGATGCTGATTGTGGCTGTGGTCAGGTTACTTATTAATTTTTCATTAGGATATAACATTGATGTTGATGGTTGTTGTGTATAATTTTCTTTCTTTACACAGACTACAGTTCTGTAGCTAATTATCTTTCGCTTATTGTAAACTGCCTTTGAATAAGCTCCTCATGATTAATATTTATTTTTTGTAATGTATACATTTTTGTTGTGGAGAGACATGATCACAAAATGATCACCTACGCCAGCAGGCATGGTACCTGATGATGATGATTGTAATGTAAGAAAATAAAAGAATTTACAGTAGTATATTTAAGCTGGCAAACAAATAATACTATATTCACTTTGATGCTTTCTTACACTAATTCAGTTTTCGTTTTAATTTGTTTCTAATCAGACACAGATGAACACAGTTTTATCTGTAGGGTGAATGGATGCCTTGCACTTAACATCCTGCATCCATTGTTTAATCTTGTTATTCCAAATATATACTTGTACATTTGGATAAATATGGACTGAGCGATCAATAGAGAATGCATTGGATGATAAGTAAACCAAGTTGAGATTGTTCATTCAGTGTGACATAAAGAGAATCATTTTTATTTTAAAATAACAAAACAAAGCAGGAAAATGATGTTGAGAATTTCTGAGCTGAATGCTCTGGACCCTCCCTGTTGTGAATTATTTAAACATCATCAGCTTACTTGTCAATATACATCAAAATTGTCAAATGATGCCATTTTTTCAAATGGTTCCTAGTGCCAAACACACTAACTGTGCTGAAAATTATTTTCAGTTGTTGTTTGGTTAGGTAAATGTAATTGATCTGTTCTGGAGTAAAATGCAGAGTAAAATACAGATTAATGGAATCTGTAGACAGAACTTGGCCTACAAAAGAAATTATGCCGGAGGTACTAATGAATGTATTTCCACAATTTTAACAGCTCTTTTGGGATTTATCTGTGGTGTCTTACTGGTGAACTGGTGTAAAGTCAGTGTGATGTCGAACTGTGCAATCCATGGAGTATGTTGTAAGGAAATACGACCTCTTCAGACAAAATCAATTTCAGAAATGAATTTAGCAGATAGCACATACACTGCAAAAGCAAAAGGGAGAGATAACTTTATATTTGTGGGAATTATGACGGCAAAAAAGTTCATTGATAATCGTGGTTTGGCAACACATAGGACTTGGGCCAGTAATATTAATGGGAAGGTGATGTTTTTCTCCAGTGAAGGATCTTCTTCAAGTTATGGAGTGCCAGTAGTTGCATTACCTGGTGTTAACGATCATTACCCACCACAGAAGAAGTCATTTATGATGTTGAAATATATGTATGACCATTTTTTGGACAAATATGAGTGGTTTATGCGAGCAGATGATGATGTCTTCATTAAGGGAGATAAATTGGATGAATTCCTTCGGGGAATCAACAGCTCACAGCCACTTTTCATTGGTCAAGCAGGAACTGGAAAGGCTGATGAGTTAGGCAAATTAGCACTTTCTGCGGAGGAAAATTTTTGCATGGGTGGACCTGGCATGATATTCAGCCGTGAGACTCTACGGCGAGTGGCACCTCATATTAGCTACTGCCTACGTAATCTCTACACCTCCCATGAAGATGTTGAAATTGGACGATGTGTTCGAAAATTTGCAGGAGTCCAATGTACCTGGGTCATATGAGGTAAGACAATTTTCTTGCTTTATTCAAGGTATGAAAAATGTAATAATTAATAAGCACTAAAAAAAAATCTATTTATCATGATCCTTTTATCTTCCTCATGATGTATCACCTTTCATGTGCTTGTAGAGCACATTGTTCAATCAGCCATTTCATCTGTCTCTGTTTCTACTTCCTCAATGTTTTCTTATTCATATTATATATATTAAAAAAGGCTTATCTTTGATTTAAATTCCAGTTTGCAGCCTTCAACTAAACCTAAAATGTTTGTCATAATATCTTTTTGATTTAATTGAAGCAAATGATTGCATCTGATGTTCATCAGGTTTTTTGATTATGTGGACTGTCTGTTTAGTTACCTTTATTGAATTTTTATGCCAGGCACTATTTTAGCTGCCCTCCTTTTTAACTTATTCTTTAATCGAGCCAGGATCAGTGAACCAGAACCATCCAGATCCTGCTCCAACTCTCCGTGGTGCCTCTAGTAGCAGACTAACCTGTCTAGTCTGACCAAGCGAGTAGGGATTGAAGAGGGAAGATAACCCAGTACTCAAAAATGTCGTGCTGAAGTCGTATGTGTTGGGCCGAAAGGCTAAAATATCATAGCTATACTTCAAACCACAACACAATGCAGACATGCCCACTTAACGTCCTATTAAAGGCGGATTACAAAAGGTGTACTTCTTTAGTCATTGGACGAATGCAAGCAAGCAAGCTCACATCCTTCATCTTCATTTATGCTCACATCTTTCATCTTTATCTTTATACTTGAAACAGTGTAGATAATTGGGATCATATTTGACTAAGTATTAAATGATAGCTTTAACCCTAGATCATTTGTAAAATTACAATAGTAAAATTAAAAATTTTTTACATTTCCAGTTTATTGTGCTTTTTCCCACTGTGTACCTTCTTAAATGTTGGTAGTATTTATTCAGGAAGTGTCATTGAGACCGCACATGTTTTTGAAGTACTGCTGGTTCGTCATAAAAATATGATTGTTTCGTGAGATTAGTCTTTTTAGTTTTGGTAATTAAAATATAGAGACATTCTAAAAATTAAACCCAAAAGCTGACAGTTCAACCTCAGGCTGAAACTCACAAACAGTTTTTTACCTGAGCCCCTCAAAAACCAGAAAAATGATAACAAACTTATGTGTTGTTTGTAATAAGGCTATTTGTCATGGACATAATGCCCACCTTACAGACTGTGCTCCTTAATTGCTTGGATTATTTTAAGTTGTATTTATTCCTAAATGTCATTTTTTTAACATATTCATAACGAAATGTAAAAAGACATTTTTTTCTTAATTATATAGGTTTTATGGGAGTTGCAGATTTTATGATAGTTTAGTAAAAGTTAGGTACAAATAAGTATCATATTCTAGGCTACTGTGATTTCCTAGTGTGCTTTCATTTACAAGATATCTGAAATCTTGTGATTTTATTTTGACCTAGTTTACCATCTTTTACCATTTTTCTGGGAAAGTATTTTGGCTTAATATGATACCTATCACATTGCTCATACAATTTGTCATTGGTAACCAAACAGTATATGCACTAACATAATGTTCCCTCCTTAAGTCACGGAGGAAACTATTTACTTTATGTTTTAAAACCATCTATTACTGGTAACTTTCATTCAAAAGTTGTATCCTCATGATATGATATGCCTTCACAAGAGTTCTGGTTAGATTATATACCAATTCACTTGTAACTTTACTTGAGGTCTCTACCTTCCCCCTGAGTGTTTATTTGTTATATTTGTATACCCAAAAGGTGAGCATCAGTAGTAGAGTGTGGTGGTTAGCCTGATGGCATAGTGATGAAGTGAATGATGGTTAAGTCCCAGTGCGATAGTTAGCCTGATGGCATAGTGATGAAGTGAATGATGGTTAAATCCCAGTGTGGTGGTTAGCCTGATGGCATAGTGATGAAGTGAATGATGGTTAAGTCCCAGTGTGGTAGTTAGCCTGATGGCACAGTGATGGAGTGAATGATGGTTAAGTCCCAGTGTAGTCGTTAGCCTGATGGCATAGTGATGGAGTGAATGATGGTTAAGTCCCAGTGTGGTGCTCTCCAGTCAGGCCAGCTAAAAAAATAATGAGTATATGGCTCACTGAGTTGGAGAAGCAGTGAAATAGAGTACTGGATCATTCAACTCTAACTGCTGTGGCCCCCCTTAGTACATGGAATTTAAATATTTCACCTCCGATAATATTATATGTTATGGAACATCATCCTCTTATCTACTTATATCTACCATCATAGCAGTCTCAGCACACACCAAAAGACATAAGGCTAAACCACACAGAAAGTGAACACAGCCAACTGTTCCCTGTCATATGATATTACCATTCATCGTAAACAATTGGAATATCGAAACATTATCAAAATGGATTAAACACACAGCTCATGGTGTGCACAGAGCACCTAACTCAGTAGCTCCTGCAACAAGCCGGAATTGGAATATGAGGAAACTGCAACAAGGAACACTTTCATACATAGCCTTCAATGGTTCCTGCCGCCTATCCACCATATTGACCGGAAGTTCACATCCTCCTGAAAATCTCTCTCTCTCTCTCTCTGCGATCAAGACTCAATCAGTGTAGGATTCCAGACTCTCTCATGAAGGCAGCTGTCTGTTTAAGAGAATCGATTGCCCCATATAGTTTTTCTTCCAGGGAGGTGGGCGTGGACCACATTGCTTTTCTCAGGTCTGTGTACTGGGGGGCAATCCTGTAGAACATGTTTTGTAGTCATATTGTCCAGTGTACAGTGGCATAGGCTGGTTGTACCTATTTTGAATTTAGTGAACATGTGATTCCTCATTCTATTGTGGCCAGTGCATAGGCGAAGTACGATGACTTGATCCCTCCTTGATAGTGGTGGTATCCGTCACTCTCGTTATGCTTTGGGTGTTCTCGTTTCCATTTTTCATGGAACTGACCCTTGAGGATGGATTTGGCTTCATCATAACTGAGCGATTGGTTCTCTTGTGGTAATCTCCCTCCCTCTTTAGCTAATTTGTCTGCGCGTTCGTTCCCGTGTATATTACAGTGTGATGGTATCAACTGAATGACTACTCTCTGGAAGTTATTCCATAGTTGGTCCAGGGTTGTTCTCAAGTCATCTAGTTCATTGTTCTTGGGGCTTTTTAGAGCTGATAATACTGACAGTGCATCAGTTAGAATCACCAATTTATTGTGCATGTTATTTTTGTGTTGAGTAGCCAGTGTTGCAGCATCTCTGATGGCCTCAGTTCTGCTTTAAGGTTGTTTGAGAATTTTCCAGTAGCTATTGACTTGGTGGTCTCGTCCTGATTATTCAGCGTCAAGAACACCCCCCCCCCCTTTCTCCATTTCTGGTGGCATTTGTAGCAGAGCCATCTGTGTATATATGGGACCAAGAGTCCTGTGGGTAGGTATCGTGTATGTGTTTTTCTGCTACGTGTTTTCTTTCTGTGTCTGATTGGGTGCCTTTTTTCATGATTCCTGTTATATTTTCCTTAAGTTCTGGTATTTTATGCTTTCCACGAGGAGACATATCAGAGGGGCCCAAGGGTTTCGATATTGTTTGGGAAAGTACTGGGTCTCCAGTAGTTAGTTCATTGGCAATTGCAGCAAAGTTGCTCCTCTTTAGTCGTACAATTCCGGAACCAGTTATTCTTTGGTGCATGGGGTGGTTAGAAGCCTTCTATATTTCTCCGCTTGTTGCAATACTTTAGTGACCCGTCTGTCATCTAAGGGTTGTAAACCTGTTACTATTTCTAGAGTCTTGATAGGTGTAGATTTCATAGCACCAGTGATGATACGGGCAGCTTGGTTCTGTTAATTTTGCTAAGGTGTGATTTGGAAGCCATAGCCCAGGCTGTGACTCCATACTCTAGAACTGGTCTGACTCTTTCTACGTATAGTCTTTTCAAAATATTGCTGTCTGCCCCCTAGTCCATTCCTGCCAATTTCTTCATAATGTTTTTTCGTTTTCTGGCTTTTTTCCTTGCTCTGTCTATCTGATTTTTCCAAGTCATTCTGCAATTCATGGTGACGCCAAGATATGTTGGGTTTTGGTCAATGGGGAGTGTATGGTCTTTTATCAAGTTTGCAGAGAGTGTGTTTCTTGATAGGCAGAAAATTGTATATGTAGTTTTTTTTCGTTGATTGGTAAGAACCAGGTGTTCGTCCATTTTTCAAGTTCATCTAGGGCATCTTGCATCCTAGGTCCAGCCACCGACATACTTTCCTCGCAAGCCCATAACGCCAGATCATCTGTGTATATTGTTGAGTGTATTCTTGGTGGAATGTCCATTACGATGTCATTTATGAAAATTAAAAAGAGTGCTGGGAACAAGACTCCACCTTGTGGAACACCTTTTTCGATAGAGACCTTCTTACTTAGTTGACCTTGAACTTGTACTCTGGCCGTTCTATCCTGAAGGTATTAAGAGACTCAATTGAATAAACGACCCTGGATGCCAAGTCTAAAAAGCTAGTTCTTTAAAGCCTCTGGCCAAACCCTATCAAAAGCCTTCTCCATGTCGACTCACACTGCCAGTGTGTGTTTCTTTTCTTGTAGAGCATCCTCTATTTCCTGTACAATGTAGGTGACCAGGTCTTCAGTTGATCGGTGCTGACGGAAGCCACTTTGTTGTGGTACGATTTGTTGTTTTGTCTCCAAATGCTACATAAGTCTTCTGTTAACCAGCCTTTCCATGAGTTTACTCAGGCAGCTCAGTAGGCTAATTGGTCTATAGCTACTTGGGTCTAGTGGGTCTTTTCCACGCTTGAGGATGGGCACCTTAATAGCTTCTTTCCAGATTGCCGGCACATGACCTCTCTTCCAGCTAGCATTTATTATCCTTAGAAGCTGGCTCTTGGCTTTCTTTCCCAGATTTAGGAGCATTTCGTTGGAGATTCCATCTTTACCAGGGGAACTTTTGAGCTTCAATCCTTTGAGGGCAACATCTAATTCAGTTGGGGTAAAGATGGTCGTCTGATGCTCTTCTGGTGCTAAAGGCATGTGTTTTGCATCTTGGTTTTCCCGTCTTGCAGCTTTCTGTTTGTCTATTGGAATGTTTATTCTACTAATGTTTTTGTAAGTCTCTATCAGTAGATTTGCTGCCCTTTTGTCTGTGAGGATGTTCTGATTATGTGTTAATGATATTGGAGGTCGGCAGTTGTTTTCGTCGCTCAGAGCTTTCGCAAGTTTCCATAGTTTATGACCATTTTTGTCTACTTTTAGGCTCTCTGTTTTGTCTATCCAGCTCTGTCTAGCTGATATCATGATCTCACGTCTATATTTGGCCGAGTCTACTTTGTAGGCAATGTTGCTCTCTGTGCTGTGTGATGTTTCAGTTAGTTCTCTGGCAGAGTCCAGTTCCTCTTCTAGTCTTTGTATTTCCTTGCTCCAGTATGGCTTGTAGTTTGTTCTTGCTCCTCTAAAAATGGATTCTTTAGCAGCTCTCAGGATTCCATTTGTTAACTGCTCTATCATATTATTGACCTTCTTTTCATGGGTGTTGATAGGCGCAGTATATGCACCAGTGAGCCTTGCCAACTTTGCCCAATCTGCTCTCTTATAGTTCCAGCGGGGAAGAGGTATTGGCCGGTCTTGGAATATACGATAAGCCATTATGATGACTTGGCACACACAACAATGGCATCGCCTATAGATTCCTGATTACTCTAGTGAATGCAGCCTACAACAAACGAAACACGGTGCAAATTCCCTAAAGCGATAAAACTGCGGCTGACTGGACGAAGCAGTTCACATTAATGAGTAACATGTAAATAACTTGCGTCAAGCAATTCCAGCAACGGTCATGAACATCACTCAATGTAATGTAAAGCGCAGATCAACTCTAGACGGTGGAAGGTCGCATTCACAACACTTGATTTGTCAAAAAGGAATATTGCCGTGCGTACGACTCCGCTTCATCGCCGCAGATGTGTTAGGTAGAACATCATTTTGACTTTAACGCTGAAAAGTGCAATGGAGAACCGAAATTAGTCAGACCCCAAATGCACTTACTGCAGCGATCGAGAGAACGTGAACGAGTTCCACCATCTTGGAAACTGAAGTCCTGATGATCTACTTATACTTGTTAGTGCTTACCTCCCTCCACCCAGTAATAAAATTCGGTAGCTAAATATTGATATATCTTTACATGTTTTTTGTTAGTATTTCTCCCTTTACGGAAATGATTTCCCTTGTCATTGCAACCTTTAATTGTAATTGTAGAATTTGAATTTAAAAAAAAAAAAAAATCAGAAGAGTTTATTTTTTTACTGGCATACCAACATTAAATAACTATAACAATGAATTTAAATTTACTTTGCAACATTATAATCAAATTAATGTAATTGTAATTAATATAAAATAATGTTATATATGTCACTGTGATAATTTTATAGTGTTTTGATAAGTTCTTCCATGGTATAACTAACATATGGACTGACCTACACATGATTAGAAATGTTTTGCTGTTGCAGTAAGATTTACACATTACAAATAGAAAGGAAATATTCATTAGTTATTTCATTGCCATATGGGGGCAAAGACGTCCATTGGCAACTCGGTTGAAAACAGTCAGTAACTCACAGCTGTTTCGTCCGTCAGTATCAGCAAACAACAGAGCTTATCAAGACCCTACTCCGCCTCTAAGTGGTGCTTCTGAAAACTCTTCTATTCTATTCTATTAACGGAACAAGTTTCATTGCAATCAGGAATTCCCTATATCCTTCCACCACTTGTTACAACATTTTCCAAATTGCATCGGTAAATTCCGTGACAAGATCGTTCCATGCATGTCCTACACGACAGATTAGACGACGATTCCAAACCCTCCTCTTACGACTACGACATGTGGTTCAGGTCGCAGTGGCTCTGTTCTTTTTTTTCCCTCACCGGTGGCCACAATCAGTCTGGACAAACGAGAAGGTATCATAGAGGAAAGCAACCTGGTACTAAAAAGGAATTGCTGTAGTCCAATGGCAAAAATACCAAACTCTGCTGCAAACCACAACGAACTTACCGTCCATTTAAGGGTGGGTGACTTTAGTTATAAATGGGTGAAAACTAGAAAGAAGCATAAAAATAATAACTGTATTGCTGTTAATGATTGGAGAAACTTTATAGGGGCTAACCTTGGCTACATGAAGCCATTGCCACTCATATTGATAGCCGAGAAGGCCTGAGAGGATATTTTCCGAAGCACCTCTAGCTTGTGAGGTCTTCAACTATATTTGCTATCGACAGCTGGCGTCATTTTACTCACGATCGCCCCTGCTCGCAATGCTGAAAACGTCACATTTGGGTAGCCCCTATCAGCGGGCAGGCATTCAGTGTAGGTGGGAGTGATGAAACCCAGGGTGACATCTTTTCATTCCCTCCCCTGCCCACTTTAATGTTTATCGCATAGGCGACTTCGGTTTTTTTTCCGAACACAATCAGTTTTCATCCTCGTATGAATATATTTCTTTTCCATCATAAATTATTAACTGGCACATTTGAAACCGAATAATTACTCTTCTTCAAGTTCAATACATAAATAATGTTTTGTAGGGTAATGTAGAAGTGCTGTTGTATCACAATACTAGGCCATAGCATTAAAAGTCTAATGTACTTATAGACCGATATCTACAAATCCCCCCCCCCCCCCCCCGGCCAAAAAAAAAAGATTGAAAACTATTTATCAAAAGTTATAACATCTTAATCAATTGGAGCGTGCCGGTCTCGTCGATCAATGAACTTTTTCTTACCTTTAGCTGGGACGCAACGGCTCCATTTCACCAATCATTGTACATCATTTTAAATTTGATGCTAAAGCTGTAACGGGCATAATAGAAACTGATGGTAGAAGGGTTAGCTAATCCTCATAGTTTCAATTATTATAAATGACTTAGACAGGAGAGTTAACAACCTGTCCTCCGTCAATTCTCACATACCTCTACTTTCAGAAAGTTATGTTACTAACAGTAAAGTAAAGAGCCCCAACCCGCCAAGGTGGCGTATAGGGATAATGGTGTTAGTGCCCATAGTTTTTACAGACCTTCGGCACATGATTATTGGGGTAATGTGGTCGGTATTACGCCCGTGCTTTACTAACATACTGTATACTATATAATGTATTACAATTGGCGTGCAGTCCCTGAGTAATCTAGTGAAAAAGGAAAGCAGTCATACATTCATGTGAACAGACTCTCGTGTACGAGTATACTTAAAGTGCACTTGCAATACTATGGTCTTTTAATTGTATAACCAACAACTACGTAAATCCAGGCCACCGTTTCTTTCCTCCATTTCTTTCAGATCAGTGATTGGTTTTCATGCTTGAATTTCTTTGTTTAATTTGAATAGTTTTTGTGTTATACCGAAACGTCGTAGTTTAAAAAAAATTGTTTAGCTGCTTCTTACCATTTTATGTTTATTTTACTTGCAGTAAACCTGCATGATCCTATAGTACCTTTGGAAATATGTATGGCGCCAACATGATTTTTCTTTATTCTTTCCTTTCATGTGCCAATATCTGCGATGCTATTCCTGTCCATTCTTTGATGTCAATCTGCTGTATACAGTTCGTGGAAGTTCTCTATTAGGTATTTTATTTTAAGTCCATCACAGATGAACATTTTTTGTCTCGTCATTGAGCCAACACCTTGTACTTTTTTAAAACCTCCTGTATCAAATTAAAAGTCACCATTGGATAGTCTGGATATCCTGCCCACCAAGATTTCCTCCTCTATCATATGGTACACATATAATTGGGGGGGGGGGGATTGGGTAGATTTATTATTTTATACTTATTTTTAAAAAGCCCACACACGGTATTATACGGTTTGCTATATTTGTCCCTTTTTCAACTTGAAATATTTCTTTTACATGCTTTGTTTTGAAGACACGGTTTATATACGCGATTGTCCGTTTTCGATAGAAATAGGAACTCCATTTGACCTTAGTGATAGTGATCCGTGAGGAAAAACAGATCTTTAGTGAAGGATTCGAACCGATTATTTTATAACTGAGATATCTGAGCCATAACCTAAATACTAGATATCACAATGGAAAACCACTCCACAAGTGAAGATTTAACAGTAGATTACGACTATCGATTTTAAAATCACATTTTGTTACTAAGTACTTCGACAAGATGTACAACTTTACTGCTAAAAAAATAAAATAAACCCCTTGTAATGTGATTGAACCTTGGGGCTAAGGAAGAAACAAGAACGACATGAACCAGCGGCAGATCGTAAATCATGGAGAACTATGACTTCCGCCCGATGTGCCGTCTTCGGCCCGAGAAGAAAATGAATGAATGTGGACAAATAATGCAGTTTTTTTTGTAGAAATTGTTACGCGTGCATTAATTATCGTAGGGCTTCGTGAATGGGATTGAAACTGTTTACAGTTGCTAGGGCCTCTGTCCAGACCCCCTATTGCTTAGCGCTGTTTTCATTCCCGTTGCTCTCAAACGTTCTTGGCCAGGCGCTTGTATTATTCTGATGTTCGTTACCTGTCCCATGGCTTCAATTGCTCGATTGATTTCTTTTATTGACAGCCCACGAGAGTTTAACGAGAAAAGAAAAACATTCCCCCCCCAACCCCTCCCCCTCTCTGCGTAAGTTTTTAAAAACTAAGATTAATGATACTTTACAACTTCGTTCGCGGCATATTTGCACAAATAAAATACATTCTGGAAACGATGGCTAATCAAGGGTACCAGTGGTAACATTTAGGAAGGCACACGGCTGGTCAACAAATTTATATGCAGAAACTTGTCTTTTTTGTGTGAAGCAGTCATTTATACGACGTAGTCGTAATGTAGAGGATTATATGTCAGCTGAACCACTCGGATTTGTAAAGTGAAATTCAGCCAAAGTTGTCTAATCATTTCTACATTCGTGCATTCATTACAATTCTTGCTTGATTTCTTCTTCCTCATGTACTCTCATATAATACATCTACTTCTCCTATCAAGTTTGCCAGTTGTTTTACCCGTTGTCATACAATTAGACACTGAGAAGAACATTGATGCGAGAGGCAAGAGCAGCAGGAATCGGCTCCCTCAATGAGATCGAGCTGCTTGCGCAGAACAGAGACAAATGGCGAGATTTGATAAAATATCTTTAAAAGAATTAAAAACTGCTAGAACAAAAATTCAGATAAGAGAAGGAGTATATTGGTCTACACCCTTGGCTACGGCTCGAAAGGTCAATAGGTAGATACAATTAGCCAACTTTGGTAGGTGGAAGAACGTCTCTGTTTACTCTACTCCTCTTGTGAAACAAACAGTGCTCGATATGAATTACATTTACTAATCTCATCGTAAAAAAAAAGTAAATAAAGAACCCGTCACGCCAAGTGGCGTATAGGGAATATGGTGTTAGTGGCCATAAATTTTACAGACCTTCAGCACATGATTTTTGGGGTAATGTAGTCGGTATTACGCCCGTGCCGCTTTACTTTCCCATAAAAAAAATCAGGTACCCATTTAAGGCTTGATGAAAACGAAATCCGTCGATTGGGATCGAACCCAACCTCTCGTCCTTTTGTAGTTCAATCTTATCGTAACTATTTATAGTTATAATTTAAAAACATGAGCGACTGGCTATTAATAAATAAAGCCCTCACGAATGTTTTCCACGGAGGCGGTTTGTGGAATATCTGCGAGAAGTCTGGCAAACAATGAATTGCGGGACTGCCTGGGAGAGATGGCCAGATACAGGAAGCAAAAATTCTCAGCCTTGCGCCGGAAGTTTGTTGTCAGTAGTAATGTACGAAGGAATCGGTTTTGATCACAGCAGACAGGTTTTACCTGAACACTTGGCCCACATATTGTATGTGTGGCAAGAGGGTAAAAAAAAAGGGTGGGGGGGGGAAGGGGAGGTGTTGAGTATTATGCATTAGTATCTCTGATAACGTTTTCGTTATTATGGTTATTGTGTTACTGTAGTATCATGGATATTTTCATATGCTCAATTTACTTCTTTTTACTCGCTGTATTTTATTGCGATGAAGACAGATATTGCTCTGGGGGTGGAGCGTGTACTAAAGGAGCAAGAAATTGGGAAAATATGGCAGTATATAGCAGTCTAAATAAATGTTGGGAGTCATGCACCAGTTAGTTCAACTCCAAGTCCAATTGTTGTTGTGAGTCCTGCATGAGATAGCTCAACTCCTATTCCAGTTGTTGTTGTGAGTTCTGCATGAGTTAGTTCAACTCCTAGTCCACTTGTTGTGAGTCCTGCATGTGTTAGTTCAACTCCTAGTCCAGTTGTTGCTGTGAGTCCTGGATGAATTAGTTCAACTCCTAGCCCAGTTGTTGTTGTGAGACCTGCATGAGTTAGCACAACTCCTAGTCCAGTTGTTGTGAGTCCTGAATGAATTAGTTCAACTCCTAGCCCAGTTGTTGTTGTGAGTTCTGCATGAGTTAGTTCAACTCCTAGTCCACTTGTTGTGAGTCCTGCATGTGCTAGTTCAACTCCTAGTCCAGTTGTTGCTGTAAGTCCTGGATGAATTAGTTCAACTCCTAGCCCAGTTGTTGTTGTGAGACCTGCATGAGTTAGCACAACTCCTAGTCCAGTTGTTGTGAGTCCTCAATGAATTAGTTCAACTCCTAGCCCAGTTGTTGTTGTGAGACCTGCATGAGTTAGCACAATTCCTAGTCCAGTTGTTGCTGTGAGTCCTGCATGAGTTCAACTCCTAGTTCAGTTGTTGTTGTGAGTCCTGCATGAGTTAGCACAACTCCTAGTCCAGTTGTTGTGAGTCTCGCATGAGTTAGTTCAATTCCTAGTCCAGTTGTTGTTGTGAGTCCTGCGTGAGTTAGCACAACTCCTAGTACAGTTGTTGTTGTGAGTCCTGCATGAGTTAGTTCAATTCCTAGTAGAAGTTCTGCAGCATTTGCTTATGGAGAACAAAGCTCCCTCAAAGCAGCCCCGTAAAACAAACAGCAGTATCTTTTAACCAACCGATTCTGAAATCATTGTTAAAAAAATGTAGTATTTAAAGTCTGGAGACAAAGGAACTACAGCTATTAGTAGATTAGTTGCCAAAGTAAAGTGACCTTTATTTCTTGTTTATCTACATCGACGCTTGAAAACCCCTGCCTCTTTACTTACTTTGATTTTAAAAGGTTTTGAAATTTGTGTTATTAAATAGAATTTTTTAAAATGTGTATTATTACTCAACAATATTTATGTTTTCTGATTGTATTGAGAAAATGGAAAGGAAGCTCAAGACTCAAGTGTTTTATAGCTCGTTTCAAATCACGTGCCCAACTTCAAAACGCTATTACTCAGTAACCGTTTGTTAAAAATTGTTGAAATTTTCCAAATGTTATTAGAATGCAAAAGACCCTTTAAATGTATATTTAACAAATATCTTGCAGCTGCAGTTTTCTTAAAGCGGCGAATTTCTTTGATGTTTGTCAAAATTGTAAATTGTGAACCCCTAAATAATAGAAATTACCGTAGTTGCTGGTCTATGATTAATTTTCACTATGTAAAGGCGTGGCCGTAATGGGGAAATAACATAATAAGACAAAACACCAGGAGAATTATTGTCTTCTCAGTTCGAGGACGGACGATAATATCAAGGTATACCTGTGTGTCCAATTTTCATAGTTGTGTGGTCCTGATAAGGACCGTTTGTTGAACTAATTTAAGGTAATATAGGGGCCAACATTGTGGGGGCTATATACTTTCATTCTGAATCAGACGAGTCTAAAAGATTAATAACTGTTTGGGGTTGAACATTCCACAAACCATCATTTTTCCAATATTCCTCTTCCTGTTTTAAGACATGGTCTTCACATTTAGCCCAATAATCTTTGTCTATATTTAATAAAGCGAGATTAGCAAGAGTCTTTACATCGCATATTTTGAATGTTGTATTTTCATCTGCCACTTGTCCTTTTAATTTTGCCCAGATTAGTTCTATTGGATTTAAATGAGCATGGTAAGGTGACAGCCTCAAACTTATATGACCGTGCTCTTGGATAATCTTATCTATTTGAGAAATCTTTGTCCTTTGTTTTTGCTTTACTAGAGATAGTAATTCAGGTTTTAAGTACATGTTATTAAATTGTATGTGCTCCTTTGTGAGCCATATCTAATAGCATCTTTTGTACTGGATGACGTCGGGACTTTATCTTCAAGTGCAACAATGTTGTGGTACGCTGCATTGTCCATTATTAGGCAAGATGGTCGATCTAGTGATGGGAGAACAGAATTTTCAATCCAATGTCTAAATATGTGACCATTCATCTAAGAGTGATAATCCCGATTGTCTATGGATTTTGAAAGAAAAATGAGCTCTGCATTCTGTATTAGTCCATGTTGTCGACTACCTGCATGAGAAATTATCAAGCGCTGTCCTTTGCTGCTAGTATTAATCTCTTAATCTTTCCATCTGATGACTGCCATTCCCTTTGGTTAGTGTGGTGAGCATTGATCCATGTTTCATCCAAGTACGCAATATCATAACCTTGCTTGCGCACCTCTTTTACTTCACGTAGTACTTGCTTCTCATGACTACTATATGTGGCTTCTCACAGATGATGTTTCGTCCATTGGAATACTTTCTGAATGTAAAGCCTGCAGCTCTCACATTCCTCCATAATGTAGACTTTGATATTTCAATACTGTTGTTCTTTTTCAGCGATACTTTTAATTTTCTTATTGTAACAGTTTCATTCATACCCAACATTTTGCGAATTTTACTTCTAATAAGTTCACTGTCGAAATTATCCAACATTTTTGCTCTTCCTTGTGATTTTGTATATTTTGAACATTGACGGTCACGTGCTTGAATCCAGCGATTAAATGACCGTTTAGATAAATCCAAAATGTGTCCTCTATTCTCAGGGTTTTCTAAAGAATGAAATAATCTTCCTCGTTTAGCCTCTTTGCAAAAATAGTCATACATTTTTATTGCGATGTTTTGTAAACTGCAGAATTTCATTTTACGACTCATGATAAATGTTATCGTTCCACGTCTACACCTCTGAATGAACGGAAATGGAACACACAATTTCTCGTGTTTTTTAAAAGTGTCTAATTGTGTCAAAAAACCACGGTAAAAGCGTGCAAACTCGTCATTTTACCGTGTATGGATTTTTACTCGCTATTTTTAACTTAAAATACTGTAAACATTAAGTTTTGACTACATCAATGGGTGGTTATAAATTTATATAAATCAAATAAGCAACAATAATAACCAAATGTTTTTTTTTAATGAAATTAATTCCCTGTTGGGTTCTAATCATTATAACTTTACATGCAAATTGTGAACAACTTACAACAAGCTGTTAAAAAGCTATCGATTTTAAAAGTTGGGCACGAGTTATGAAACAAGCTATAATTGTAATTACGTATTTCATTTGCTAACTGTAAATTTCATTTGTAATTTATTTTTCTTCAAATACAGATTTCAAATTTGGCTTTATTTCAAAACTGTTAATTTTAAGTAGAAGTCATCTTATTTTGTCCCATCATTAATTCTTTATCTTATATGTAGGATTCAGAAAGTTCGAGGAAATCGAGAACCCTTACGAATTCGGATTGGAGAAAATGTGGGATTCGACCCATTTATTTTTTATTTTTACGTTTTCTTCAATCCAAAAACATGTGTCTCATAGGAAGATGCGCGGGCAGTACATAAACTCAACCTGCACGAATCAAAAGCAGAACTCTGGCATACACAGTACAGTTGGGTCGTGTTAAGTAATGCAGCGTTTTACGTCTTAGTTTAGACGCTTCAACAGATAACTTGAACTAATGTTGAGACTTAAAATGTTGGGTTAAGAATACATATCTTCCTATTTTAACCTGGCGCCTTGTCTATGAAAAACTAATATCAAAGTGGTTGCACCGTTAATTGTATAAGTTTAAAACAGAGAAAGGTAAACATTTAAGTCCTCGCGAAAGCTGATCACTGCAAGAACGCAAACTGAGACTGTGTGGGATATATCCGCGTCTGGGCTTGCAAAAAGCCATCTTGCTTGGAGCTGTAAAACGGCAAAGGTAACGTGGAAGAGGAAAGTGAAGATGGAAAGGCAAAATTAGAGACTGAACATGCGCTATTATGTCTTGAACTGCTTGGGAGGAATTTTGTTTTTATACATCCGTCAGTGTTTCCCAAACGATCCTGAGAGTTACAAGATAGGACGGAAGGAAACTGCACTGTTGCGGAATTTTGGGTAATTATTTACAGAATACTTCCCTTTTATACTATATATATATATATATATATATATATATATATATATATATATATATATATATATATATATATATATATGTCTATACACACACTTTTATGTGGTGTGTGAAACGTGCTGTGGGGTCTCTAGATAGTTTAACTTTGGCGTCAGCAATATGATAAAATTTACAGTCTTATATACTATATACAGTATTATGTTTTGTCTTTATTTCTATTCATTTCACCCATATTGTTCTAATCCCCAGCAATAGCCTGTATGTCTTGACAATGATAAAACCTACGTATAAATTAATATGTTATTGAACACTCATGCTCATTCCGTACACTGCCGTGAACGATATGCATATATCGTGCTAAATAAGACAGCTTATTATACTGCATTTTGGGCAACCTCATAAATGATCTTTCTGTGATGAATAACAACTAAGGACATGCATACTTCTGGTTTGTATAATTCACTGGTTAGATATACCCCTTTTATGTGCACTAATTATATATTTTTTAAAACGCATATCAGCAAGCAGATCTACCTCACGTTTTGGCTCGTAGTTTCGCTGAATTCGCGCTTTTCGTTTACCTTCTCTTTCTCCTTCCTCCCCCCGGTTCTTATCGTCTATACTAATCATTGTTGCACCATAATTGCTCTTTCCACCTCATTCCGTACTGTTACTTACAACCCTTTAGTAGGTTATTGTTTACATGGATTCGTTTTGTAATGTAATTGCTTGGGCGGTTTGTTGTAAGTTACCAAACTGTTAACTGTACAATGTTCACGACGTGACCCATTACACTGTGTGTGTTATCTGCAATTATATACCAAAATCGTAAGGAACTTTTTACTTGAAAAACGAAAACACTCGATACATGATTAATATTAAATGTTACATTATCATTTGAATGACATATTTTATGGGTTTTTTTTCCTGTCTGAATATTTACTTTGAATTCGTATTTGTTGTTCTATTCTCGTTTATTCAAACCTTACCGGGGCGAATGCGCAGGTCAGCAACAGGACTGAAAGCTGTCAGCGACTCACAGCTGATGGCTTGTGCCAGGATCAGTGAACAATAACTATCCGTATTATAATCCACCTCTTCGCGGTGCCCCTAGAAACAGACTAACCAATCTAGTTTGACAAAGTGAGTAGGTATCAAGGGAAGGCAATCCATATTCAAAAGACGCCGAGCTGAAGTTGGTTGCGTTGGACCGAAAGGTGAAGATATCACAGTTCCACTGTACTCAACAAAAGGACTTACCTACGCCCACCAAAACCTTAATCTCCTTAATTAATCTTCATTTTAAGAATTCATTCCCTTTGCAGTTGTTGGGTGAACGCCAGAAAGAAACAAACCTTTCTTATCATCATCCGTGACATAAGATGAAAAAAAAGAAAACAGAAGAAAAGAAAAGAAAACGTGAACAATAATGTGGTTTCAGCATTACAATAATAAAAACCAAACAAAACGATCTGACGTTTGGCCTAGAAGTTGACCTTAACGCTGTGACGTAGATAGTACACACAAACTACAAACACAAACAAATACTAACAATAATGTATTATAAAAAATTAATAATTAAAATTTGAAAAATGTTGAGGAATGATCTGATCTGACCAATCCGCCGGTCCGAGCAACAAACAAGGCTGCAGGGTGAGCGTCTAGCTAGACTATTTTAGACCCACCCTGGTAAAACATTAAGAAGATGCCACATAGAGTCCCATTACCCAATCTACTCAATTTTTTTGTGTCGTTCCTTATCACCATGAATCTTTAACCATACCACATTTTTCACGTGTTTTTGTGCGTGTGTGTTCCTCTTGCGAATTTGACCTCTGCCCCGCTCCAGAATAAAAATAATAATTAAAAATAAAACTAAGCTTCTCGATTTGATTCACTTCCATTGTGCTGTCATATCAAATCTGATGCCAATAGGAGATTAGACAAGTGTTTGAGATTGCACAACATTCAAATGTTAGATGCCATCTTACGTTTCTGCGAATACGACAGCTTTAGAAGCACAGTTGTACATATGCAGTCTTTAACAAACAATATACGTCAAGTCTTTTGAATAAATTGCTTATTTAAACACGTTCATTTTATGTTATCTGACATCAGATTTATGATCCGGGGCCAAGCCAGCGCCTGAGCTGAGATCGGTCATCGGCTCAGGGCTAATTGCATGCGTCAGGATCGGCAAACAACAAACTGATCAAGACCTACCACCGGTGCTCTTGGAAACATACTTTCCATCCAATACAATAGGAAGGAAACCCTCTGCTAAAAAAATGTCGTGTTGAAATCGGACGAGTTGGGCCGAAAGGCGCAATTAAACCACAGCACAACACATCAACGTTCGCTAAACGCCCTTTTAAGGGTGGATGTGAAGAGGGACTATTCATTCTTATAGTAGCCATCGGGTAAACGCCAGAGGAAAAGAGAAAAAATTATGATTTCAGTAAACATGTGGTAATTTGACACGATGTGCTTAGAGATGATTGTACACACGAATGTTAACTATCACTGGAAGCTTAGAAACAAGCGAGAGCGTCATGGTGTGATATATTGTATACCGTTGACTTGTATAATGATTAGGCATATAGCAGTCAGCGACTCATAACTGACTGTCGATGTATGGCCAGTGAACCAGAACTGATCGAGATCCTTCCTCCGCCCATTCGTTGTGGTCACGGAAATCAGCTAACCAGCCTACTCAAGTTAGTTGCTATGAGAGAATTAGAGGGGGCCAAACAGACCAAGCATTTAACAAAAAAATGCTGTACTGGAGTCGGATGATTTAGGTCACAAGACGCATATATCGTAACTCTTACTAAGTTATTTCAATTACAACACAATGATTTAGGTCACAAGACGCATATATCGTAACTCTTACTAAGTTATTTCAATTACAACACAATGATTTACGTCACAAGACGCATATATCGTAACTCTTACTAAGTTATTTCAATTACAACACAATGATTTAGGTAACAAGACGCATGTATCGTAACTCTTACTAAGTTATTACAATTACAACACAATGATTTAGGTCACAAGACGCATGTATCGTAACTCTTACTTAGTTATTTCAATTACAACACAATGATTCTCTCTCTCTCTGCGATCAGGACTCAATCAGAGTAGGATTCCAGACTCTCACATGAAGTCAGCTGTCAGGTTAAGTGTGTTGATCGCCCCCACAGACAGAACATCACAATTAGAGTCTGCCAGATCCACTCTGATTGAACACCCGTAAAAACGTTGCACCGTGTTCTGCGCCAGTGGTCCAGTGCATCCGATTTCAGCCATCATTTTATTCAGGTTTGCATTCCCTAGCCTTTGATTGTCCCCAATCTTCCTGCAAGGCAGCAGATGATCTTTTCTGTAGGGGGATTCTGCCCTTAGATGGTCTGCCCTCCCAGGTTTACGAGCACCATCTGCCCGAGTCACTAGAGGTGACTAACACAGACATGCACACACAAAGATATGAGATGTGACTAACATAGCCATGCACACACAGAGATATGCGATGTGACATACACAGACATTCACACACAAAGATATGAGATATGACTAACATAAACATGCACACAAAGATATGAGATATCACTAACCCAAACATGCACACACAAAGATATGACACATGACTAACACAGATACACACTAAGATATGACTAAACACATACACACATAAAGATGTGAGACATGATTAACACGGACACACCAAGATATGAGATATGACTAACATGACACACACCAAGATATGAGCCATGGCTAGCACACACACACAAGCTAAGATATGAGCCATGGCTAGCACAGAAACATATCAAGATATGAGCCATGGCTAGCACAGAAACATATCAAGATATGAGCCATGGCTAGCACAGAAACATGTCAAGATATGAGCCATGGCTTCACGGAAAAACACTAATAAATGAATCATGTCCAGCACAGAAACACATTAAGGTATCCATATACTTGGGTTTGTTGTAGTCGGCAGACTCTTCTTAACGTGGGAATCATCGACATACGAGACGCAGGCCCCGATTAACTGTTCACAGGTTTCGTTCAAACAGTCTAAGATTTGAGAGTGTAGTCTGACCGGTAGTACGTTTCCTTGCACGTACAGTCTGTACTTTCCGGGTCACATATGATGTCACAGCCATCAGAACACGTCTGTTTGCACTGTAGCCCAAAATTACCATCGGGACAAGTGTCACTACAGGTGTTGCCAGGACGTTTACACTGTAGGCATTTTCCGGATTTTTCCTCACATAAAGGACATACACTAAGATAAGACCCCGAGCAGTCGTGTCCATAAATTGCAGCACCCACTACACACTGCACAAAACGACCAAGAATGCCCGTCCAGACAATAGGTGTCTGTAAATGTTTGCACCTCACTCACCATCAGAGCACTTTCAACCTGCGAAATGGTCGGTGAGAACTCAATCTTAATGTGTGCCATTGTCGCTTGTGTGTTGACTACAATAGTGTTCACAGAAATGTTTGGGTATGATATATCATTATACTGGAACACTACACCGCCACTGTCAGAGAAAACCTTTAGAGTGGCATTCTTTACCCGAATCATAGTGCTAGCTCGATGATAAATTCGAATGGTGTGAGTCTTCTGGGGCGTGGCAAAGTTCAGATACCAGTAAACAGAATTGGTTCCACTTCTCAATTTTGTGTGTGTGTGTGTGCAGTCATTGTCATAGAGATTGGTCTTTGTTTTTCCATTAACTGCGGCCTCTGGTCCACATCCGTCTCCTGTATAACAAGCATTAAATGTGTCGGTCTGGTTTGTGTTTTGTTTGAGAGCCACATTCCGACCCCCGCCAATGTAGATGGAGCAGATATTTGCAACTATCGCCCCTTCATTCCGTAACTTGTTGGTCAGACCAGCCCCAGAGCAAAAGACATCAATCTCGTGCGAACTAACTACGAACCGTGATTCATTGTTACATGAGGCAGAACCATTTAGTTTAACCGTGAAACTGGCCGGATTGTTAAGTCATTCACATAATCCTAAACCAGGTACTTTCAGATTTTTGGGCGTATTTGTAAACGAGATCCAAGTACTGACACTGGGGTCCGAAATATTCGTGCTGACAACTGTCATTGTTTGGGCATGTCCCTGTAGTGTTGTCACAAACTGAGTCATTATACACAATGATTTAGGTCACAAGACGCATGTATCGTAACTCCTACTAAGTTATTTCAATTACAACATAATGATGCAACTTACCCCCCCCCCCCATCCCCGCTTTTTTTCCTTGCTATTTACCCCTTGTCTTTCACAGCGCTCTTTAGAATCGACGTGGCCTACGACCATTGTCAAGAGAAATGCCAGAATAATATTCAAATAAATATGGCGATGAGACTACTTTGTGAGAAAAAGAAAAGGTGCTGAGAAACATTAAAAAAATACAAATGCTAAGAGATATAAAGTTAAAGATTACAATGTGCCAGCGCTAGGGTCGTATTTGAACTAAATAAGCTTTAGCTTAGGGCACACAATCCAAGGGGCCGCAACAAATTTTCAGTTTGTCTTGGGACTACATTTTTTCATGCCAGTATAAGATTGTGAGACCTTTTGGTGTTAATTTTAAAGAAGGGTACAGGGGCTTCAAAGTTTTATTTAGTTTAGGACCTCACTAAGTATAAATCCGGCACTGGAGCGCACAACAACACGATGATAATAACATATGATGATACACAACAGTTGCTACCATTGTTTGTAGCCAGAACACGCAGCTGACTAATATGACAAATATCGGCTAGGAAGACAATATGGCCTACACCTAGTGGACTTGCATTTCATGTCACATTTGTTGCTGGCAGGTCGTGGCCACAGGATGGTGTGTTACCAAATGTGCCCCCTAACTCTTGAATCTAACATGTTTACCAGTTGCAATAATAGTCAGAATCGCCTCACAAGCTTGTTCAGATTTACGGTCAACAAACCAGCTCAAACCGTTGCTTTATATAGAGCTATGGTTGCTATAATAATCGGAGCTGAAACCGGGACAAATGTTTTGTGTGTGTGTGTGTTAGAGGCGAAATCGGGACATATCTTGTAAGCATAAGAAAACTTAAGAGATGCTAGACAATTTATATTCTAACAAATCGCGTTAATAATAATATTTATGATAATGTTGAATAAGAAAACTCACATTTTATGATAAAAATAATTACGTTATTGGTACTTTCTGAATTATTACCTTGGTTTTCTGCTGTCTTGTTAATGCTAAAATTAACAGCATATATTACAATTTTACAGCCACAAGTCACAATTGACAGTAACCGACAAATCACACTGTAAGAATGAAAGCAAAAATTTGCCTCTGGGGCTGTAAAAAGGGGGGGGGGGGTGGGGGGGGGGAGAAAGAAAGAATATTTAAAGTTAGGTGTTAAAAATCCACAAACGACAATTTGGAAATGCTGGGAAAGATAGTTGTTGTTGACTCTGGGACATCTGTAACTCGTTGCCGCCAAGCCAATCCCACATTGCTATTGTTGATTGGGTGGTATTCTGTTTTTAATATACCACTATCTAGAGCATACATAGGAAATCTGACAAAATAGGGTCTCAATCGCTAACAATTTCTCGCCGCGGATTTTTAAAATTAGCCAGATTTAACGAGATATTTTGCAAGTAAAAAACCGGGACAAATGGGTGTCCCGAAGACATTTCCCGGGATAACGAATTATTTCATTAAAAACCGGGACTGTCCCGGAAAAGGCAACCCTAATAAAGCTGGTTTGCTGCAATGTCTTAAAGGAGGAGTAGATAATGCTGTGCGTACCATATATATATATACATCACCATGTTAGATTTTACACATGATAGTTTTGTTTCACCGTGTCAAAATAGTGGGTGTGTATACGTCCATATATCTTTGGGGGCGGGGGGGGGGGTTTGGTTCAGTAAATGTGAGGAAGAAAGGCCGCATGTTCAAGACAGTCGCCACGTGGTGTATGGTTATTATGCTTTTCATTTGAAGGAATCATCATCATCAATCAAGTACCGGGCCTGCTGGCGTAGGTGATCATGTCTCTCCATAACTTTCGATCACGACAATTATTTATCATTTCTGTTATTGATCTTTTGCCAAGCCATTCTCTTAAGCTGTCTGGTATTTTTTTTTTTATCTTTGCTTCCCTCTATCTCTTCGTCCCTCATTTTTCCCAGTTGTTGCAATATATTGTTCTCTTCTCATTACATGGCCAAAAATTGATGATTGTTGCTTCCTAATATTGGAAACTAGCTTTCTTTTTGCTTTGGCCTCTTTCGTAAAGTTTTCATTACTCTTCTTAGCTGTCCATGGTATTCTCAACATTCTTCTGTAAAACCAAATTTCTACAGTTCCAGTGATTTTCATGTCTGTTGTCCTATTATCCATGATTCACATCCATACGTTAAGACTGGTTCTACATAACATTTAAGATCACTTTTTCTTGTTTCTATTGTCAAAAAGTTGTGGCGATTCATGATTGTACAAAGAAGTTACGACGGTGGTTTTCTGTTGCCTTCCGTCGATTTGTTTACGGTTGACTCCGCTAGCCTTTGACTAAAAAGTATCACCCACAAGGCAGTGGAGTTGTTTTACCTCGGGGTACCCTCCCTTAGCCTTTTACTCTTCCTAGCTTACCTGCAAGGCAGCAGGGCAGCCACAGGTTGTACTGTTTACTGCATACAGTAGCAGGTAAAATTACCCGACCTGAAAATTATTTTAAGACCCATAAAGGTATACCTGGAATAACAATTGCACGTCATAATATAAGGTAAGATGATACAGTCTTAATCGCTAAGAGTGAAAATTAGTTACAGGAAATGTTGGACATTATAGTGAAAGAAAGCAAAAATAAAGGACTCAGCCTTAATAGCAAAAAGACAGAAGTAATGGTAACAACAAAGAAAAGACATCACATCAGTGCAAAATAAAGAGAAGTGGAACAATATTAAAACAGATAAATGAATTTAAATATTTGGGAACTTAGTTAACCTAAGACGGCAGATGTACAAATGAGGTGAGATGCAGAATGGCTCAGGCAAAAGCAGCTTTCCAAATAATGAGGAAGGTACTATGCAATCCATTTTTGACAATATAAACAAGACAAAAAGTTCTTAAATGTTACGTAGAGACAGTCTTAACATATGGATTTGAATCATGAACAATAGGACAACAGACAAGGAAATCACTGGAGTTTGTAGAAATGTGGTTTTACAGAAGTTTGTTGAGAATACCATGGACAGCTAAGAAGAGTAATGAAAATGTTCTGAAAGAGGTCAAAGCAAAAAGAGAGCTAATTTCCAATATTAGGAAGAAACAATCATAATTTTTTGGCCATGTAATGAGAAGAGAACAACTGGAATATATTGTAACAACTGGAAAAATTGAGGGACGAAGAGATAGAGGGAAGCAAAGAGAAAAAAATACCAGACAGTTTAAGAGGATGGCTTGGCAACAAATCAATATCAGAAATGATAAATAACTGTCGTGGTCGAAAGTTGTGGAGAGACAAGATCATCTACGCCAGTAGGCCCGGTACTTGATGATGATGATGATGATTGTCAAAAATGGATTGCATAATATCTTCTTCTTTTTTTGGAAAGCTGCTTTTGCCTGAGCCATTCTACATCTCACCTCTTTTGTACATCTTCCGCCTGAGGTTAACAAAGTTCCCAAATATTTAAATTCATTTACCTGTTTTAATATTGTTCCACTTGTCTTTATTTTGCACTGAGGTGATGTCTTTTTCTTTATTGTTACCATTACTTCTGTCTTTTTGCTATTAAGGCTGAGTCCTTTATTTTGCTTTCTTTCACTATAATGTCTAACATTTCTTGTAACTCATTTTCACTCTTAGCGATTAAGACTGTATCATCAGCATACCTTAGATTATTTACATTATGACCTCCAATTGTTATTTCAGGCATGCCCCTTACAAATCTTAAAATAATCTCACTATACATATTAAACAAACCTGCTGACAGCACACAGTAAGGGTTAAGGCAAAGAAATGCAAGTGAATGCATAAAAATGCGAAGCTGCAGTAAAGCTGAATGCGAGGAAAAATTTAAAAAAAAAAGAAAAAATTGTATGTTAGAAGCTTTACGTGATTAGTAGACGACACAGATTCGAACGACGTTTCGGCTCAATAGGCCTTCAGCAGGAACAAACAAACAACACACACACACAGATATGTGAATAAATAAAACTAATCCTACATAGCTAACTAGTAATGAAACATCAAAAACAAAATAATCGAAATATGTTGACTTCCCTGTGTGTCGTGGACAGTGGTCAGGCTATGAAAGGAATTTCTCACGGGTGTAGCTGTAATTTATACCCTCTGGTCAGAGGTGAAGGGTTCTTAAAATACACGAGTGGGGGGAACGCTATCTAGGTACGTCGACTACAAAGGCACAGGCAATATCTGAAAGTATCTAAGGGCCCATAAATACATGTATACACACACACAGATGCGTGTATACATATGTACACGTGCAAGAAGACGTGCACATACATATACACACACATACATGTGTATGCATACAAGCAAGAGCACATATACATGCATGTATATGCGTATACATATATATACCAATACCCGTGCCTATGAACACATACATGCATGTGCACATCCATACGGGGACAATCATATGTGTGGAAGGGTTCACACCGGGGTCAGTGTGCAAACTCGAAGGAGAAGAATAGAACAGTAGAATGACAGGTACTCAAAAGGCGGAAAGAGTGAGATGTATGAGAGTGGGGTGCAATAAAAACATATGAGGGGTAAGTAGCGCAGAAAAAAAGGTATATAGGAGAACACCGAAGTGCCTCAACGGGGACTAGTGGAGAAGAACTAAGAATAGCGTGGCATAGTAGATAGACTAAAGAGCCACAACATGGGTGGTAGAGAGGGCTATGCAGGAGGGAAGGAGCAGCCGAAAGGAAACTATGTGTATGAGTGTGATACATTCATGCCCCGTGGGGTCAGCGAACCATACTGGACTATGAGGCGATTTTCCAAAGTATATCGGCTGCGGTCGCCAGAGTGACAGGACAATACCAGTGACACGGATGTCGTCTTTGCCCTTGTGATCTGGGGAGTTGAAATGGGAAGACACTGGAGTGCCAGTATTCTGTTGGACATCTCGTAGATGTTCACAAAATCTTTCCGCTAATCTTCTACCAGACTCGCCAATATAGGTCATGTGGCATCGTTGGCATATAATGGCATAAATGATGTTGCGGGACACACATGTGAAGCCATGCTTGATCTCGAACCGTCCATTGGGGAATAAGACCGAGTCAGTAGGGAGCACATAGGCACAGGTGATATAGTTACGACCACAAGGGGCCGTACCGAAGTGTTGAGGGTAGGAGCGAGGGAGATGGCTCCTAACCAGAATGTCACCCAAATTCCTGTCGCGCTTGAAAGCGATCATCGGGGGATCACTAAAAAGTAGACGGGTAGTGGGATCAGAGAGGAGAATGGAACGGTAGCGGTTGAGCATCCTCACAGCAGCTAAGTTGTGAGGATGATATGTGAGGGTGAGTATAGTTCTCTCAGAGGGGGCGGTCGGAAGGAGTGAGTGCCTTCTCACAGTTATTGCGTCTCCGTCGCATCTGCCAGGATGACAAAGATTTCCTCCGACAGGCTCACCTCATGTTAGGTTTCTTCAGCCGCCGGCTTTATCCAGACTCGATCCTCCAGTCTGCCCTCCAGCGGGTCCTCCTTATCACCCGTCCCGAGGCACTCACTCCTTCCGACTGTCGGAATATCTGTCAGATATTGGGTAAAAGTCTTTCACTGTTCTTGCTCTTTCTGCATCCAAGATGATACCTACTTCACTTTGGTGTTCAGTACCTCCAGAACAGATTACTTTATGTTTGTCAGAATATATCTCCAGACAATATATATCTTCCATTGAAGGAAACATGGAAACGAAAAGCGCTTTTAAAAAGAAAAGGAAACTGTAGAATGAAGAACAGAAAAATAACTATGATGGAGATCAAGCGACAAGAGAGAGAGAGAGAGAGAGAGAGAGAGAGAGAGAGAGAGAGAGAGAGAGAGAAAGGCTGTAGCGGTGAATGAACAAGAAATTTGCTGAAAAGTGAACGTTCTTGTTATCCTCTTCACAGATCAGTAAACAGATCTGGCTCTCGCTTCGTGGCGCTCCCCGCTGAATCATTGCCATTCATTAGCCTTCATTTAATTCTCTGTGTGTTTATATATTTACTCTGTCTGTCTCTCTCTCTCTCTCTCTCCCCCCCCCTTTTTTCTCTCTCTCTCTCTCTTCTTGTAATGAACTTTTATTGATCTACGTTACCTTAGTGCAGTGTCTCAGAATGATATTGACATAGAACAATCAGGTAAACACGACACAATTTGCATATCCACAAACCGCATATAAATTCTATCTATGTAAGTTCAATACAGTATAAGACCATAAATATTCCAGCCAATACTGCAACCAAATAAACACATGCTTGCATATACGTGCAAGCCAATAAATCGACTTTTAGGCACAAATCAGTCAGCAGATTAACAAGCAGTGTTCTATCTTGAGAATACAGAGTAGCTTTTGGGATATTGTAGATACGGGCGTACTGTGAGAGAATTATATGACCAGTTTGGTTGCCAGCGTTTTATGACATGTCGAGTCACGTTTGTTGGTTATTTTATGATAGACTACGGTTCATGTGAATGTTACTACAGCGATGTTACATTAAGTTATTTTTCAAAATTGCCCACAAATAGCAAAAATGTTAAAATTTTACCAACTTGAAGCAGCATCTTATAGACTCAATTATAGTCGAACGTTCATGCTCAAGTGTTATGCACTGCATGCATAATCCAAAAAGTGCTGACGTCAATCAACGCCACTGAAGGTCCGGTTATGCAGTATTTGATATTGTAAGACATAAGGAATGTAGAAGTGGAGAGAGTAGAGGAGGAAAACAAAGACGAGAGAACAAGGAAAAGGAAAAAGACATTAAATGAATTCACAATAAAAATAAATAGGATGGGTCGAAATGCACGTGTAAAAACGTGGAAGGCCATCGTAGGTGTTGAAAGGGGGGGGGGGGGGGGGGGGAATAGAGGAATAAACAGACGAGCGAACAAAGTCAAGGAAAAAAGACATTAAGACGAAATCAGGAGAAAAATGAGACTATGGGTCGAAATTCACGTGCACAACATGGAAGACCATCTCCAGAAGTCAGTGGGCAGACAGAAGCGTGGGAAGTCAATTTTAATTGGCTGACAAATCCAAATTTAAGAGGTAAACACAAAAGATTGACAAGCTCTTGGATAGAAGCACTGAGAGACCGAACACTGGAAGAGACTGAGTTGGCAGGGAGTGACGATCTAGAGTCATAACACCAAGCATGGATAATAGCATTTTAGCCAGCAAAGAACACGCGATAGTTAGATGCAGAGACCAGTGAAGAACAGTAGGCACACAGATTAGTAAGTAGCACTATTAAGAGACAGTTAGTATCGAGTACCAAGAGATAGCCGGGCCGGTAGAAGTAGCTTTAGGGCGGGCCGTCAATGGGGACGGTCCACATATAGTTTACATGCGAGTATGAATGCGTGTGGAGCCCAGAGACAAGTGTAGGGCGATAGAATGAAGTACTTGTAGAGTGCGCCATAAGTGCGTAAACTGCCATATCCAGTGTGTAATGAGAGTCCGTGGTGACAGAATTAAAAGTCGGATCTAACTCTTACACTCAATGCGTTGTTATATATATTACACAGTTATAGTTATCTAGCCTAGCGTCAACCCTCGGGGACGAATCATAACAACAATCAAGTTGTAGCGGAACCACAAAGTGAAACAGTCATCTTAACAACGAACCAGAAGTACGACAGTGACCAGATAAGGTCAGGGCTGAGACGATAGCCAGGGGGACACGAAGACGTGTTGGCCCAATTGTAAACAAGATCAGCACATTCCAGCTGAGGTCAATCACGCAAGAGACTGGCCGGTTTGGTGAAGGCCGCCAGGAACGTAAACAAAGTAACGATCGATATATAGCGACACAGCGTGCGAGTAGAACACGCATCATCAGCTGTACATCAGCTGACAGTCACGCTACCATCAAACATTACAGGAGCAGCTCTGACGTGGTAGATACTATGCACGGATCGAGACATGTAATCCACATACTTTTGACACTAGAACCCGGAAACATTTTAGAGAACAGGTTTCCATGACGTATTTTGATATGAGAAAAAAAAACGTAAAAAAAGCATAGATTTGAGGTCACAAGAAACATAAAGATTATAATGACAACAATGTAGTTCAAACTCCCATCTTCACGCTCTCCAGGTGAAAAATTAATGGGTATCAGGATCACAGAGTTGGCGAGATGAGATACTAACATCGAGGAAGAACACTGCTCTCACACCTCTGAATGTTGTTGTATAGGGCCAAGTATAAGATCTTCACTTTCATGTTACAATTTATTCATTGTCGTTCGTGTGGTTTTCATCACAGCATACGAGGCTAACTCATAGGTCGATTCCGAAAATGAAATGTTTATTCTCTGGTTGATCATTTTGTGACCTGGATAGTAGTAAATAATAGTAGTCTATTTTCCATCCTCATTTGCGTTTCAGCGTCGAGAGGAGTTGTATTTCACAGTATTTTTTGCTCTTCTTTTGACCTCTCCTGCCGTTATGTTTCCTAGTGTTTCTAATATTACATCACCCCATTCGTCGTCGACCCTCGGGTTTGGTGTTCTCATAGCGATTATTGAAGGCTCGTGCTGTGTTTTTATCTTTGTCTTATCATGTGGCTGAAGTATTTTATTTTTTGTTTCTTTTTGTATTCAATTGTCCGGAGTTATTGTTGTCTTTTTTTCCCCTCAGTTCTTCTTTTTTGATCCAGGCCGTTTCTAGTCAAGTAGAGAAAAAAAAGGGGGTAGGGTGGAGGGAGAGTGGATTGAAGTCAACGATCTCAACATACACAATGTGCGATATGCGGATGGCACAGTCTTAATATCAGAGACGGAGAATGAATTACAAGAAATAATAAATACTAGTGAAAGAAAGCAACAAGAAAGTCTCAGTCTGAATATTAAGAAAACAGAAGTATTGAAGAAATAATCATCACCAGCATGAAACATAAAAACAAACGAGACAAATCTAAAACAAAAGCAGGACGACAATACTTGGGCACAATAATATCAGATGAAGATACACCACCGAAATAAAAAGTCGAATAGCTCAGGCCAAAATAACATTTCAGAAAATGAAAAGCGCATTGTTGCAAGCAACAAGTCTATATCAATAGAAGTGAGAAAGATAGTTCATCGGTGCTATATAGAGATATTTCTGACCTATGGAAGCGAATCATGGACAGTTGAAAAACAAAGGAAAAGATGATAATATGTCACAGAGATGGAATTTCTCAGAAAAATGTTGAAAGTTCCCTGGACAACTAAAAAGATCAACGAGGAAATTCTCAAAGAGGCCAATACAAAAAGGGAGTTCCTAAAAAAACATGATAAATAAATAATCAACATTTTTCGGGCACATCATGAGAAGAGGAAAGTTGGAATACTTTGTTACAACTGGCAAAATAGAGAGACAGCGGACGATAAAGAGAGAAGATACTGGATAGCTTGGTGTCATGGCATGGAAAACAGTCAACAACAGAATTGATACAATGCTCTGTGGATAGAGAATTGTGGAAGGACATGATCGGCTACGTCAACCGGAATGGCACATGGTGATGATTATGATGATGATGCTTGCATGTCTTGAGTCTAAAGTATTCCATCTCGATAGTGGTTATTTTTCTTAATTGTTCTTGAGCTTAGCTTCCAGGTGTGGCATTGGTAGTACAACATTGGAATGAAAATTGTGTTCTAGAGAGCTCGTTTTGTCTCTAGCATTAATTCCTGTTAAAAATAATAGTTGGGCAGCAGTGGTGATGTTTCTCTGATGGTTTGACAAACCTTGTTGCATACTGTCTCTATTTCTGCTATTTGTGACTTATCGTTTGTCAACAGACTGCTTAAGTATTTAAATTCTTCTACTTGTTATTATTGTCTATCGTTATGTTAATGTTCTTGACTTTTATCTTGTTTGTGTTGATTTCCGTGTTGTATTGGGTGTATGTACTGTTAAATATCTATTTAAACATTCTTGTAAGTCTTCTATTTTTTCTTGTAGTAGTGCCTGATCGTCTGCGAATTCATTAATCTCAATAATAATCTAGTAAAGTATTATATAGTTGATTTTGCTGCGTGAGGTGTCATTCATACATTGTCAGAGTTAACCTTAAGACAGCGCTTTTAGTTATTTATTACTAGGGCTAGGATTTTTATGAATTGTCATATTCTTTTCTGGCATGTATTTTTGCAATCCAAGTTAATTTTTCAACAAGTCTCATGCCTTTCTGAACACTCTGGCGCTGATTTTATTTATCATATAAATGCGTATGTTGACCTAATTTGGGCCATAAATGCATATTTTTGGCTAAATTTGGTTATATTTGTAGTTATTTTAGATACAATAAAACTTTCATTTAGATGACCCTCTATTAGGGGGAAACAAATGTGCTTTGTAATTTTATTGCTAAGAATTACATAATCTTGCCTTAATGAATACGTGTCTATAACTCGAACAACGTAATTCAAAATAAATATTTATATGGAAAATTAAAAACCAATTTAAGTTGATTTACCTTATATCAGGATAAACGTTTGAAGTTCAGATATAAAAGAGACCTTTGGCCAAAACACCGCACCGAGCAGTAGCGCACAGTAGTGACAGTATTGTCAAGAAAGTGTGTTCTGAAGTGAGATTTCAAACAGGAATACTATCGCAAGCGGCTTCACTGTTTGAAGTGGGGATAATGCAGACAAATACTCCTTTGGTGCGAAAGTAATTGCAGACACTGAGGGAGAATGAATGTGTCAAACAATCTATAAAAAAAAAAAAATCAGTCAGAGATATGCGCTGCCTCAAAAATTGCTCGTCAACAAAGACAGAAACATAAATCCATACCTCGACGCTATAGGATGTAGAGCCTTAGAGGATAATTTGACAGATCATCGGAATAATGAAACGGAGAAAGATGAGGCCAATTGAAAAAAAGAAAAGGAGAAAGATGAATCCGATTGAGAAAAAAACAACAACAGAAAAACGGGTTAAACCTAAACATAACATTGTCGATGTTAATTTAACGTCATTTTTAGTATGAGTAGTTAATTTATGTCATATTTCGATCTATTTTTCATTTTTAGTATGAGTAGTTAATTTATGTCATATTTCGATCTATTTTTTTCATTTTTAGTATGAGTAGTTAATTTATGTCATATTTCGATCTTTTTTTCATTTTTAGTATGAGTAGTTAATTTATGTCATATTTCGATCTATTTTTTCATTTTTAGTATGAGTAGTTCATTCATGTCATATTTCGATCTATTTTTTTTCATTTTTAGTATGAGTAGTTCATTCATGTCATATTTCGATCTATTTTTCATGTTTAGTATGAGTAGTTCATTTATGTCATATTTCGATCTATTTTTCATTTTTAGTATGAGTAGTTAATTTATGTCATATTTCGATCTATTTTTTTCATTTTTAGTATGATTAGTTCATTCATGTCATATTTCGATCTATTTTTTTCATTTTTAGTATGAGTAGTTAATTTATGTCATATTTCGATCTATTTTTTCATTTTTAGTATGATTAGTTCATTCATGTCATATTTCGATCTATTTTTTTCATTTTTAGTATGAGTAGTTCATTTATGTCATATTTCGATCTATTTTTCATTTTCAGTATGAGTAGTTCATTTATGTCATATATCGATCTATTTTTCATTGTTAGGCCATATCTTGCATTTTAAAGTTATAAATGCAAGCATATTTCGAGGATTTCTAGGTCATATTTGAATTTTTTTAGACCATAAAAATCCGAGCCCTAGAAATTACCGATGATCAATATCAATATGCTTTCCACCACTGACCGTCTGTAAAGTCGAAACGATATATTAAATATCAGAGTTACTAGTAGATCTCTAGACCTGCTGCTCGGGGGGGGGGGGGGGGGCGTAAACACCACCAGTGTGTAAAACGCATGTGGACTGCATAAATAAAAGAAAATGAAAGAAGTATTTGAAGTTACACATTTTTTTTCAACTTGTCACTCTAACTGGCGGTATGCATTTTGTCAAAACTATCTGAGTAGATGCGCGTAGAAACGCAGTAGTAACACTTCCTGTTTCATCTCACATTTTTCAAACTTATAACCATGCCTACCACCCACCCATATGTTCTTTACAGATGTGTTGGGTTGGGGAGGGGGGGACACAAGTTTCCTCTGTTCCTTTCAATATAGCAGTTGCTGTGAGTTGTCTACCCTTGCCGACATGACATAAAAATAGCTGTTCGTTGCTTGAGGGTGTTGGTGCTGTGGGATGGCAGCGCATCGATGCAACAGTGGTAGAACGAATGCGCAGTCGTTGTTGTTAGTCCGTTCTGCTTGGTAATTTAACGGTGCTGTTAGAATGGAGAAGAGGGGTAGAGGCATGTTTAATAGAAGAACTGACCATTTTGTGAAGTGTAAGTCACGGCATGTTTGTTCACCCGCTAGTAGCTGTCTAAGGTGTTCACTTGTTTTGCTAAGACACACGTTAATGCTGATGACACATTTATCCGCGTCTGTTGTTCGGTTAGACCTTGATCGCTTTGCGTGTATGTGGTTTGTGTGTGTTTGAAAAATATGTTGTAAGTTGAAGTTATAAACCGCTGTTTGTTACTTTAGTTGATTTGCTCATTTTGTGCCTTTCCAGTAAGTAAAATGCATGTGCACACGTTTCTTCTGTTAAATATTGAAATAGATTAGAAGAAGTTGTATCCTAAAATGTAATAACTTTTGTGATTAAGAATTTAATAATGTATCCCGGAAACCCTCAGATTTACCCATCTTTGATATTTTTGTTCATCATCATCGAGTGCCATCTCCGCAACGAAGGTTGGTTACCATGGAGCGCCATTCTGCTGTCTCTTGCTTTGATGGTGCAGGTTGTCATAGGCTGGTTTGTCCATCTTTTGATGTTACTCGTCCATTTAGTCTTGGTCTGCCTCTGCCTCTTTTACCTTGTATTTTCCCCTCCAGGATTACTTTTGGTAGGCTGTTGTGTCTTTTAACATGGCCCAAAAATCGCATTTGTCTTGTTTGAATTGTGGTTAGTAGTTCTCTTTTCATTTTTTAGCTGTTTTAAGGCTTCATCGTTTGTTTTCTTTTCCTTCCATCCAATTCTACCTATTCTTTTTTATATCCACATTTCAAAGGCTTCAAATCTCTGTTCTGTTTTCTTGTCTAATGTCCATATTTCTGCACCATATAGGAATGTTGAGAAGACATAACATTTTGCTATTTTTAGTTTTAGCCCTGGTGGTATTTGTTTTGATGTTAGTATGTTCTTCATTACATTAAAATTACTTTTTGTCATTCCTATTCTTTTGTTTATTTCAGTTGCACATTTTCCATCACGAGTTATAGTATGTCCAAGATAGTTGTAGTTCTGAACTGTCTCCAGTCTTTTCCTTCATTTTGATATACACTTGTGGGTTTTGAGTATTTATATATTCAATTAGCATTATTCTATTAGTATGTCATTCATAAGTATTTACTTTAGCTAAAACATTGTGTGTGTGTGTGTGTGTGTGTGCGTGCGTGTGTGTGTGTGTGTGTGTGTGTGTGTGTGTGTGTGTGTGTGTGTGTGTGTGTGTGTGCCCGCGCGTGTTACAAATTGAAACCACTTCCATAAAATATCAATTATAAGAATGAGGGGAATGTGCTAGGCTCTGACATCCCCATCCATAAACGATGCAGGATTTCCGAGATTAGAACTAAAATGCTACTTTGAAGTGAAAACAAACATCAGTGATAAAGCTTGGGCCAGGGAGGGGATCTGAGCACCTATGGACATGTTCGGATGGCAATGATGATGACCCGCTAATAACTCAATAAATCAAAGCTTGAGTCAGGTTAGTGTGCCTAAGAGTTTATGTTTGCACATGTGTGTGTGCGTGTATTTGTGTGAAGACAACACAATACTTCTAGCATACCCAAAGGTGCTCAATCACTTTCAGTTAGTGGCCAAGTTTGCTCACGCGGATAGTTTATTAGCTCGCCGGTTATCTGCACACACACCTAACTCCTCCTTGAGGTTTCATTTTCATGCTTGTTCGGTGGTGTGTTCCAAATTTATAATCTTCATTTATATATATCGATGTCAAACACACAATCATTTGAGGGCTTTCTAGACACCGCCCTGATGCATATCTACACTATGTATTTTCTTTATTGAGACATATTGGTGTTAAAACGCTCGAAACGTGTTTCTGTTTTATTTATTTGTTTTGTTGTAAACGTCCTTAAGTTTATGTTGAAACAAAAATAAATTTGATCTGCGTATGTTTATGTTTTGTGCAAAGACAGTCCTTGAAGTGGTGTCAATATAGTTGTTATACATTTATGTCCTTTATTAAGACAACAATTACAAATTATTGTTGACAAACTCGATATACGTTTCTGTTTACTTTTGTCTTTTTTACGCCGACTGTGAATATTATTGTGTAAAACTATTTGTCTGTTTATACGGCACAGACTTTGACAATAGTGTGCGAAAACAAATGAACTTGAAACTTTGCATCACGTTTGTTGAAAAACTTAGAAAATTAACGCTACAAATGCGGGAAGTGTTATGATTCTTGTAATGAGAATGGTAAGATGAAGAAACAGGCTGTACTCTCCCTCCATTGCTGTATTAGATAGGTTTCCGTACAAAGTGCTAATTATGCCCCGGTTAAAAGGTGGAGGGGGGACATGGGAAGCGAAGCTAAACCCTTTTACATAAAGAGTGTATTTACTTCAACTGGAACTCCGAGATTCATGTGAGCATGGCATGGCGCAGAAGAAAGTATCTGGACAGTTACTATATTTTAAAACAAGTGAAGTCATTTAACAGTTGGCCTAGTTTCAGAATCCCACCTTCATAACCTTTTAAAAATGCGGATTTGTGTTACACTTGAAGGATCGTATATTCTTCTTGTTTACAGTTCAGGGTAAGTTGGTCTTGGAAGCAACTTAATAGGCGCCAGTCACGCCTGCTCGAACGTACGGTAGAGAGTGTGAAAGAATTGCTGCAAATGACAAGTCTGTTAGTACTATCGCCCTTTGCTTCCTTGACCTCTTTCTCTTTTTTTTTCCCCCCAGCTGTTTATAGACTGTCAATGCGTTGAAATATTTTAATTGTTAATACACATTCGGAGAGCAGACAGGACGGAATACTGTTTTAATAATTCCTTGTAATTCTTTTAAACATATTTTCAGCTTCGATTGCTCTTTTGTATTCTAATATAATGAAGTTTAAAGACTAATTTATGTCCATTTGTTGTTGTTTTCTTTACCTAGATATTCGGGCATTTAATTGTACGTACATATTGATATTCACGTGATACTTGGAAATTATTCATCTTTAAATAGATGCGACAATACACGCAGTATCTCATTGCGGTAATGTCATTTCATATGACGTAATGGAGACATGTATTAGATCAAACCAATGCTACCTGGAGATAGTGGTGGTTGTCAAACATAGCAGATGACCAATATTGGTCAGTTAACATAATTAACCATGTTAAACCATGTTCTCTCTCACGGGTCTCTTCTTTAAAAAAAGACAATTGTTTTATCCTACCCGCGTACGTGTCACATGACAAATGTTGCACCCATGTGCTATTGACACAACACACCTTCGCTGTTAATTATATAAAAGCTATATAAAAATGTTGGCACATGTTTAGCCAAACGGACAGCATAATTACAGGAACTGACCAATGTAGAATAATCAATATGTAAATAAACCAAGGTTGGCTGGGCTTACTATATAGAAAGCTTCGAGAATCTTAAAGATAATCTGGAGGCGATACATGGGAGAGACTGTGGAGCTAGTCGTATACAGAGTTTACAACATATTTGTCTATTGTGGGCTTGATATGTTTCTGCGGTCTGTAGGACTTTATTTCGATGAGAATAGAGTTGGTTCAAGGGAAAATTCGCTACAAGAGTTTGAGTCGAGATTATGTGTGATTGTTTACGAGATAAATTATTATATTTTGTGCGCGGATTTAAGGGACATTTCTAAATAGAGCATACACAGAAGCCAGATTATGGTTTAGGTGATTTTATAGTAGCCAAAGAAGCTGTGCTGATGTCTTACACATAACTAGGAGAGTGTCATACCATAGGCAGTTGCCTTAAACATATAAATCGACCACATACTATAGTTTTATAGATACATAGACGGTCATAAGAGGTATGTCTGTGCAGCGAGAAACTTTAGTTGCAAGCAAGATATTCACACAGATGCATTTCTGAAGTATAAGACCGCCGTGTATAATAAACTTTTGCATATAATCAAACTGCGCCTTCGAGTCATTATATCTTCTGTGTACTGGAGTCATATGAAGTTTTGAAGGAAAGCGTTATTATAGCGTTGCAATTTCAGTGCTGTTATAATCATTTGCGTTGCGCTCGTCAGTCACATACATATTAGAAAGGAATACAAGTTCACGTAGATAAGAGGACCAAACTGCAGATCAATACTAAAAGATTACATGTATATATATATATATAATCTATGTAATGTAATCTATTAAGTTAAGAAGACTGCATTTGCCCCAAAACTTATTATTAAATATGTATGGACCTACAAAGAAACAGGTATCAACGTTATAACAGACACTTGTCTCACTTCGTCAACACCAAATTGCGGACACAAGAAGAAGAATCACAATAAAATTCGCTTATAACAAGTATCCTTTTTTTTATATGTGACTGCTTATCTTGAATGGAAAGTAGCATTGGCCATCTAATTCATCCACTGTTGCCTGTTTCATCATCAAGCCTATTGGTTATAGTCTTATAAATAGAAGGATTAAAAAATAGAAAAAAAATGGTATGTTAGAAGCTTTACGTGATTAGTGGACGACACAGATTAAACATCATTTAATCATCGTTTAATCATCGTTTAATCTGTGTCGTCCACTAATCACGTAAAGCTTCTAACATACCATTTTTTTTTTTATTTTTTAATTTTTCCTCACATTCAGCTTTACTGCAGCTTCGCATTTTTATGCATTCATTTGCATTTCTTTGCCTTAACCCCTTATAAATAGAAGTCGGTTAATAAAGGTGCATTGTCCATACACTCCTGTTCTTACCTTGAAAGGTTTGCAACTCCAACCAACGGGACGTGAAAACCTAATGTAGATACCCATGAAGATTTTCACTCTTGTGTGTGTGTGTGTGTGGGGGGTGGGGGAAAGAATTATTATATTCACAGCATTTGTCGACGAGTTTTATTTGTGTTTTACTATTAAATGCTTCTTTTTTCTTTGAAGTAAATTTTTTTTTTCAAATATCTCTCTCCCCCCCCCCCCCCCTTTTCCCTCCACTGTTTCCTCTATGAATTGACTTATAACACCTGTGGAGTTTCTATTTTCGGAAATCTATTTGTGACCCGTTTAGCAGTGTTCTGTTATCGGTCTCTTAGTTACTTATTGAATATTATTGCAAAATAGTTTTCCCACACTGGCTATTGCTCTGTAGTGTGCGCAATCTCTCTTGCCCCTTTTCATCCAAATTGGTGGTATGATTGTGTCTCTCCGATCTTGTGGTGTTACTGCAGTGGTCCAGACTATATTATTTAGGTTGGTGTGGCCACTCTTCCAGTTTTATGCGAGCTTTCTATTTTTTTTTTTTTTTAGCTCACTTGGTATTTGCTTATGTCCTGGTGCTTTTTTTCGATGTTCATGTCTTTATCTTTCTATCTCTACGGTTGTTTATTAAATCTGCTATTGACTTCATATCATTCTATCCTCTAAGCTATCTGTATCTTTTCCCTCTGTTTTCATATATCTCTACTTCCTGGAATTTATCAGTTGTTACTGCATGTTTCAAAGTTCTCATTTTAACGTGGCAAAGGAATGATGATTGTTTCCTTCTGATTTGTGTAATAAGCTTTGCCTTTGGTCTATTTTAGAACAACATAATTATTCTTTGGCCTCCGTTATATTCTTAACGTTTTTCTGTATAGCCTTGTTTATGTGACCAACATTATCTCGTCTATTACTCGATTTTCAGTAGTTACTTTTCATGTTATGACTGATCCCACCTAGCACTGAATAGATCTTTTCTTACTAGCATTGTCAAAGATGGGCTGCTTCATCATTGTGTTTAAGATAGAGAAGTGGATTACTGCTTTTTGTCTGGACTATTCTACATACCTCCTTTGTTGTTCACCTGCAATTTAAGATTATTTGATGTGCTTCATGATACTTGAGTGTGTTAACCTATTGTAATATTGTCATATTAACTCTAACTGTGCATTCAGCGGGCATTTTCTTTGTAATGATCATTACTTCTTTTTTTATGTTGATAGAAAAACTTTCACTTTTAATTTCCATGACCATTAATACCACTCATTTCTTTAAAAAAAAATTTTTATCACTCGTAGAATTTAAAACTGTGTCATCAGCAAATCTCAGACTATGTCAGTGACTGCTGTTCCGAGTATAATCTTTATGGATCTAAGTATACCTTCACTGTCCATCAAGCAGTCAGTAAATGTTATTAGCGATCATGCTTCTCCGTGTGTCTGATATCTGTGTGATTAACACTTCTTCTGCTGCGTTCGCCTGACCACTGCTTCTTTTCATCGACTACCTTAAAAGGACATTCAATGGGCGTAGATGCGTTGTGTTGCCGTTTACAGCAAGTTGTCATATTTTGCGCTTTTCAACCCGGAACATTCAATTTCATCATCAAGATATTTTTGAAAACCGGGTTTCTTTCCACCTTCGATTTCTATACTGTTTGCTTGGCCAAACTGGTTAGTGTGTGATGTCTCCTTAATACGATTTACATTGCACTTTTCAGTTAAACATATTCCCAGTGCATCCGATTACCGACTGTGTAGCTGAAGGAGTTATTGATCACACAAGCTTCTCTGCCACTAAGAAGTGGAGACACGATAGAGAAGTAGGATCATATTTGTACAGATGCTCTTGTGTTGTGATGCCAAGACTTAAAACCTCACTTTGTGTAACTCATCTACTGAGCTATAATTGTTCAAAGTGTCAGATTTGATCGGTCCTGAGAGAGGCCATCATTACTGGTTTCTGAGAGATCCAGTCTCTGTTCATGATGTCATTTGAATAACCTTCTAAATATCCATGGCTTACTCTTCCTCTTATTCAATTTGTCTATTTTATTTTTTTCATCATGAGCAAATGCTCTAATTTCTCTCTTCTCGTAATACATCCAATGAACCGTGATTGCCTTCTCGTGTTATTTGTAAAATCATTCCGACACTTCGTTGAGAACCTATCTGCTTGTTTTCCAAACTGTTTATAGAGTCCAAAGAATTTTTTTTCTTCAGAACCATATCTCATTTGTCACTATTTTCTTTGTCGTTTGCGAGTTGATTGTCCATATTTCTCATGCATGGTGGGTTTCATAGAGTGTTTTAACTTATAATACACAATTGCTGATTTGATAATAACAGTGATAAATGCTGATGATCTTCTTTGTAGAATACAATTGCTTTCTTTCGCCTATGTTACCTTTTTAAAATCCCCTCCATGCACCACCCAAAGACAGTTATAACCGTTGCTGGGTATGTAAAGCTTTTCGCATGACTCAAAAGGGTTTCTGGAAAACACTTGACCGCGCTGTCTATTTCTTTTTTTCTTTTTAATTTGAAACTCATTACTTCCGTTTGCTGATATTGAGGTTCAAACCCATCTATTGGCATTCATGTTTACCCTTTCTCTTAGTTCCTTTAGATTACTTTCACTTTATACTATCAGACGTGTCGTGTGTGTGTGTGTGCGTGCGTGCGTGCGTGCGCGTGTGTGTGTGTGTGTGTAATATTCTTGATTTATATTCCTATTTTCTTTACCTTACTTTTCTTGCCTTTTGCTTCACTGATGCATTGGCTATACAGCGAGAAAGGTCATAAGATAGTACACATCCATAGTCTTGCGCCTTCTTGTACTCTTTCTTGTAATTTCTGATGTCTTTTTTATAGACCCATGTTTTCCTATGTACAGTTTTTATTTACCAAAAAATATACATCTTTGTTGTAGAGCTGAAAAGTTGGTTTTTGTAAATTTGTCTGCACAGCTAAATAACCTATTTTTATTTACGTTATTATATCTGCACCTGCAAGGGACCACGCGTAGTTTCTATGTCTGTTTCGACAGTTCATCACGTATTGCCGCTGCTTACTGCTTGTCTGGGTCATTCTCGTTAGTTAGGCAGCTATTTTATTTTTTTTCACTTTGATTATCTTCTGTTCATATTTGTGGTCTGTTTTGTTTGTGTCTGTTCCCTGCTGAATACGCTCGTATCGAAATGTTGATTTATCTTGTCCAGTTCTATCTTCAAAACTGATAATCATTTTCTTTTGTCGTTTGTATACCAGTTTAGCTGCTGCCCCAGTGTTCATATGTATTCCCAGTTGCAATGGGAAGTCTAGAGGTAAGACGTCGGCCTCTGGACAGGAAGGTCTCGGGTTCGATTCTCACTACAGGCGTTAGGAATTTTTCAAAAATCAATCCCGCGGTTTCTTCTTATCTTTACCCTTCCCCGGTCTGTGGGTAGTGAGATTCGATGTCTAGCCCTCTCAGAAAACGGTGGAAAACAGAGAAAAAGGGGGGGGGGGTGTCACGTATGTACTCGCGTACGTCAAAAATCCCTTGGCAGTTAAAGTTGGCATTAGTAGGTCAAAAAATGGCCGCTTTCCGGGAAAAAAATTGTTAAACTAATCTACCCATCCATGTTAATGGCGGATGTGTCGGGCCGAAAGGCGCAAACATCGCGGCAATGCCGCAAACCAGCGACACAACGCATTCATGGCCTCTACACGTTAGAAAGATCAATCTATTCCCACTGCATCCTTGATCACTACCGATATTCCTTCTAACAGTGCTTTTTTGAAAAATAAGTATTTTAATTTACTATAATAAATAATTTTAATTATTTATAATAAAAAAATTTGTGTAAATACTTTAGTCATGTGACTCATAAGACTTATTGCACTATGATTCTCACTTATGTATACACTTATATATTAGTATACAATACATAATTCGAAAGAGACAACTGCATTTTTTTTTTTGACATGTGAAGACATAATGCCCTTCTAAAAGTCATCTTGGAAGGGAAGGTACAAGACAGACGAAGCAGCGGAAGACCGAGACTAAAGTGGGCTGATAACATCAAAAGGTTGAAGGTATGACAACGTGCGCCATCAAGACAAAAGACAGTAAAATGGCGCTCCACAGTAGCCAACCTTAGATGTGGAGACAGCGCCCAATAATAAAGGCGACAACAGCAGCAGCTATGCAGCCTTTACATAAATGTAATGATCACTTGAAAGGAATTGGCGCTATCAGTAGAGATTAAGTCTGGACGATCATGTGTAAATTAGCTGTCCTAGCAAGTTCATTAAGATCGTTCAGCTGTTTCACGCTGGCTCATGTGTTCTTTGCTTTTTTTTTTCTTAATCTGCAATAATTCAACTGCTACTGTTCTTCATCGTCCTCCATTTAGAGGACGTTTAACTGGCACAGATGCGATGTGTTGTTTGTTTACAGAAAGTTGCGAAATTGTAAGCTTCTTTTTTTTTTTTTTTTTTTTTTTTTTTTTTTTAACTTTAGCAGAATATTTTTTTTGGGTAGCAGGTTTATCTGTCACTTGGCTAGACTGATTAGTTTGTTTCAGGTCTACTCTGAAGAAGGTAGTGGGTCGCGACCATTTCTGGTTCACGGATCCTGACTCAAGCAATCAGCTATGCGTCGCTGACCGCTTCCAGTGAAGTGCTGTTATGCATCTGAGCGCGACCCGTTTATTTAATGAGGAACTACATATCTTTATGTCATCAGAGGTGTCACATTAAGGCACCTGCTGGTTCCTCAACGATATTTGCTACCATATGCGCATGTCTTTCAAGTTTAAGAAGATAGTGGCGTCTTTGTTAAATATTAAAATGGTTTGGTGGGGAGTATTCTCAATATCAGCCGGTTATACTAACGTGAAGGCAACATCCATCTCAAACCTTTTATTTTATAACGACTGCCCCAAGTGGAGGCTTGGTCTGAAGTACATACTCAAACAATCATGGTTACATTTTCTGCAATTTGCAGTTGGTTTGATTTTACTATAATTATATGTGTCAAGATAACTGAGGTTGTGTTTCAACTGCACCCACAGTACAATACCAGAACCCATGCACTAAAGTCTTCTATCCGTCGACAGCTTCCTATCTAATGTAGTAAACATGGAATCGAAAGTCCTCATCAGAGTGTTCCAACCAAGAATGTTGCATTTGGAAGACTGCTTTTGACAATGTGTGGAATTGAAAGGCAATCAGCAATGTCACGAAACAGAAGAGCTGCCGTGTTACAGTGCTCACTTGCAACCAACAATAGGTTAACTAAAGCCCGCGGGCTAAAAATAAAGCCGGAAAACCCTCCAACTAGCGTGACGTTGTCAACTATAGGAGTTGTAGACAGCTGACGTCACTCTAACCCACAACCGTCCCTGCTCGCAAAGCTGAAAACGTCACACTAGTTGGAGGTTTTCCGGGAATTTCCACTCAGCCCACATGCTTAAGTAAATCTATAGTCGGCTGTAGCTTACTACACTATTGTATGCCATCTCTACTTCTTCAACGTTCACTCGTCTACGTGGGCAGGGATGTGTAGTGCTGATTACGGCAAGCCCCGATATCTGCGCCTTTCGGCCAGATAATCCGTCTTCAACATGGGTAAATGTACTTAGGAATTTGTGCCCGTGCAACACCCATTTTGCCCTAATCTTATTAACTTTAAACTGCCAAGGCTTCTTTCACTTCCTGTTTTCGCCGTGTTCCGAGAAAGCTAGACCTCTCTACCCAGAGACCTGTAGAAGTAAAGTCATGAAGAAACCACAGCTTCAGTGAGATAAAGTTTCATTGCCTGTGACGGGATTCGAAACCGAGGCCATCTTGTCCAAAGGCCGAAGTCTTACATCTTGACCACCCAGTCCCCATTTGACCGTGTATGGTGACACCTTTATTAAAAAAAAGAGGACAATATCGAAACTTGTAAAGCTGTCACCAGTCACTGTGTTCCACTCGTTCCCTGTTTATCAGCTTTATCACAGTACTGCAATTATGGGCCTGTTCCCCAATTCTGTGTCAGCGAAATATGGACATTTTGTCTCAGACATGCCAGAAAACTGAACCACTTCCACGCAAGTTGTCTCCGCAGATCGTTCAGTCTAAAGTGTCAGGATAAATGCAAGACACTAAAGCACATATAAACAATATTTTTGACAATTTACCATTACCGAGTCTGCCGCTGAGGAGACTTACATGACAGGACCGGAGAATAAAGGCGCTTGTCCAGTGCTGTCGTCGCGAAGTGTTCAGGTGTGAGTTTTTATACACCCCCCACCCACCCCCCCCCCCACCCCACCCCACCCCACAATATAAATAAACTACTTTGACCCTACCTGGATTCGAATCCACAGTCTTCCGGTTTGAAGTCCGACAAGTTATCGATTTGATAATCCGCCAAAAAAAGAAAAGAAAGAGTTCTGATGAAAACTAAAATGCCAAGCATTTACACGCAATTTAAAAAAAGTAAGTAAAAAGTAAAGTACCCCCGTCACGCCAAGTGGCGTATAGGGAATATGGTGTTAGTGACCATACATTTTACAGACCTTCAGCACATGATTTTTGGGGTAATGTGGTCGGTATTACGCCCGTGCCGCTTCACTTTCCCTGAAAAAAAATCAGGTACCCATTAAAGGCTGGGTGAACCCGGAAGCCGTCGGTTGGGATCGAACCCTCAAGTGAAATTGACTGGGCACATTACGTACATGTCTGATTAATCTTTCGCTATTAATTACAATGTGCATAAATACTGCTAGAAAGGATACGATAATCAAACACTGATCATACGTGTCTCACTGGAGGCCGAGATTGTTTGTGAGAATTAAATATGCTAGAATTGGACTTGTCACCCTCGAACACACGAAAGAGGACTCACTACACAAATCTGAACCATTTGTCATCATGACATGCAATGGGCGGCTGGCTAATAGTGTTCATTATTTGTATTATTGTATTGTATAGTTATTGTTCTGCAGATCCCCCTACCAAGACGCCTCATGGCATCAAAGTTGTCTGTGGTCTGCGACCTTTTACTAACTACTTGCGTCGGATTCAGCAGCAACGGCAGCTGATTAAGATTCTACTCCACCTCCTCGCGGTACCTCTGGAAACAGACTAACCAGCCTGGCCAAGCGAGTAGGTTTTGAGGAGGGAAGGCAACCGGGTACATGTATTTAAAAATGTTCTGAAGTTGGATGTGCTGAAGTTGGATGTACTGAGTCAAAAAACAGCTTGCTGTAAACTATGACACAACGCTTATACGCCCACTCAACGTCCTTTTAATGGCGGACGATGAAGAGGAGTACTCGAGTGAACGCCAGAAAAAAAAGTCAAGAGATTTCTTCTTATTTATTATTATATGCTATTTATACTTTGCGTTTCAAAATGAACACATTAGCAAACAGAAACATTGCATATTTTATCGTGAGACACAAGCTGAATTGGATACATTTGTGTTATGCATCTCACAGCTTGGGAAACTGCTCTGAAACAACCAGTGTGCCAATTCTTTAGCAAACGGACATTCAGTTGCCACCAGCATAAATTCAGTGTTACTGTCCGTAGATCCACTGAGTGTTTTCCTTAGGGCAAAGACTTTAATAAGAGCGGGTGGCCGAATCGATAACTCGTCGGGCTCCAAACTAGAACTCAGGTTCGAATTCCGGTTAGGTCTAAAGTTTCTTTTATTTTTTATCGGAAGTGAAATAAAAACTCAGACCCGAACACCTCGCGGCGCGGCGACTGCACTGGACAAGCAGCCTTTATTCTTCGGTCCTACAATCCCCAGTAATGAGAAAATGCAGTAAATATCGTTTTTTATTTTATTTTAAAAATAGACTTTACATACATTCTGGTTGGCATTCATGAGCTATTTCTAGTATACATTGGGAAGTCGGCGCGTTCTTGTTGACTTTCAAAGTAAAGAATCACATATAAGTTTTGAGAGCTGCCGTCCACAAATATTTTGTTTCATATTGTGTTAAGTGTTCGAAGCCACCACGAAAATCATTTCTCGAGCTTCTACCCCATAAGCCTCATACTACCTGCACAGAATGGAGTGCATTTCTCTTCTAACGCTTTTAAATCCTTTGCAATGAACGGAATAGACACTTAACCAAATATATATACCCCTGTCATACTTAATAGAGGGACAACTAACCACTTATAGACAAGGTCGGTGTATACTAAAGAGCTGTGTTTGGTTAGCCGTGGGCACAATCGTCTATGGAAAGAACCGTTAACATATTGCAAAATAACTCAAGATAGGCTCTTTTTTTTTCTCTCCAGTGTCCCTTTCTGTAATCTCTAGTGTTTTTTTTCTTTTCTCTCTGGTGTCTCTTTCTTTTCTCTCTGGTGTCTCTTTCTTTTCTCTTTAGTGTTCATTTCTTTTCTCTTTAGTGTCCATTTCTTTTACTTTGAACATTTGTGTCAATTTCTTTTTTTATCTAGTGCCCCTTCTTTTCTCCCTAGTGTTCGTGTCCTTTCTCTCTAGTGCCTCTTTCTTTTCTCTCTTATGTCCATTTCTTTTCCTTTTGAATATTTGATATAATTTCTTTTCTCTCTAGCCTCTAGTGCCCCTTTCTTTTGTCTCTAGTGTCCATTTCTTTTCTCTCTAGTGTCCCTTTTCTCTTTAATGTCTATTTCTTTTCTCTCTAGTGTCTCTTTGTTTTCTCTCGTTTCCCTTTCTTTTCTCTTCTATGTCTATATTCTATTTCTTTTCTCTCTAATGTCCCTTTCTTTTCTCTCTAGTGTCCCTATCTTTTCTTCCAAGTGCCCCTTTCTTTTCTCCCTAGTGTCCCTTTGTTTTCTCTCTAGTGTCCATTTCTTTTATCTTTTGTCAATTTCTTTTTCTTTTAAACATTCGATATAATTTCTTTTCTCTCTAGTTTCTAGTGTCCCTCTCTTTTCTCTCTTATGTCTATTTCTTTTCTCTCTAGTGCCCCTTTCTTTTGTCTCTAGTGCCCCTTTTTTTCTCTCTAGTTTCTAGTGTCCCTTTCTTTTCTCTCTTATGTCTATTTCTTATCTCTCTAGTGCCCCTTTCTTTTGTCTCTAGTGTCCCTTTCTTTTCTCTCTTATGGCCATTTATTTTCTCTCTAGTGTCCATTTCTTGTCTGTCCAGTGTCCTTTGTTTTCTCTAAGTATCCCTTTCTTTTCTCCCTAGTTTCCTAGTAGAGAAACTCGTTTTCTAACTTCTGTCAAGAACAAGTTGCGGGATATACTTTTAAAATTGTGCTTTGCTAAGTTCAGCTGAGGGCTTTCTGCGCCTCATCTCAAATATACATCTACCATCTGATGTTTTTATTGTTCTTAGACATTTATGAGTCTCCATTATTCAGCGATTATTTCCGCATCTCCACCATTGATTTCTTCTCCCATCGATGTCAACGATACTACGACAATCTCTTCTGCTTTTGTTTTTTGGTTTTTAAAAAAAAGGTTGCACCCTAGTAAAGAGTTAAAGCAGAAACCTGAAAATTGGTTTCAATTTTGTCCCTCACTATGTATTCATCCCTTATGGCTCAGTAACTTCTTTCCTCTCTTCTACACCATCCTGATGTCTTGATTGTAGAATTCTGCCTTTTGGGCTACGAACCACGTCTGCGGTTGAGTAATCAAATCTTGGTCGTTCGAAAAACAACTTCCAAGAAGCAAATTCCTCATGTTTGGAAACAAGAAGTCACTGGGTGTGAAGTGCGGTCGTTATGGTGGACATGATATCATATCCACAAAGATGTGCATGTACGATGGTGTCACGAGAAGCATGAGCCGATGTATTGTTCTGAAGCAGTAGTACTGCTCTACGGAATTCAGCGTCTTTTGCGCATGATATCTTCTCGAAATTTCTAGAGAAAAATGTGATTGTTCGCGGAGTTGATTGTACGGCTACGAGGTTGTCAGTGAGTATTATCCCGCAGCAATTCCAAAATACAGTAAGTATGATCTTTCCCACTGAGGGTACCGCCTGATCCTTCTTTAGTGATGGCAAACAGGAATGTTTCCATTGTTTGCTCAGCCTTTTAGTCTCAGCGTCATAGAAATGTACTCAACATTCATTAAAAAGTGTACGAAGGGAAAAAAATAAAAACCTCTTCGTTAGCGTTGCAAATGTCCAACATGTGATGGCTGATTCGGCTTTATACACCTTTTGGAATAGTAAGGTAAAGGTAAAGTACGCGACTTGAATCGGCGTCTTAACACGCGAGTTTTCACCCATATATGCTCGGCCGCCTATCCAGGAGTGTTCGGAGACTTCTGGATAGTATCTCTTCAAGCATCGAAACTCGCCATGCGAGGCGGCATTCTCACCTTCCCAGAGTAGTATACCATTGTACCCATTTCTGCTAGCGGGTGGGTCGACCGCAAAAGTATTTTTTTTCCAACCACGAGTATAACCCAAACTGCTTCAAACGGGAATCGAACACGGGTTGTCCGAGCGTCGATAGCCCAGTCGGTTTTTTTTCCCAGCTAGGCTACCGAGGCCCCCTTTTGGAATAGTGTGAGAAGGTAGGGAACCAATCAGACGGACACCTTTGGCATGTGAAACTGTGCATGTAAAATCTTCACTGTGGTCCCCTTACTTAGTCAAACCTCAGTCACGATTTCCTCGATGGTTATGCGCCTGTCTGGGGCCTACTCTTGAACACCGAGGTTTGCATTATCCGCAATGGACGATCTGCCACTTCTTGGTTCATCTTGAACGCTGTTGTCTCCCGTTTGAAAATGATTCTTTCCAATCCATCACAGTGACATCCTTATAAATGACGAACATCTCAGTTTGCTTTGCGAATTTGTTCTACAGGTGCAGGTTTTAATTTTCGTTCTTTTGATACTGGGTGGTCTAGAGGTAAGACGTCAGCCTCTGGACAAGAAGATACTGGGTTCGTTTCCCACATCAGGCGTTGGAAAATTTAAAAAAAAAAAAGAAAGAGAAAAAAATCAAATCCGTAACTTTACCTTCCCCTGGTCTCTGGGTAGTGAGATCCGATGTCTAGCTCTGTCGGAAAATAGCGACAAACAGGAGGTCCCGTGTGTATTCTGTGCACGAAAGAACCCTTGACAGCTGGCAATAGAAAAGAGTAACCCAAAAATGGCTGCTGCCAGGGCAGAATTAATAGGAAAAAAATCTACCCAAAATGTTAAAAACTTTCGACGATAAAAATGTATAACCTCTGAATTTGGAGAATATCTGCCTGTATGGCGAGGGTCATCTGAGCACACGGCTGCCGGTGTGAAAAAATAGGAAATAGTGATATGCACGCAAAATTCATTCCTCGGTACTTCTCTTCCTAGATATATAAAGTCGGCGAACACAAACAAACAAAACAATGACGTACTGAGCCACTGTTTTGTCTATGACTTCGCTTGATATGTAAAAGTTTCTGTTTCCGCCATTTAAATCTTTTACACTGCACCCCACACACGCCATGTCATCACAATAAGTTTAGAATAATAGTTTGTCTTTAAATGATACACGACACTCCCGTCTGTCTTAACAATTTGTTAGTTAAAGTGCAACATTTTTGAACCGACCATCGCTCGTTTATATTTGCGTGCATATATATAAATATAATCTACCCCTCGTCACTCCTCACGTTTATTCCTCAGAATCAAAGATGAGCAACAACTGTTGATCATGAACCCAATTTCCTGTAATTTATTGTGCACCTTGCATTAGATTTCCTTCCAATTAGTCTATACTAATTAATTAAACCTTGATTATTAACAGGATAACACACGTGGGTGTGTGTGTGTGCGTGCGTGCATTCGTGCGCACGTGCGTGCGTGTGTGTGGAGAGAAAGTGAGTTTAGTTATCTTGAATATGTTTCTAGCAAGGGATGTAATATTAGTTTGCTGTGTAGAAATTGGAGTGGTTTTTTTTTTGTATGTTTTTCCTGTTCTTTTCTTCCCCGGGCTAACCAATTTGTCTCTGGATTACTAGTGTGAAACATTAATCAGTTTGTCTCTGGATTACTAGTGTGAAACATTAATAAGTTTGTCTGTGGATTACTAGTGTGAAACAATAAGTTTGTGGATTACTAGTGTGAAACATTAATCAGTTTGTCTCTGGATTACTAGTGTGAAACATTAATCAGTTTGTCTCTGGATTACTAGTGTGAAACATTAATCAGTTTTTCTCTGGATTACTAGTGTGAAACATTAATCAATTTGTCTATGGATTACTAGTGTGAAACATTAATCAGTTTGTCTCTGGATTACTAGTGTGAAACATTAATCAGTTTGTCTGTAGATTACTAGTATGAAACATTAGTCAGTTTGTCTCTGGATTACTAGTGTGAAACATTAATCAGTTTGTCTCTGGATTACTAGTGTGAAACATTAATCAGTTTGTCTCTGGATTACTAGTGTGAAACATTAATCAGTTTGTCTCTGGATTACTAGTGTGAAACATTAGTCAGTTTGTCTCTGGATTACTAGTGTGAAACATTAATCAGTTTGTCTCTGGATTACTAGTGTGAAACATTGAACACATTACTTCGGTGCTATCGAAATTACAGATTATTTTTTTAATGGTGGCAGAGGGGGCGGTGCCTTGATTGCAAAATCGAAAACTTCTCCCTTCAGGGTAGAGAGGAGAGAGAGAAGGTACGTGAGAGCAGGGTGACGACACGTTTATAAATAGCAGCACGATATATCTAAAGATAAATAACAGTTTTAATATAATGTAGCAGTAATACATATAAAAGGGAGGTTAATTACAGTCAAATTTGCTACATGGCGAGGATTCCCAGACTAGTGTGACATCATCACCTTATATTACTAGGGAATAAGTAATGGGGCAAAAGCTGGCTGTTCTTCTCCTTTTTTCTTCCTCTTTCCTTCCTCATTTGCCTTTCAGCGACGAGGGGAGATATGATTTGCGGTCTTTTGCTCTTCTGTTCGTCTCTGCTGCTGTTATGTTTCCTAGTGTTTCTAATATTCCATCGATCCATCTTTTTCGTGGTCGACCCTTCCGTCTGGTATATTCCCACAGCGTTTAATGAAGGCTCGGTGTGTTGTGTCTTAATCTTTCTGCTTTGTCACGTGGCCAAACATTTTATCTACTGTTTCTTTATATATTCTATGACGGGGGCTATTCCTAGCTTTTTTTCTCAGTTCTTCATTTCTGATCTTATCTCTCAGACTGTTTCCTGTCATCCTAAACTCTTGTTAAACAAATGGGGTGGGGTAGCAGGGATGGGGGATATGCTTACAGCACAAAATACATTAAAATACCTGGGAATAATAGAACACTGGAAAACGAGCAAAGTCAGGGGGAAAAATACATTTATTTGTTGGTTACGAATGCAACAAGCATATCAAACTGGGGATATATTTGAGAGCTGTCTAATGTATTTTATTTCGCTTAATTAGTTGTTGTTTTGTCGTTAGTCTTTTTTGCTAGTTCACAATTTACCTTTTAACTGTAATTTTTCCTCGAATAATGAAAGTACCCCCATCCTGCATTGTATTCACCTTTGACTGACGTTCAATCTTCTGATCTTTTTTTTTTCTCTCCTAACATCCCATTTATTTGTGTTTATGTATGTTTTTTTTTTTAAATTTACCTTCAGCGCGCAGCAGCAATAAACAGCGTGAAGGTGTTAAATAGATAGTGGATAACACGAATGCTGGCTTTTCTGTCTTCAGTAAATAAATAGCGTATATTCGCGGTCTTATATGTGTGTTTATATATATATATATATATATATATATATATATATATATATATATAGTAAAATACAATATATTGTGACAATTAGGAAAGTTGAGGGACGAAGAGATTGAGGGAAGCAACGAGAAAAGATACCAGACAGCTTAAGAGAATGGACCTGGCAGATGGTCAACAACAGAAATGATAAATAACTGTCGAGATCGAAAGTTGTGGAGAGACATGATCACCTACGCCAGCAGGGATGGTACTTGATGATGATGATATATAAAGCGAAGATTAAAACAGAAATTAAATATTTTGTCATAGTTTCCGAGACAACACTTTTTATTCTGTTCGTTACAGAATAATAGTAATTATTAATATTACTTTAAATTAAATAGTCAGTATCAGTGTAGTCCCTAGAACATGCGCTAAGTACTTTTGTTTCAGTGTTTACAATTGTTTGTGTTATTTTTCGTGTATCTATCTATCTATTTATTGACCTTTCGAGCCGTAGCCGGCCCATAGGGCGTAGATCAAGATACTTCTTCTCTTATCTGAATTTTTGTTCTAGCAGTTTTCAATTCTTTTAAAGATATTTTATCAAATCTTGCCATTTGTCTCTGTTCTGTGCAAGCAGCTCTATCTCATTGAGGGAGCCGAATCCTGCTGCTCTTGCCTCTCTCATCAATGTTCTTCTCAGTGTCTCTCTGGGTCTTCCTCTTTTTCTCTTACTTGTTGTTTCCCATATGATGGCTTGCTTTGTTGTTTCCGGTTGTTTCCAAAATGGAAGAATTATTTTTCTCCGGCTTGGTATAGAACCGTTGATCAGAGGTTTAACACGCCGCTATCGTAAAAACGATGTTGTTAATGGAACGTAAACGTTTTCGTGTATACATCCAACAATTTACGACGTTCTGTTTTAATTAATAAAATTGTAGAGAATAGCTGCGAAATAATTAATTTTAGTAATATCTAATGATAATAACTTCGACACGTGTAGGTGATAATAAAAAGTGGTTATCTGTGCCTGACAAAATGCTCCAGGTCGGCATAAAATTCTACTTTATATTTAATGAAAAGACATCACGTGATTACTTAGAAGTTTACAGCAAAGATGTCAAGAAAGAAAGCCCATAGCATTAGTGTCGTAGGAGTGTATAGTTTGACATTTCACCGTACTACAATGGCGTTTTCAGCTGGGTAGACGTCAAGCTGGAGAGCGTCAGGCGGGAATCGAACCCATGTTTACCATATCTCCAAGCCAGCATTCTGTTACTGTGCCAGGTAAGCTGTCATGCAACTTCATTTTTCGTACGAACGAAGAAGAATGTGACAGGCCTATGTTCCTGTTGCCGTTGGTTTTGGCAGTTGGTTCGTACCTATTGATGTGATCTCTTCTTGCTTGCTTGCTTTCACATAATGATCTCGTCATCGACCCTTGAAAGGACTTTATGTGGGCGTTCATGTGTTGTGGTTTGCAGTATAACTGTTATATTTGGGCCTCTCGGCACAACACATCCGCCTCCGACTTCAGCACATTTTTGAGTACCGAGTTGCCTTCCCTCTTGTTCGAAAGTCAATTAACCAGACTAGACTGGTTAATGTGTTTGTGTGGGCACCGCGAAGAGGTGGAGTAGGGTTTGAAAAGTTCTGATTCACCGATCCTGGCGCTAGACATCAGCTGTGAGTTTGAGTGGCTGATGATCTTCAGATCTGTTACTGTCGGATGTCTCAGCTTGTCAGTGTCATGTTTTTATCATGTTTAGATTTTTTTATTTTATTTGTGGTACTATAGATATCCGCTATCGCCCAACATAAATTTTGCAAATGTTTTTAAATATTAAGAGTTTTACAGTTAAATAGACTAAATTTAGGAAGGAATGAATAGAGAGAGATGGAGGGAATATTCAGATAAGATGTGAGAGTTGTAGAAGAAACAGTCTCTTCGAAATGTATGTATGTATAAGCAGGTTTTGAAGAGCCATGGAAGTTGTGTATGGAAGTAAGGTCATGATTGCAGAAGTATATTTGTATGTTGACTCAGAGCTGTTATGTCCAGTGATATTATTATATTCTGTCTGTTTCTATTTAATTTTACTTTCATTTTCATCATAGCAGAAGTGTGACTTGAGTTAATATCAGGTCCTCTATATGTCTTAGCTTGTACGATGTTGTTTCTAAATCTGCTTTTAATCATTATGTGGTCTATCTGGTTTCTTGGTTTATCAAGACTTTTCCACGTATACAGCTTTCTTCTCTGTTGTTCAAATAGGTGTTACATATTACTAATTTATTTTCTTCACAGAAATGTATGTCTTTTTCTTCTTTCATTTCATTTTCATAGACCACGATTTCCTATTATATTCTTAAAACTTCCTTTTCCTACTTTGGCATTGATGTCACCCAATACAATTACAATGTCAGATGATTTCACTTGTTTCATAACTTTCTTTAGATCTTCATAATATGGTGCTATTTGTTCATCTGTGTAGTCCTGGGTGGGTGAATATGTCTGTATTATTGCTGTGTCAAAAGGTTTTGCTTTCATTTTAAGTACATGTACTATAATTCTGTAATTGTATTTCCAGTGAATATTTATGTATTTTTGTAGTTTTTAATTTTTTTAAAACCAGTATTCCTACACCTCTTTAATGTACTGTATTGACTGGGCATATAAATACATATCTTTCTTCCTATATGTAGCTGCATTCTTTCCATCTTTCTACGATATGCCTAAAATATCTATTGTTCATTTGGAAGTCATAGATCTCCACGTGTGACAACATGCTGCTAGTTTTTGTAGATCTTGGCTGTTCCTTAATCCTATTATTGAACATTCCCTAGTAATTGTTCTGTGCAGTGGTTATTTTGGTTTACTTTTGCCATATTGTTTTCACGTGAAAACCTGATGGGGAACTCTTCATACATTCCGAGCACATGAATTATGTATTTCCACTGCCGCCATCTTATAAACCTCGGCACATATTCTTGTTTAGTTTAGTCTCTTATAATCTTATATTATCGTTTGAAATGTATTTTCTTCAACGTATGTTAGAGATTCTTTGGGGACATTTATTTTAAAAGCATTTAAATACCTATCTAAAGTCTGGGTGGATTTCAAACTTTCACATCCATAGCACCGCTATCACAGAAATTAAACAAGCTTTTGCGGTTACTGAGTACTTTGGATCTACAGATGTTCATCAGTTTGTTGAATGCATTTCATTTAATGCTAGCACGATGCGTGTCATTTCTGGTGTTATGACTAAATCTGGTGACATTTACGACCTAGATAGATCAAATATGTCACTTTGTAGAATTACATTGTTAAGAAGTTATGGTATCCAGAACTTTCAGTTTGGTTGTGTTAATCTAGAGACCTATTTGATCAAACATGTTGTGGAAGCGGTCTACTTTTTCCTTCGCATCTGGATGTGTTGAACTCAAGAGTGCCAAGTCGTCTACAAAGCTTAAATCTTCCAAGATTTTGTTACCAATTCATTTAATTGCCTCTCTTTTATGGATTTTCTCATGACCCTATCAATTACAATTCCGAATTGCAGTGATGACCTGACACATCCTTGTTTTACTCATGTTATTTAGTGGAACCAGTCGGTGTTGCCTGTTTCTGTTCTCACACAGCAAATTCAATCTGAATAAAAGGCTTATATAATCTTCACATATTCTGTCTGGAATCCATGGATTTTGAGGATTTTCCATAGTTTAGATCGGTGTAAACTATTGAAGGCATTTTGGAAATGCACAAAGTAAATAACAAGCAACAATTGTAATTCCGTGACAAGAAACAGGAAGGCTTGGAAAGTGTTTGTTGAAGAACTATGCTCCACAGGGAGTTGGATGGAAGAAGAAGAGGAGGAGGAGATTGCATCTCCTTTTGATTACGCCTGTTGAGCAGTTATTGGATTTCCAAATGTTCATGTTGCCAAAAGCTATCCTAGTTTCGTTCATCTGTTTGTCGATATCTTTGCCAACTCACCCATCTGGTGCTGCTATGCATCACAGGTGTCTGAATATATTTGCTGTTACTAGCTCCTGGTTCTATATTTTGACTGATGTATGGTTTCTTGCACTTAGAAAATGGCTTTGGTTTTTTTTTCTTTTATGTGTATGTTAAGCTCAACTTGTAACCCTTTTATGTTGTGCATTAATAATTTTTTTTATATGTTGATACAAATAGGCTAGCAGTGTGATATCAAATGCATATTTTAGGATTTCTCATTGTACACTTCTACAATTGTCTTCTGTTTGTTTCATTATCATGCCTATTGCAGTCAAGAAGTAAATGATTCATTGATGTCACCCATATTGTGTCCCTGTTGTATGAATAATTGACCAACAATACATGGGATTTAAAATACACATTTTGAAAATCATTATTATCTTGTTGTGAATTTCATAAGCATTCAGCCTTTTCCACAAACTATCTTCTATGTGTGCTGTCAAAATTGTTTTCAAAACTTTCAAAAGGGGTATGCACATTTCTCTCTACAGTTCTGGTCTATTTTGTTGTTACTGACAGTGAAGACATATATGTGTCTGTTTCCCCTGAAGCCTGCTTACTTCTTCTTTAGATTGTTGCTCTTTCTCTGGAGAAAGACTTTTTTGCCTTCCAAATCTCTGTTGAGCTATTTTTATACTTATTACCCCCTTATACTACTTTTAAATTTACTGACCTTTCCCAAATCTGATATATGATTTTTAGATTCATTTAATTTTCATCTCTTAATTATACCTGACCATCTATCTTAGGAAAGAGAAAACAATTACTATTAATAACATCACTAGGACTACACAAATTGTAGTTTCTTTAGTGTTTTACATCTTAAATCTCATTTTCCATGACCCCATCTGTCATTGATATGCCAGTGCAGTTTTTTTTTTCCGCAACATTATGTAGTCACCAATAGTTTATTTAGTAGTAGCTACTTTTAAGTGTTGGTAACTTCACTTTCAACCCTCTATAATAGACTTCAGTTGTAATAATTTGTTCTTGTGTCTCATTCACAGCAAACATCAGCTGCACATGACAATTTGGATATATAATCTATACCTGTTATTCAAGCTTATTTTCAAGCACACCTGTTAGTCTACTCTTTCATGATTCTAATGATTTCTCTTTTCCTATGAACTTGCTTTTTCAGCACCATAGGGAAATAAATATCTCACATTTTGTAAACATGTCCACCTTTCACAAGTCAGTATTAACTTTATCTGACTGTTGTTTTTTTTAGCATGCGCTATTTTGTATTATTAATATTCACTGATATTAGCTTTAAGATGTCAAATCTATATCTTGACTTGAAACACTTGACATGTGTTTTTTTTCTTTATTTGCACTTAGCTCATCAGAGCTCTGAATTTTGCTATGCTTTTCCATTTCAGATGCAACAAATTCTTTATCAGAATTACAAAGAAGCTGCAGGTTCCTTTAAAAACACCCTGAAGAGTAAAGAGGTTCAGGAAGCAATCTCCCTGCACCCTGTGAAAGATCCAGATTACCAGTATCGCATCTTCAACTACTTGCAGTCAGTGAAGATCATGCAAGAGTATCAGAGAGAAGTTCAGCTTCACAGAGACTTTGCTGCCATGACAGATCTTATTGAAGATGATAAATTTCTACTTGAGCCTGGTCTCAGTCTACTCCCATCCCTCATGAAGTTTCGTCCATTGAACAGTAAGGAAGTCATTCCATGGGTGTATGTTTCGCGAACAATTTATTCTCAGTTTAATAACAATCCTCGTCGGGGCATGGAGGAATCATTGAAAGGGGCTCTAGATGAATTAGTTAGCCAGATTTTGATAAAGTTGAACAAAAATGCGTATCTACGAGGCAGAACTATAGACTTCAAGGAAATTCGTTATGCCTATCAACGGATAAATCCATTGAATGGAGCAGACTATATTTTAGACTTGTTACTTTTGTATAAAAAATACAGGGGTAGAAGAATGTCAATGAGTGTTCGCAGACATGTATATCTACAACAGACCTTTTTGCCAATGGAAATGAAAGAGTATCCTAGTACTATAGAGCACAAAAGTACTGGAATAGGAGCTAAAGTAAAATCTCTGATGCATGTATTTATTGGCAGTGACCAATCATCTGCTACTGTTCTCAGTAAAAGAACAGAGCATATAGATATTATAATGCCACTCATGGGCAGGTTTAAAATATTCCAGAGATTTATGAACAATATTGAAGATGTCATCCTCAAACCAAAAGCCAATGCTAGACTTATTCTTGTGTTGTACAAGGCAAAAGATGATTTATTGGCTCATAAACTTACCCTTGACCTTGTTAGTGAATTTCAGCAGAAATATGGGCAGGAATACATTGAAGTGGTTCAAACAAATTCAGAATTCTCCAGAGGTCCAGGTCTTCAGCTGGGTGCAGAACGTTGCAGTTCTGAAGCTTTACTTTTATTTACTGATGTAGACGTACTTTTTACAGTAGCTTCCTTACAGAAGATTCGCTTGAATACTCTTAAAGGTTCCCAGGTGTATTTTCCTATTGTGTTCAGTCAGTATGACCCTGGACCTGTCTGTTTCCCAGGCTCTCAACACTGTACATGCAAGGACTCTGAATGTGTCTTGAAGGAGGAGAATGTCAGTGATGATGCTGGTTACTGGAGACAGTTTGGTTTTGGCATTGCAGCCATGTATCGTAGTGACTATCACAAGGTAGGAGGATTTGATCTCAACATTAGGGGCTGGGGCAAAGAAGATGTGGACTTGTACTCAAAATTTATAGACAACAACTATATTATATTCAGAGCAGTGGATCCTGGCATGACTCATATATTTCACACCATCAGCTGCAGTGAGACCCTTGAACATGCTCAATTTATAATGTGTGTTAATTCCAAAGCTCAGAGTTATGCTTCCATATCACTTCTAGCAAATCAAATTTACAGTAATCCTGAGATTATGCGGCGGCTTGAATTCCATTATTTAAATGCAGGCTCATAGCATAGGTGATATTATTTTAATTTTATGCAGATAAATAAATAGAATGAGTAAATAAACATTGCAGTGTTTAATTAAATATTTGCCCCAGTGTGCACATTGCGAAGTTTAATGAAAAATTTGCTCAAGTGAGCATCCAATCTTCATCCTAACGTTTTGCTACCAATGCCAATTCTAGACTCTAGATGCAAGAACAATAAGAAAAATAATCACCACTGAGATTAAATGTGTTAGACGAATGACAAGAAACAGCATGAGAGATAAGATCAGAAATGAAGAATTGAGAAAACAGTTACGAATCCCTGCCATAGAATACATAAAGAAACAACAGATAAAATGGTTTGGCCATGTGATAAGGTAGAAAGATCAAACACAACTCAATGAGCCTTCACTAAATATTGTAAGAACACCAGACCCAAGGGCCAACCATGAAAAAGATGGATTGATGGAATATGAGAAACACAAGGCAACATAACATAACCAGAGGCAAACAGAAGAGCGAAAGGCCGCAAATTAAATTTCCCCTCAAATCTGAAAGGCAAATGAAGAAGGAAAGAGGAAGTGAGCATTCAGTTTTTCAGCAGGCGTTTTTGTAAGATTAGCTTTACAGTGTGCCTTAGACTGTTTCCAACCTGCGTAGCATCAGTAGACTTGTGTATGTGCTAGTCTAATCACTACTCATTGACCTATCTCTCATTGTCGGTCACAACCTTTTTAACTTGATTACTACCAGCATACCTCAAATTATTGGAGAAAAGACAAACCTCTATACCACATTACATTTGAAGCATACCAGAGAAATTAAGTAAAACTAACAGTTATGTGCACATATTTGAGACATTCTATGTTTTTTGGTTGTGTTGAACATAAGAGATGCCTCCATCTCTCAGATTATTTCTATCCTTGTTGTAAGTGTTTTTTTTTCTCTCATGTACACCTTAACTATTGTGATCTATTGTATGTTATGTATCATTGCAATCATTGTTGATATGTATGATAGTGATTTTAATTCAAATTTACATAACATTATCAAATTATTACTTTTGAAAATTGATACTTTTATATTTCATTATGTTTTTTGTGTGCCTAAGTCGTAAAGGACTATAATACTAATTATTATAACATTTGCTCAAATAAAGAAGTGGAAGAACAAACACATATGGGGAATTACACATAGACCAATTGTGATTAAGCAACCTTTTTCATAACACAATTCTTATTCAGATTTGCAATCAACAAGATGTATTTCTGTTGAATGAAACATTTATTGTATTGATGAAATATGTTCTGCTTGTACTGGAGTGTCAATTTTGATTCTATGAGAGGAAAATGTCATGCAAACACATGTATTTAATTGTAGGTGAAAGATATATGGTTGAATATTTGTATGCTTACCATGTAATGAGGTGATTAAGATAGATTATTTAATTTGAATGATAATTCGAGAGCTCTGAGATACATGTTCAATTAAAGTTGTTATTTTTGACTGGAATAACCTCTAACTCAGCTCATGACTTATTTGGCGACAGGTGTCATGGCTTGACTTGATCTAGTCCACTTCACCTCTGAGCAAGCTACTCTAAGCCTTACTTATCTCTCTCGCTACATGTGTTGAGGCTTGACTTGACCATATCCCTTTCACCTCTTAGCAAGCCACTATATGCCTTACTTATCTCTCTCGCTACATGTGTTAAGGCTTGACTAGACATGGCCCCTTTCACTTCTGTGCCTTATTTACCTATCTGGCTATATTTGTCATAGCTTGACTTGATCTAGTCCTGTTCACCTTGGTGCCTTACCTAGTTATCTACATGTGTTATATACATGTGTCATAGCTTGACTCGACATCGTCCCTTTCACTTCTGTACCTTAAATACATAGCTGGCTATTTGTAGCAGGCTTGAATTTAATACCTTAAACATATGGGTAGGTTCCTCTGTGCTTTACTTAGTGCCTAGCTGCATATATCATGGCCTGATTTGATTTGGTCCATTTCACTTGTGAGCTGATGACTCAATGTATTACTTGTGTAACTGTCTTGACCTAAGCACCTTCAATTGTGAGCTGGTTACTCCATATATTACTTGTGTAGCTGTCTTGACATAGACACCTTCAATAGTGAGCTGGTGACTCTATGTATTACTTGTGTAGCTGTCTTGACACAGACACCTTCAATTGTGAGTTGGTGACACAATGTGTACGTAGTGAACCTAGCTACGAGTTATTATTATTGTATTATTGAGTTATTAGCATGTCATCATCATTGCACTTCAAACATGTCCATAGGTGCTCAGATCCCCTCCTCAGCAATTCCCTCAGTGTCCAGCGACTGACGACTCCAGTTCTATGTTGGTTGATAAGTCCTCTTACACGGCCACTAAGTTTCTCATTTCTGGCTGTGCCCACCTTAACTCCCATTTCTATCATCCGAAGAAGTGACGTGGATCTGTGTTTGTCGAAGTCCTGTGCTCTTCCCACATCTCGGAGGGCATTGATGATGTCCGCCTGATCCATTGGTTGCCCGTCCTCAACGACAGCGCAGCTAGCCAACCTGTCCGCTCTTTCATTTCCCCGTACTCCCGCATGTCCAGGGACAAAGACAAAGGCGACCTTACGTATATTGGATTTCTGCAACGACTCTACCCATTGCATGCGTACAGAGTCCCTCCTCAGATCCCCTCCTCAGATCCCCTCCTCAGCATGTCTCACAGTGTTCAGCAACTGACAACTCCAGTTCTGTGTTGGTTGATTAGTCTTCTTACACGCCCACTTATTTTCTCATTTCTGGCTGTGCCCATCTTAACTCCCATCTCTTTCACCTGAAGGAGTGATATGGACTCATGGTTGTCGAAGTCTTGTGGTCTTCCCACTTCCTGGAGGGCATCGATGATGTCCACCCAATCCATTTGTTGACCATCCTCAACAATGGCGGAACGAGTCAACCTGTCTGCTCTTTCATTTCCCTGTACCCCCGCATGTCCTAGGGCATAGACAAAGGTGACCTTATGTACTTTTTACTTCTTCAATGACTCTACCCATTGCATACTTACAGAACCCACCTCCACTTTTCTTATCATGCTCATCGAATCACTCAGTATACAGGCGTGGGTGTAGTCTTGTGACTCTAACCAGATGAATGCCTTGGTCACTACAGTGGTACAAGTGTCAAAGCATGACCTGATTTTGTCTCTCTCACCCGTGAACAAGTTAATCTTTGTAGTCCATGACCTCTCTTACAAAGGTTAATATCTTTCTCAGGTCTTCTGATGAAAAGAATGTGCTGGAAGGTGCTATCATTGCAGATCAGTATGTAACAGCAGTGTAGTAACAGATGATCCATTATTTCCATTAGGTCATGCACTTTGGTTCATGTGCAAGGTCTTGTCTGTATAGGTGTTGGTTGACAAGGGCATATCTTGTTTTCATTGGAAAAATTAGACTTTGATCAGTTTCTTTAGTTATTTGATTTAATCTTGAGGATCCTGCTTTGCTCGGTATCTCTACAGTGAAATGCTAGTTTTCATTGTTTGGTTTGGACTTTCTTTCTGAGAATCACTTCTTAGAATCTATTTACATGAGGTACAGCCGTGTTTGTTGAAGACATAGTAGATAACTTATTTGTTTTTTTTTAATTGACTGCTATTCTAATATGCTTGGGAATCATTTGCAAAATATCCCTATGTGAACAACTAGTTAGTACATCAGATAGCATTGGAGATAATAGAAAACAATCCACAATACAAAACTAATTTTGAAACATTTTGATATATTTTTTATTATTCAGCCATTTGTCTATATTTAATATTCATTTCTTTGATTTTGTTAAACAAAATATTTTTGTAAACATCTATCAGCTTTGTAAAAACTAAATTAAAGTTTGTATAGAGAAATTGGGCTGAGAGCGGTTTGTACCTCACAGCTAACTAATACATCAGGATAGGTAAGAAACAGATCAAGACTCTACCCCACCTCCCAGTAGAAACAGATCCTGGAAACAGACAAACCAGTCTTGTCAAGCAGAAGGCAACTCAGTACCAAAAAGTGCTATGTCGAAGATGGTTCTATTGGGCCGAAAGGCATAGATATTATGTCTTGCCATAAATTTGTGACACCATTCATCTATGCGCATTCAATATCCTTTTAAGGGTCACCATTAGGTCTCATGTCCTTTGCAGAATGTTGCACTCACCACAGTTTGTCTGAAATAATTTCTTGTCTCTAGACAGATCTCCCACTTCTTCTGTTGTCATGTTCAGGGTCTCTTTGATGTCTTGAAATCACCTTCCTCATGGTCTGCTCCTGATGTGTCACCAAGGAACCATGTCTTCCATTATTGTTTTTTCCAGCTCACTGTGTCTTTTGACATGGTCATATTATTTTAATTTCCTCCGTAGATAGGTGTTTATAAGCCAGTTCTTTTTAATGTTTAAAATCTTTCATTATGTCTTCATTGCTCTTTTCCATTATCCAAGATAACTATGGGTTTTTCTGTAGCATTTTATTTTGAATTAATCGATTTTGTTCCTTGCTGTTTGTGAGAATGTCCATGATTCACAACCATATGTTGCCTTCGGAAAGATACATGTTCTCAGTAATTGTAATTTTACTGCCTTGCTGTATTGTGCCATATGTTCTTCATAGCATTTTATTTTTCATTTTAAGGGTGGACGATGAAAGTGAATAGTTATGTGGGGAATAGTGAAGAAGAAGAAGAAGAAAAACTAATTTTTTAATAATTATTAAAAAGAAAGCATAATGTTTCCTTTTAATTGACTTTCGCACTTTATTACATGAGCAATTTTAAGCTCTCTTTTTCTAAAACATCATGAAGATGTAGTGTGTCCCTTTTGCCTCTAGTGTTTTTCCATTGTTGGACAGCAGTGGTAATTTTCCAATGATTTGACAAGCTTTGTTGCTTCTTGTGTCTATTGCTTCTGCTTGTAAATTATGAGTTCTATAGTTGTCACTAGAATTCCTAGATATTTAAATTCCTCCACTTGTTTCAATTGTCTTCTAACTAGCTTTATGTTGATGTTCTTTTTCTCTTTTGCAATATTCATGACTTCTGTTGTCTTGATGTAGATTTTCATGTTGTGCTGCGTGCCTGGGCTGTTTAGTCTATCAAAGTGTGCTTGTAAGGCTTCAATTTTTCCATGGTTTAGTACCTGATTATCTGTGAATAGAAGTTCATTAATCCCCTCTGTCTCTGATGGTTGGCTTAACTTACATAAGTAGACCATGTAGGTAATAAATAATACAGGAGATAGTACATATTCAGAATGTTTTAGTTCACCATATATCTTCTAACCACTCATGTATCACCCATCCACTTTGAACCTATAATTTTTCTTCTCATTGCTACAGTGTACAACTATCATGATTTTCCTGCATAGAAAATAAAGATATGCATTTTTGATTTATTGTCAGGAATGTGACAGACAAAACCCCTAACCCTGTGTACCATAAAATCATTGTAGGGCCTTATTTGTAATCTTTTACATGAGCAAAATATGACAATGTTTACAAAGTTTGTATAAGTTTATAATTTACACTTTTGTTAACGCCTTATGCACTGTTGTTTAGTGCCTCGTTAACAGCATACTGTGGTGTACTACTCAGTTAAGACATTTAATTTTGATATATCAGTGACTTTTTAAATCTGACAGCATTTATTGCTGAGTATATAATTAATGTTGTTGTTAGAACGGTTACACAGTGCCTTTATTACATGCAAATTTTGGAAGTTTTAAACTGTTTTTGTGAAATAACTAAGATGAGAATTTGTTGTTGTCCCTTAACATGTTTTTTTCCTGTCTAAGATAGGAACTGTTGTTTGTATGAGGATATCAATGAGGACCACATTGAAATCACTCTTTGTTAGAGTGGGTTCAGAGGTGATTTATCACTGGCGACAAATAATAATAAATAAATATTATTATGGAGAGAAAGTTCCAAGGCGATAGATTAGCAAATCAATTCAGGGGAAGAGGTATGTTTACAGCACTCGTAAAAAAATCACAAATAGTGAACAACATTAAAAAAATAACAATAAACATCCCAAAGCAGGATCGAACCCGTACTCCTTGACATAGCTCCTTGTCATGAAACAAATGCTATAGCACATGGCCAACTAAGCTAGTAGATAGGTAGTAGCATTTGTTTCTCTTGGCAAGATGCTATGATGAGAGTATGGGTTTGATCCTGCTTTGGACCATGTATTGTTCTTTGTTTGTTTTTCTATTGTTGATTATTTGTGATTTTTTTTTCCAAGTGTTGTAAACATACCTCTTCCCCTGAAATGATTCAGTGACTTTTCACACTAGACCAGGCCTAGAAGTATATATGACGATTTGAGTGGGCTGGTTAGCATCCAATCAAGGAAGACTATGCATTTCACTTAGAGATTACTGATAGAAAGTACGTTTTTTTTTTTTCCATTTAGCTTCATGAACTGATCATTTCACATTTCACTTAGATAGAAATTACTGATAGGAAGCACCTCTTTTTTTGCTTGATTTAGCTTCTTGAACTAATCATTTCACTGAGACAGAAATTACTGATAGAAAGCACCTTTTTTGTTCCATTTAGCTTCTTGAGAGTCATTAGAGAAATCAGTAGTGACTGAATTGCTACACATAATCCAGTATCATCATTGCATAAAAATGAATGCTATTCTTCATTTTATTAAACTACAACTTGACACTTAATTTAATGCACCTGAGGAACTCATTCAAGTGATATCTATTAATATTTCAGTGTTTTAAAATCAAAGTCAAGGCTTTCATTTATTTATATATATATATATATATATATATATATTTATGCACTTTAAATACATGTTAAAACAGGATGACTTACACAAACCACAAGCAATGTTTTTTGTTTTAATTATAGATTTTGAATGAATCGGTGATAATTAATGAGAGCTTTAGGAAATGTGAGTACATTGCAGCAGATGCTGGAAGCTGATGCTTGAAGAAATAAACAAATATTAGTGGTACCATTTGAGAAGGGGCATCAACAGCATAATGTCACATTGACTTGTGCCTGAAAGAATATTGCTATTCCTTTCAACATTTACTATAATGTGATATGCTCAACATAAGTGGACATCTGTTTCCTGGGGCTCTCATTAATTTCTATTCGTGAAATTCTATAACTAAACCTTCAGGATAGGGCCTGCATGAATCACCCAGTGTTATCAGCATGACACACCTAATCCATGCCATTTTTAAAACAAAATTAATAATCTTTTTTAATTCAGACAAACATCATATTCGTCATCGGTACAAATATCCAATTTGTCATTGTTGTTACATATATCCAGTTTGTCATTGTTGATACATTACCTTTACATTCTTATTGTGATAAAAACCCATGTTATATTTTGGGGGCAGAGATTTGTCATTATCACCTATGTGTATGTGATCGAATGAGCTAAGTAAGTTGTAACATTCTGTAAGTGCCAGGAATTATTGATACTTGCAGTTTTTCTATGTTAATGTACTTTTTGAATGACAATGCTGTTTTATGTTATTGTATGTCAGGATTTTATGTCTATGTTCAACCAAACTGGATTGTCAGTAAATGTTTTGTACTTTGTAATCAAAGTGCAGAGTACTCCTGGGTGTGTTAGCTTTGATCTATCTACGGCCATGGCTGATTTCATTAACGTTACATCTGTGGTGTATGCATGGATGAATATGTTTGGAACAGAAAAGAAGAGTAAAATATGTTATTGAAATGTATGGTTTGTTTTAATAATTTATATTCTCTTCTGTGTGCATGTTATTTGATGTCGGTCTTAAATTCATAATATTTTTTTTTAAAAGACCAGCTGGTATGGACCAGCCTAAAGCTGGTTAGACCACATCGTTTGTCCTGTAATTGCACAGATATTGGCTGCATGAGCCTTCATTGTTTAGTGTTTGATGGTGTTTTTTTTTTTTTTTTTTTAATTGGTATTTTTCGTTTATGTGTTTTTCTGCTATGTGCTTTCTCTCTGTGTTTGTTTGGGTGCCTTTTTTTCATGATTTCTATTATGTCTTCCTTAAGTTCTGGTATTTTATGTTTCCAGTGAGGAGTCATATCAGATGGGCTTATGGGTTTCGGCATTGTTTGGGACAGTACTGGGTCACTAGTTGTCAGTTCTTTAGAGATTGCAGCGAAGTTGCCCCTCTTTAGTCTTCCTTTTCCGAACCAGTTATTCTTTGCTGCATGGGGTGGTTAGGGAGCCTTTTATATTTCTCCGCTTGTTGCATTACTTTAGTTTTTCGTCTTTCTTTTAAAGGTTGTAAACCTGTTACTGTTTTTAGAGTCTAGATACTAAAGCCCGATACTAATTCTTCCATCAGCTGGGTCGACTGGAGACCGTTAGAATTGGATTGAACCCACCATATTCACTAAATTGTCAAACCAGACTAGTCGTTGGTGATTTCTGATTGCTTATTTTTCTTCAAATGTTAGGCCTTTAAATTTTCCATACTCTGTTTTTGTGGCGAAGAAAGCGCCTTCTTATACTCTTATTTGGGTGAATTTGGCTTCATATGATTTATATTAATTTACTCTATGTGTTGCTCATTACTCTTCTGTCTTAGATCATCTTGAATTGTCCTGCTGTTGTCTTGAATTGGACAATTAATGTTTATTAAACAAACAATACTGTTTTGTTTTTGCTTTGTATTGTATTTTTGAGTTTTGACCTATTTTTTTTTTTCATAAAAAATAATTACTCTTCTTTTTTTTGGCTTTTCAAGTGTTTCTAGAATGATCCAATCTAGTATTGCCATTTCTCAAAACCCCAAATGTTTCACTCTCTCCCTCCTCTCTCTCTCTCTCTCTCTCTCTCTCTCTCTCTCTCTCTCTCTTTCTCGCTCTCGTTCCTGTTTATAGACGATAGTTGTTTTCTTACTTTAATATTGTACACAAAGAACGTCCTCTCTAATCACTGAATGAGTGGTTTGTCTGATTGTGTTATTTCATTTGGCGATTCATTTGACAGTTTGGACATTTCTTCAAGTGGGAAAAGGGTACCTCCAACCACCATGTTATCTAGAAGCATAGAAGTATATCAGTTTATCCATATTCTCGCTTACTGTGACCATTCTCCATTTACTTTCTCTGCCTGTGTACCATCTGATCACGCGGTAACATAAAGGTATCCTATACTCTGTCTTAGACAGGCTTCCTTCAGCTTTTGCAGGCGCTGGTAAAATGTATGCTTTATCTCGTTGTGACTACAACCAGATGAATGCCCTGGTGACTGCCGTCACCTCCATCGTCATGCTACTCGTGGTCATAACGAATGCACCACTGTCTTCTTTGACTATTCTGCCTGCCGAGCGTGCTGTAAATGCCTATGTAATTAAAAATTACTTTATGTTCTATAACAAAGTTTACTCTTGTCTATTCTCATATGTTGGATCCGCAATAGCTCAGTGGTTAGTGAACTGGACAACAAAGGCTTCCGGGTTCATACTGCCTTAAATGGGTACCGGATTTTTTTTCTGGGAAAGTAAATCGGCACGGGCGTAGTACCTACCACATTACCCCAAAAATCATGTGCCGAAGGTCTGTAAAAATTATGGTCACTAATACCATATTACCTAGACGCCAATTGGCGTGACGGGGCTCTTTACTTATTCTCATATGTTGTCTTCCCATCGCTTCCATTGTCTGCCTTGTCTTTTTATGCCGAGTACAGTACCCCATTGAATGGTCCTAGCAAGGTTTATAGATCTTCTACCATGTCCGTAGTATTCTCATGTTCATCCATTTACCGCGGACAATTCGTCTTTAATTGATCCATGAGTCGTTGGGTTTTGTTGTGCACTTCATCATGAATAATGCGGTCTGATTATGATAACTGGCGGGATCTTTCTATACCTCATCATTTCCAGAACATGCATTCTTTTTTCGTCTGTCTGCTTTCATTTATTTCTAGTAAACTGGTGTAGTATTTGATAACCTGTTATCAGTTTTAATATTTGCACCTCTTTCATGTCTTTTACGTTACAGAAACGTGGTCCGATGTTTTTTTTTTTCTGTTAAGGCGTAAGTTTTCGAGGACTTCATTGCAGCGTCCATCATTATCTGTTAGCCGTGCCGGTTGCAAACTTTAGTCCCATGTCATCCTCGCGAAACAATGTAATAGTTTCATTTATTATTTCTATCTTTTCTCCCATTTCTTTCTTTCTGTCACCCATTTCTTTCTTCCCCCATCTCTTAATTTATCTTCCATATTCACCGTACAACCTGGGTACCTTTTCTGTTTTTGTCTGACCGATTACCGAGCAAACCTGTCTAGCGTGATATAACTCGAGACAAACGTAAAACTATCTATCTATCTATTGACCTTTCGAGCCGTAGCCGGCCCATAGGGCGTAAACCAAGATACTCCTTCTCTTATCTGAATTTTTGTTCTAGCAGTTTTCAATTCTTTTAAAGATATTTTATCAAATCTCACCATGTGTCTCTGTTCTGTGCAAGCAACTCTATCTCATTGAAGGAGCCGATTCCTGCTGCTCTTGCCTCTCTCATCAATGTTCTTCTCAGCGTCTCTCTGGGTCTTCCTCTTTTTCTCTTACCTGTTGTTTCCCACATGAGGGCTTGCTTTGCTATTCGGTTATTATCTCTTCTCATCACATGTTCAACATATGACCATCGTCTTTCCTTCCACATCAAGACATCAGAAACAATAAAATAAAATATCATAGCAACACATTCTGTCTTAAATTAAACAAAACATGAGAACGCCGCTAGTGTAGTAGTTAACACGCTGAATTGGCGACAGAGTGTTGGTTGGCTCTGTCAAATCATGAACAATTTCCAGTCGACTCAGATAAAAATAACGAATGCGTAATTGAGCCGGCGAAGATAATAACACGAGGAAGGGCACTAAACAATGTGGCTACTGTGGTGAAGTTTTATACCTCACTCCCCTATTACGCTATATGGTACCCATAAGACATTCTTTATCCTTTTTAAAATAAATAAGTTTACAACAGTAAATATGAAGAAAGTGTCTGATGTGATACATATTTCCTTTAATAACTGCCTTATGTGAGGCCACACACTCAATAGACAGACAGTTCAAAGATTCATTGGAGCAACAGAGCTTTGCTTAATGTTTGAAATACTGCGAAATCAGAGAGGGAATAAATTAAGTGAAGTTTTGTAAGAAAAATGGCATTACTATAGTCCGTTAATAAATTCGTGAACATCTTTCAAAATGTATAATTTTACACAACTTCTGAGAGAATTAATTGAAACTAGATATATGCACTGTTGCTCTCTACGACCTTTATAAAATATGTTTCTCCCTTAGAAAACTAATCTTCCGTATGATTTTTTTTTCTTTTTTAAGATATGTTTGTCCCATGGGACAGACACGTGTTACCGACCATTCAACTCTTCCGTTCAGTGAATGTTAACCACTTTCTATGCACAGTTTAAACGTATGAAAGAAATCTTTATTTTTACGTCAATCAATCCCTACCGTTTCATCAAAGGTGTAATTATTGGGCTATCAATAGCGTGTTTTGCGTAGGTCTCTTTATACGATTCGCCGTTAAAAAATTAACATATTTACTGTTAAAATCAAATGCTTATGACGTCCTTTTTGTAATTTTCATGAGAACACATAACAAAAAACGATTTGTGTAAAATCCAGGCTGTCCTAGGACTTTAATGTTATAAAATGTTAAGGTGAGTGAACATCTAAGACTGCATGCAAAAATCCACTGAAATTCATCAAATAGTTTCGCGAAAATTGAAGAACACTGTGTTCATGAATTTAAGAACGAACTATAGATCTATGCTTATTTTTATCGTGCGATATTATGTCGTAGCGTGGGTGTTAACAATCACTACCGTTTTTCCACAGCCATTTTTTTAGTGGGCAATTGCATTACGTCACATTACTTCCACTTTCCCAATCACTTTGTAAATGCTTTAGAACAATATATATATATATATATATATATATATATATATTAGCTTCTATTATAACAATATATATATTAGCTTCTACTACTACTACTACGACTACTACTACCACTACTACTACTACTATAGTCCGTTCAGAAATTCATAATCACACCTGAATTAGTTTTGCGTGATAACCGCTTGTTATTTTGGTTTCAAAATTGGCATGCAATCTTAGAATATTGAAGACGCAAAGATTTTGGTATTTTTTATTCCACAACCAACAGATTTTGCATATCAGCGAATTCCTTTGATCTTTTATGACGATATCACACAAGTTGATTCAAATTTTAGAGTTTACAGTAATCGTGTTAAATGTTCCAGTTCACGGCAATTCTTGTCAGGGGCGTATCTACATAGTGCTTAACTGTGGGTGTTGTTCGTTATGTGTATTTGCAAACATGAATTCAATTGGTTACAATTGCTGATATAGTAAAAAAAAAAAAGGTAACCTTTTGCATAGTTATAAATTTGCATTTCAAACTCATTGTAATTTAGATATAAATGTTGGTATTTAAAGTCAACAAATTGTCTACTGAGTCTTCACAAAATTAATAAAGATACTCCTTCCCTTCGGTAATTAATGCCCAGGCCGTGGTGCGTCATGTCGTTCAATACCAATTCACTTTTGTGCACGGGATTTTCCTGAAGTTAGTGTTTCTGCAATAGCCAAACTATTTTACGTCAACGACCGCACCAAATTAATGTATATATCCTAAAATGGTGTCAAATTCGAACAAGGTGAATTTAATATACCCTAAAGAAGACAACTTTTAGACTAGATCAAATATCTCAGAGCCAAAAATATTTCTATAACGTCATCAATATTCTAAGATTGCATGCAAATTTTGAAACCAAAATAACAAGCGGTTATCACGCAATACTAATTCAGGTGTGATTATGAATTTCTGAACGGACAATACTACTACTACTACTCATAACTACTACTACTACTCATAATTACTACTACTACTCAAACACAGATCCACGTCACTTCTTCGGATGATGGAAATGGGAGTTAAGATGGGCACAGCCAGAAATGAGAAACTTAGTGGCCGTTTAAGAAGACTTATCAACCAACATAGAACTGGAGTCGTCAGTCGCTGGACACTGAGGGAATTGCTGAGGAGGGGATCTGAGCACCTATGGACATGTTCGGAGTGCAATGATGATGACCCGCAAATAACTCAATAACCACTACTTCTACTACTACTATTACTACTACTACTACTACTCATACATCTACTACTACTACTTCTTCTACTACTACTACTACTACTACTACTACTACTACCACTACTACTATTACTAGTACTACAACTACTACTACTGCTACTACTACTACTACTACATCTACTACTGCTACTATTACTAGTAATCCAACTACTACTACTACAACTACTACTAATACTACAGCCACTACTATTACTACTACTACTATCTATTGTCCTTTCGAGCCGAAGACGGCACATAGGGCAGAACCACAATCTCAAAACCAGAAACCTTGCATGCCAAAGTGGCACATATTGCAGAGATCACTGCTCTAAAATATATGGTGCTGTTTCTATAACAATACTTTTTACAATGACAGCTTGTCAAGCTATCGATCAACCTCCTTAGTCGCCTCTTACGACATGCCTGGAAGGTCACAGTGTCACTATTCTTTACTTCCCTCAATGAGGCCCCGGTAACACACAGGATACTACTACTACTATGTATGTAATTAAGGGAGATGGCCACCCTCGTTTTATTTCTGGATCTAACTTCGACGTGGTCTGTGTAGTCTACTTTTGTTCTGATTGTGCAGCTGCTGTTGATGTAGGGACTTTTAATTAGGTTGGTTAGATGTTGGCTTACTCCGTATTCTGCTAACATCCCACAACGTTGCTTTACGTTTACTCTGTCGAATGCTTTTTCCTAGTCAATGACATCTGTGTATACATTTTAATTGTGTTCTGTCTTCTTTTATCTCTATTAGGGTTAAATAGTGCATTAGTATATTCTCTATTTTTTTCGGAACTCCATTTCTTCTTCTTCTACTTCTTCTTCTACTTCTTCTACTTCTTCTTCTACTTCTTCTGCTTCTTCTTCTGCTTCTTCTTCTGCTTCTTCTTCTACTTCTTCTTTTACTTCCTCATCTACTTCTTCCTCTTCTTCTGCTTCTTCTTCTACTTCTTCTTTTACTTCTTCTTCTACTTCTTCATCTTCTTCTTCATCTTCTTCTTCATCTTCTTCTTCTTCTGCGATCATGACGTCATTCAGACTAGGATTCCGGACTCTCTATTGAAGGCAACTGTCTTTTTCAGTGATTCGGTTGCCCCCTAGACTCTCACCTCCAGGTAGTGAGTGTGGGCCACATTGACCTCCTCAGGTTTGTATACTGGGGGCAATCCTGTAGACCGTGTTTTGTTATCATTTTATCCCGGGAACGGTGGCATTGGCTGGTAGTTCCTATTTTGAGTTTTTGAACATGTGGTTGTTATTCTTTTGTGACTAGTGCGTAGGCCAGATATGATGATATGATCCATCTTTGATAGTTGCAGGTATCCGTCCCTCTTGTTATACTTTAAGTGTTCTTGGTTCCATTTTTCATGATACTTGCCTTTGGTGATGGATTTAGCTTCTTTGAAGCTAACCAAATGGTTCTCTTGTGGTAATCTTCCTCCCTCCATGGCTATTATATTATATGGCCCTTTTCGTCTTGTCAGACGGTCTAGTGGAGGCTATTGCGTATTTTTTTGAGGTATTGTTTTTGCCGAACAGCTTCTCTCGTGGCTAATTCTACCAATGTTTGACAAACACACGCGGTCACATAATGAACAGGTCAGGCTCGCTGGTCCACAGGGTTTACCATCCTTTTTCATGAGTCTCTTCTCTTCTAAGTCCTGTCTTAGAACAGTCTCAAATGTTGTTATACCGTTCTTTATACGTGCTCTCCATGATGTGCGATCACTTGCCAGATGTTGCCAGTCGTTTTCACAGATGGAGAAGTCTTTCAGAGATGATTTGCAGATATCTCTATATCGTAGTTTAGGTCTGCCGATTTGTCGTTTTCCGTGTTTTAGCTCGCCATATAGTATTTGCCTAGGAATGCGTTTTTCTTCCATCCGTTGGACATGCCCCAGCCATCTTAGCCTTCGACTTCTGAGCATCGACATGATTGTTAGGGTCTTAGCACGTTGCAGGACAGTTAAGTTGGTTATTTTGTCCTGCCATTTGATGTGCATTATTTTGCGGAGACATCGCATGTGGAAGACATTTAGTCTTTTTTCCTGGTTTGAGTATGTTGTCCAGGTTTCGGATCCATATAGTAGTGTGCTAAGCACACAAGTTTGATATATTAAGAGTTTAGTCTTTTGAGTTAGTTTCGTGTTGTTCCATGCCCTTTTTGTGAGTTTGCCGAAGGTCGTAGCTGCCGTACCAATTCGACAGTTTATTTCTTCATCAAGAGAGATGGTTTGCGTAACTGTGGATCCAAGATATGTAAATTTCTGTACTGATTCTAGTGGGCAGTCTTTTAGAGTAATAGATATAGGTTTGAAGTCACCTTGATTTAGTATTACTGTCTTCTGAACATTAATTGACAGTGAAAAAAGGTCGCATGCTTTATCCAGGTTGTTGATCAGCGACTGTAGGGTGGCCTCACTATGAGCGACTAGGGCTACATCGTCAGCAAATAAAAATTCTTTAAGTAGGGCAACATTTGTTTTGGTTTTTGCTCTTAGTCGTGCTAGGTTGAACAGTGAGCCATCTGGTCTAGTGCGAATGTAAATATCTCCTGAGCTGTTTTCGAAGGCGTAATTTAGGAGGGCAGCAAAAAATATACCAAAAAGGGTGGGGGCGAGGACACATCCCTGTTTCACTCCTTTGTTGACTTTGAAATTCTCTGATGGACTCCCATCAAAATGGACTTTGCCATTCATGTCTTCATGGAAGGAAATTATCAGCCTAAGTAATTTAGGAGGGCAGCCTATGCCTAATTTGTCCTTCTTTCAGTGTGCTTGTAAGTCCAGGGCACATGGTCCTTACGTTCCATGTGCCAAGTTTAAACATTGGTGCTTTCTTCCTCATTTCACTTTGTCTACTCTGCCTGGGCACAGGATATGGAGATAGTGCTTTACCCAGTCGCACTATCCCCCTCTCGACTTCGTTTCAAGGATTTCCGAAGGAGGGACAAAGTCCATACGTTCGGAATTGAAAGAAGGTGCAGGGGATGCCAGAAAGACGAATGGCTAGTTTGTCTGCATATTCGTTTCCTTCTATATTACAGTGTGATTGTATCCTCTGGATGACAACACGTTGGAAGTTATTGCACATTTTCCTCAAAGTTGTTATCAGGTTATCTAGCTCGTTGTTCCAGGATTTTTTTTTAGAGCTGTTAGAATTTACAGTGCGTCGGTCAGTAATCAACAAATCACTTGTGTACGTTATTTTTGTGTTGAATAGCCAGTTTTTCAGCATCTTTGAGGGCTTCAGTTTATGTTTTAGAGTTGTTTAAGAATTTCCCAACTATCTATTGATTTGGTAATCTCTTCCTGGTTATTCAGCCCCAAGAACACGTCCCCACCATTCCTGGTGGCGTTTGCAGCAGCAGATCCATCTGTGTATATGTGAGACCAGGAGCTCTGTGGGTAGTTGTCGTTTATGTGTTTTTCTGCTATGTGCTTTCTCTCTGTGTCTTTTTGGGTGCCTTTCTTTTTAAATTGTTCCAATTATGTCTTCTTTAAGTTCTGGTATTTTATATTTTCCGTGGGGAATCACACTGGATGGACATTGGTTTTGACATTGTTTGGGACAGTACTGGATTGTTAGTTGTCAATTCGTTGGAGATTGCCGTGAAGTTGCTCCTCTTTAGTCTTCCTTTTCCGAAGCCGGTTATTCTTTGGTGCATGGGGTGGTAAGGGTGGTTTAATATTTCTCCTGGTATTTCTAATATTGTGCTCTGTTAACTTTGCTAAGCTGTGATTTGAATGATGTGGCCCTGGCTGTGACTCCATACACTAGGACTGGTCTTACTCTTCCCGTGTATAGTCGTTTCAAGATTTTGCTGTCTGCTCCCCAGTCCGTTCCTGCCAATTTCTTCATATTATCTGTTCGTTATCTGACTCTTATGTTTGCTTTGTCTATCTGATTTATCCATGTCATTCTGCGATCAATGGCGTCACCAAGATATCTTGGATTTTGTTCAATAGTAAGTGTGTGGTCGTTTATTTTTAAATTTGCAGAGAGTGTAGTTTCTTGATAGGCTGAAAATTGTGTATGTTTTTGTTTTCATTAATGGGTAACAGCCAGGTGTTCTTCAATCTTTCAAGTTTTCCTAGGGCATCTTGCATTCTGGTGCTGGCCAGTGACATATGTTCTTCTCTTGCCCATATCGCCAGGTCGTCTGCATACATTCCAGACTGTATTCTGGCTGGATGTCCTCTACAATGTCATTTATGAAGATTAGGAAAAGCGTAGCAGATGGTACTCCATCTTGTGGGTGGGACACCTTGTTCAATTTTGGTTTTCTTACTTAGTTGTCTTTGCACTTGTACTTTGGCCGTTCTGCTCTAATAAACGGCCTCGGATGCCAGGTCTGAGAAGCTTGTTTTTTTAATTCTTCTCTCCAAACCCTATTAAAGGCCTTCTCCATGTCGACCCACACTGTCAGTGTGTGTTTCTTTTCTTGTAGGGCATCCTCAATTTCCTATGCTATGTAGGAAATCAGGTCTTCAGTTGATCTGCGCTGGGGCAAACTACTTTGTTATGGCATAATTTGTTGTTTTGTCTCCATATGTCACATGAGTCTTCTGTTGACAAGCATTTCCATGAGTTTGCTGAGGCAGCTCAGTAGGCTAAATGGTCTGTAGCTGCTTTGGCCCGGGGATATTTTCCATGTTTGAGGACCCTAATAGCTTTTTTCCAGGTTGCCTACATGTGTCCTCACTTCCAGTTGACATTTATTATCCTAAAGTGCTGAACCTTAGCTTTCTATCCCATTTTATGAGGATCTCGTTGGTTATTCCATCTTTTCCAGGGGAACTCTTGAGTTTCAATCCTTTGAGTGCTACATCTAGTTCTTTCGGTGTAAAGATGGTCGTCTGATGTTCTTCTGGTGCTAAAGGCATATGTTTTGCGTTTAAGTTTTCCTTTCTCGCAGCTTTCTTTTGATTTTTTGGAATATTTATCCTCCATTTGGTTTTGTGAGTTTCTGTCAGTATGTTTAATGCCCTTTGGCCTGTGTGAATGTTCTGATTGTATTCTAATGTTATTGTAGGTCGGCTGTTGTTTTCATTGCTCAGAGCTTTCGCAAGGTCCACAGTTTGTCAGTTTTTATCTAGGTGTAGGCTCTCTGTTTTGTCTTTCCAACTCTGTCTTACATATATCTTGACCTGTCTTCTGTATTTGGCAGAGACTGCTTTATGGGCTATGTTCTCGGTGCTCTGTGATCTTTCAGCTAGTTCTCTGGCAGGGTTCAGTTCCTCCTCTAGTCTTTGTATTTCCTTGTTCCATTATGACTTGTACTTTCTTCTTGCTCCGATAGGAATTGATTCTTTAGCAGCTCTAATGATTGCCTTTGTAACTCCTCTATCATATTATTGACTTTCTTTTTTGCGGGTTGATGGGTGCAGTGTAGGCATCTGTGAGCTTGGCAAACTTTTCCTAGTCAGCTCTCTTGTAGTTCCAGCAGGGGAGTGGTATTTGTGTCTCCTGTTTGTGAGCAAGATTCACTGAAAGTTTGACTGGTCTGTGGTCACTGTCTCCAAGTTAGTTCAGTATTATTCTGGTTATTTTGTTGGATTTGTCTCCTGTTGCGAATGCTAGGTCGGGAGTTGATATTGTTTTCCATCTTCTTGAGTAGAAGGTATTGTTTTTTTTTAGTGGGGAGGGGGGGGGGGGGGAGTGCCCTCTCAAGAGTTCATGAGGAATAGGTTATTGTCTATTTCACATTCTTCCACTTCTTCGCCTCGAGCATTAATTTCCTCATCCCCCCCCTCCATTCTTTCATAGTGGCCGTTGAAGTCTCCTACTACCAGACACTGTGATGGTGTTATTTCCATTGACTCCGGCTTCAGCAATCTATCGCTATGGCATTACATGTAAGTTATCATTGTGCTAATAGAGTTCTTGTATAAGTCTGTGCCGACGATCTCTGCCTCCCCATTTGTGTCTAGCGCCATCTGTTTTGCTGGGATGGTATTTCTTATAAGCACCCTTCCACCCTTGTGGCCTTCCCTGTTCTGTTTAAATGTCTGGTAGTCACTGATCGTAAATAGAACCCCATTTGAGAATCGCTAATCGGTAGTTCTATAAATGGCCTGAGCCTGTTTTTACATAATTTCGGCGTATACCTTTCTCACATGGCTAAGAAGGGAGATACCTCTATATTGATTGAATTCTTTCCTGCTACCTTTCTTTTTCCAAATTGGTGCGATGATAGCCTGTTGCTACTCTTTTGGAGCTTTCTGTTGGTACCATACTGCGTTGAATATTCTGTGCAGCCAACTCTTGTTTCTCCTCTTGTGCTATTATTTCTACTAGTACGTTATCTATCCCCGGATTTTAAAATTCTTGGTACATTTTTTTTACTTCTTTAATTTCTTCTTTCATGATGTTGAGTTCAGCGTTTATGCATTCTGATGTAGTTTTTATTGTGTTATGGGTAATTCATGTCATGTTCAACAGGTGTTCGAGATATTCTTTCTATCTCTATTGCCTCAATTCTCGCTAATGTTGCCTTCACTGCTTTGTAGAAATCGCTTGACACTGTCTTGAAATCCCTTTTATTTTTTTTTCCAAAATTCTGTACAGGTGTTTTGCTTAGGTTCTTTGATCATAATTTGAACTTTTTTTTCGGACTAGGCATATTTGTCATATTCTTCTAGGTTGTTCTTCTCCCTCCAATCTTTAAATAGTTTCTTCTTTTCTTTAACTGTTTTTCAGATTGTGTCATTCCACCATGGGGGCTTTTTCTTCCCATCTTGATCTCCTTAGTTTTGCTCCACTGTTTTTACGATGTTAGTTATTGTTTTCTTAAGCTTCTTCCATTCTTCTTCTACAATGCTTACTTCATTGGTGAGTTTCTTGAATTCCCGATGACTATAGGAATACACATCTACGTCATCCACCCTTAAAAAAACGTTAAGTGGGCGTGTATGCGTTGTGTCGTTGTTTGCAGTAGAATTGCGATATGTGAGCCTTTACTCCAACACATCCGACATTAGCACGGCATTTTTGAGTACCGGGTTGCCTTCCCTCTCTATACCTACAAACCTCGCCAGACTAGACAGGTTAGTCTGTTACTTGAGGCACCACGAAGAGGTGGAGTAAGGTCTGGATGGTTCTGTTTCACCGTTTCTGACGCAAGCCATCAGCTATAATTTGCTGACAACTTCAGCTCTGGTGCTGTCAGGCGCCTTGTAACTGACAACTTCAGCTCTGGTCGCTGTCAGGCGCCTTGTAACTATGCTGTGTCGTCAGTAATATTAAGGACAGATCTGCTTTTGATTACTTTTTTTTTCTTTTCTTGTTTGTATAAAAATCTATCTGGCTTCTTCTAATGGTGTCACTCCACTTGTACCGGGTTATATTTGCGACTCTCTGTGTTCGAAAAATGTGTTGGTGATGAACAAATCGTTTTGGTTACATAATTCCAGCAGTCTGTTTCTATTTTCATTTCTTTCCGGTGTCTTATCGCCAAATGGTCCTGGATATTTCTATTCTCGTCGTTGTGTTTCCCAAGTATTCCATTAAAATCTCTTATTGCTATTTATGTTGTCGTTCTTATCATTCTTGCTGTCAATTTCATTTAGTGTCTCATAGAATTCTTCACCGTCTTTTTTCGTTGTTGTTACTTGGTTAATATATGTGCATGTAAGTTGTTTTTCTGTCTTCTAGTAGTCTAGTTGTGATTATTCTTTCTGATTTTCTGAGTAGTATTTTATTTCTATAATATTCTTTACATGTTCTGGGTCAGTGATAAAGTCCACTTCGTATTTTGCCCTTTCAACGAAGTCCATTCCAGAGAATATTATCGTGTACTCCATGTGTATTTACTTTACTTCTTGTCCTTTAACTCTGGTGTCCGTTATTCCTAGTATTTTAATTTTCCTCTTTGTCATTTCTTCCTTAAAGTCTACTTCTTTGCTCTTTTTTCCGCATATGTTCATGGTTGCTACTTTATATTTGTTGTCTAACTCGCTCGCTCGTTTCCTCGCACACCGGAGTGTCCCGGAACGAAGGTGAAATTTATCCCAATCAGTCTTGAGTTCTTTAAATACTCCAACCACTGCCTTCGTGTCCAGCCTTTTTCGTTTTCCCGAGCATACTCATCGATTCACTCAGAAAGCACACTTGAGTAAAAGGTTGTTTTTCTAGCCAGGCCATTGCTTCTGTTACTGCCATGATCTCTATGCTCAATCGTTACCTTGAAAGCACCGCTTTCCCCCTTTACTTTCTTTCTCCGGCATGGACCGTCAAAGTCCGCGAGCTCCGACTGTGTCAAACAACGGACCCATCAGTGCTGCATCCTTAGTTGAGATGTTATAGATCAAGGCCTGCACCTCTGCCTTCACGGCTACACTGTTTTGTTCGTCTGCGTTCTCTCTTGAAAATGATGTAAACCAACAAGGACGTATAACACTGCTGACAGCCATATCCCACTCTTCCCCGGGTTCAGTGTTACCAAGTGGACACATCGGTTGAACAATGTCTTCAGCTCGCTCCATCCATGATCTTTCTCTTTTGAGCCTGTTGCCCTTTCTCCTGTTTTTGCTCCTGCCAATCTCACTATGTAGCGGATGTAAGCACGTGTTCTGTAAATATTTATCCTGCCTAAGATGGTGGGAAAATCAAGGAGATACCTCATCGCCCTGCAAGGTGTGACTTTCTTGCATCCAAGTATGATGCGCATGGCCTCATTTTGTATTCACTCTAGTCTTTCAATCTGCGTGTGGCTGAGAGTTATAATCGCCAATGCCTACTCATTGACCGAAGCCACCAGTCCTTGGTATAGGAGAACATGAAAATACTGTTCACAGTCCGTCTCCGCCATTACCCTCAATAGAACTGAATAGATTTAGGACTATAATTAAAATATAACTTTTCTGCTGAAATGAACAATCGTGTCTAGTTTATTCTCAATCGTTTTACAGAGATAATACGAATGAAATGGTACATTTGTTTAAACCGTGCCAGTAATCCACCTGTACACTGCAGGTTATTATATATTTCCTTCAATATCCTGCCTCTGGAATTAGAACGATTCCAATTATGGAATTGCATATCTCGCGTGGCAAACTTATATGTGCGTTGCACATTTGCAGCTCTGTAAAACTCTTCGTGTGCATGTAACCTATTAGGTGGAGAACAAGGGATGACGAACATCTCATATTCTACAATCATGAAGGATTATGGGGAAGAGAGCAACGCCGTCGGTTTTAAATAAAAATGCCATCCTGGCGAAAACGCAAAATCCGGTCACTGGATCTTGTTGCGTTGATAAGTTCTCTGAGTCTGTAAGGAAGTTTGTACTTGTTTTCACACCGATTATTTGGCTTCTTTATCTTATAGTCTGCACTTCTAAGATCAGCGTTAGGTGAACTTAATTTGCCATGTTATATGGTAGTTTGCACTAAACTACTTCTAAGGAGTCTACAACTAAAGAATCGTCAGTCGCTGGACACTGCGAGACTTGCTGAGAAGGGGATCTGAGCACCTATGGACATGTTCGGAGTACAATGATGATGACACACAAATAACTCAATTACACTAAACTGCGATCTGGTTTGTTTTTCTCTTGAGTCCCTCCGATTTGTTTAGATTGTTTCCCAGAGCAACATTTAGTAAGTGGAATATCATTTTGGTCAGCTCTGGTTTACTGATGATGACGCAAGCAGTTATCTGAGCCAGCTATAACACACAATATGTCGCGAACGATAATTGTCATGACAGTCTTTACCTTTTAAGAAATAAGTAGTTGACTACGTTCACACATTCTGTTCATACACTGCTCAGCGTGTTAGCCTTATGAGAAAGTTCCAGAGCCCTGATCGCTAACACACAAGTGTCGTGGATATACCGTCTCATTGTGTTCATTATCCTACCCAGCAGAGAAGGGACTTTAAGAGATGACGTTTGCTTTCACAATGCCAATCCAACACCTCTGACCTAACTAAAAACTAGTGCGGTAATTGAAAACATGTATTAAGGGGGGAAAAAGTGTGGGAGGGTAAAAAATTAGTTAAAAAGCTCGTAGCATTCTGGGATAGGTACAAACAAACAAAAATGCGTGGCGTCCTGCTGAGGGTGTCGACATTAATTTTATTCATATGATTGGCTCCCTTCATTGCTAACGTCACACCGGGGTAACTTTTGTTTTCATCATGCCATTCACTCAAAGGGCACGGTGCTCGTTCAAGAGTAGAACGCTTAACACTGGAATTAATTCATATTCGTAATGCTTGGACTTACGAAACCGGACGAGCCTTGCACATGTTAATTATATGGTAGGTCAGAGCACAATATCGCACAGTAACATTTGTAAAGAGCATCTGAACATAGTCCACACACACACACACACACACACCCTGCTTTGATATATGTGTAGTATTTTCCCGTACAGTTCGCTGCGTCTTATCACAAAGTTGTAGATGCGTGAAATGAGAGTTTTACTTGAATCACTTTTACGATGTTATAACATGCGATTTATGCAACGCATATCTTCTAAAATATGTATCTGTTCTCATTGTTTATATGACATTTTTCGTTTTCATAATCAGCTGTAAACACGCTATTTTATCTTCGGTAGTCACTGCTGTCATTATTTATTATAAATGTATATATACTTACTGTCATCATCATAATCATCATCATCGACCTCGAGTTCTGTAACTACATGCCTAAGCGATGATGATTCCAAAATATTCTTGTCACTGGCGTTCTTTATCAGAGCTTCTGTTAATATGTCGTTAATGTTAATATAATATTAACATGTATATTTTTTTCTTCTTGTCTTTTTGTCTCAATTTCCTTCTCTTTTGTTGTTCTTGTCTTTTTGTCTCACTTTCTCTCTCTCTCTTTCTCTCTCTCTCTCTCTCTGCGATCAGGACTCAAACAGAGCAGGATTCAAGACTCTCACATGAAGTCAGCTGTCAGGTTAAGTGTGTTGATCGCCCCCACAGACAGAACATCACAATTAGAGTCTGCCAGATCCACTCTGATTGAACACCCGTTAAAACGTTGCACTGTGTTCTGCGCCAGTGGCCCAGTGCATCCGATTTCAGCCAGCATTTTATTCAGGTTTGCTTTCCTTAGCCTTTGATTGTCCCCAATCTTCCTGCAAGGCAGCAGATTGTCTTTTCTGTAGGGGGGTTCTGCCCTTAGATAGTCGGCCCTCCCAGGTTTACGAGTACCATCTGCCCGAGTCACTAGAGGTGACTAACACAGACATGCACACACAAAGATATGAGATGTGACTAACACAGACATGCACACAGCGATACGAGGCATGACTAACACTGACACAGATCAAGATATGACCAACACAGACATAAATGCAAAGATATGACACATGACTAACATAGACATTCACACAAAGATATGAGATATGACTGACATAGACATGCACACACAAAGATATGACACATGCCTAACATAGACATGCACACAAAGATATGAGATATGACTAACATAGACATGCACACACAAAGATATGACTAACATAAACATGCACACAAAGATATGAGATATCACTAACCCAAACATGCACACACAAAGATATGACACATGACTTACACAGATACACGCTAAGATATGACTAAACACAGACACACATAAAGATATGAGACATGATTAACACGGACACACCAAGATATGATATATGACTCACATGACACACACCAAGATATGAGCCATGACTCACACACACACACACACACAAGCTAAGATATGAGCCTTGGCTAGCACAGAAACTCACTAAGATATGAGCCATGGCTAGCACAGAAACACATTAAGATATGAGCCATGGCTTCACGGAAACACATCAAGATATGAACCATGTCTAGCACAGAAACACATTAATATATGAGCCATGGCTAGCACGGAAATACACTAAGATATGAACCATGGCCAGCACAGACACACACTAAGATATTGTTGCAGCGTTGTGATGTTCTTTGTTGTATTATATCTTTATCGTGTACAGTTGCTTAATGGTCACAGCACATCACAACATTGAGGTAACATGTAGATCATGACAGAGTCTTTCTTGTTACAAACAATGATAATCAAGTTTATTGATTTATTCCCCTAGTACACGTGATCTATAGTTCTGGATGCAATTATTAAATTAATGTTCATTAATTTAGGAATAATTCAGAGGCAAGTCGCCGTGTAGTTATGAAGATATTCCAGCATCCTAATCATGCAATTTATTCAGCATGGTCTACTTACACTTGTGAGAATTTATGAACACACACAACTTGAATTAATCTTTCACTGTCTTTCAAAGCTACTTCACACCTATAATTATAACTTGTTGATTCTTAACTGACTTGGCTAACTCAAGACTCCTACTCTTAACTTTCTCACTGTTCTGACTCTAACTGTTTCTAAACTGCTTAACTGCTTCTTGTCTAGATGTTTCTACTTCTAACCTTCTGACTGTCTCTTCTAAATCTCTGGCTAAACTTCTCTGACTCTGTCCTAACTCAACTGACTCAAACTGTTGTGCAGGACTTTAAGTACTCCACAGCTCTCTCCTATCTGAGGCTCAGCAGCCAATCAGCTGCTGCCGAGTGCCCCTGCGACCCTTATGATCACAAGTGTTGGTCACTCTACGTTTACGTGTCCAGTGTCCACCATCTGTGACTCACCTGAACTTTCCCAAATTTGGACAAAAACATCCTGTTTCCCCGAATCTCTACGACCTATTTGGAATAACATTACCTCATCCTGGTAGCTGGATGACCACTTGACCGTTCCATGACTTTGACAATAACAACTAACTTGCATGGACAATCGTGGAGATTTTACAACAACATCACGAGGTCGATGCGTGTTATGTATGTGATGGTCACCCTCACAACAACTGGGCGAGTGGAGATTCATGGAAAATCCCCCTCAACTATTATATCTAGGTCAAGTCATGACCCTCTCTACTTCGGTGGGTGTCCATTACCCACTCTCTACAACTTGTTATCCTAATTTGTATTCTGGAAAATCTATACTTAAATTCTGCTGGTCGCCACTATATGATACTGCTCTCGCCCATTCAAAGAGCGGTAACGACTAAATTGCCTGCTCTCTCTATGCTTCCTTAGCTATCTCTATAACAATATGAACCCTGGCCAGCACAGACACCCACCAAGATATGAGCCATGGCTAGCACTGATATACACTAAGATATGAACCATGGCCAGCACAGACACACACTAATATATGAATCATGGGCTGCCCAGACACACACTAAGATATGAGCCATGGCCAGCACATACATCCACTAAGATATCAGCCATGGCTATCGCAGACACCCACTAAGATATGAGCTGCGACTAGCACGGATATACACTGAGAATTGAGCCATGGTTCAACGATCACGAAAGGTATCCATTTGCTTGGGTTTGTTGTAGTCGGTAGACTCTCCTTTTAACGAGGGAATCATCGACATACGAGACGCAGGCCCTGGTTAGGTTAACTGTTCACAGGTTCAGTTCAAACAATTGTCCGGAGATTTGAGAGTGCAGTCTGACCCGTAGAACGTTCTCTTGCATGTACAGTTCCCTGTTGACTGTTCACAGGTGTCGTTGACATTTGAGAGTGCAGTCTGATCCGTAGTACGTTTCCTTGCACGTACAGTCTGCACTTTCCGGGTCACATATGATGTCACAGCCATCAGAACACGTCTGTTCGCACTGTAGCCCAAAATTACCATCGGGACAAGTGTCATTACAGGTATAGCCAGGATGTTTACATTGTAGGCATTTTTCGGATTTTTTCTCACATAAAGGACAGACACTGAGACAAGACCTGGGGCAGTCGTGTCCATAGATCCTATGTGAACAGTTGCCGTGACACGTGCCGATGATGACGTTGCAGCCTTTGATACACCCACTACACACTTCACAAAACAACCCTGAATGCCCGTCCAGACAATAGGTGTCTGTAAATGTTTGCACCTCACACACCGTCATTGCACTGTCGGCCTGCGAAATGGTCGGTGAGAACTCAATCTTACGGTGTGCCATTGGCGTTTGTGTGGTGACTACAATAGTGTTCACAGAAACATTAGGGTATGATATATCATTATACTGGAACACTACGCCGCCAGTGTCAGAGAAAACCTTAAGAGCGGTATTCTTTACCCGAATCATAGTGCTAGCTCGATGATAAATTCGAATGGTGTTAATCTTCTGGGGCGTGGCAAAGTTCAGATACCAGTAAACAGGATTGGTTCCACTTCTCAATTTTGTGTGTGTGTGCAGTCATTTTCATAGAGATTGGTCTTTGTTTTTCCATTAACTGCGGCCTCTGGTCCACATCCGTCTCCTGTATAACAAGCATTAAATGTGTCGGTCTGGTTTGTGTTTTGTTTGAGAGCCACATTCCGACCCCCGCCAATGTAGATGGAGCAGATATTTGCAACTATCGCACCTTCAATCCGCAACTTGTTGATCAGACCAGCCCCAGAGCAAAAGGCATCAATCTCGTGCTGACTAACTAACTACAAACCTTGATTCATTGTTACATGAGGCACAACCATTTAGTTTTACCGTGAAACTGTTTCACTCAACTGATCTCACTTTCCTTCTATTTTTTGTTGTTCGTTTTGTTGTCTCACTTTCTTTCTATTTTGTTCTTCCTGTCTCCTTGTCTCACGTACCTTCTATTTTGTTGTTCTTGTCTCACTTTCCTTCTATTTTGTTGTTCCTGTCTTCTTGTCTCACTTTCTTTCTATTTTGTTGTTCCTGTCTCCTTGTCTCACGTTCCTTCTATTTTGTTGTTCTTGTCTCACTTTCCTTCTTTTTTGTTGTTCCTGTCTTCTTGTCTCACTTTCTTTCTATTTTGTTGTTCCTGTCCTCTTGTCTCACTTTCCTTCTATTTTGTTGTTCCTGTCCTCTTGTCTCACTTTCCTTCTATTTTGTTGTTCCTGTCCTCTTGTCTCACTTTCCTTCTATTTTGTTGTTCCTATCCTCTTGTCTCACTTTCCTTCTATTTTGTTGTTCCTGTCCTCTTGTCTCACTTTCCTTCTATTTTGTTGTTCCTGTCCTCTTGTCTCACTTTCCTTCTTTTTGTGTATTACAAAACTTTAAAACGCGTCGCTCAACACGACATGACAAAAGATGATATATATTTTTTTAAAACAGCTTCAGAGGTTTTCTTTGTGGACAGGTTTCTTACAAGACTCTCTCTCTCTCTCTCTCTCTCTCTCTCTCTCTCTCTCTCTCTCGTGGTCACCTGATGACTAAAGGAATAGTTGATCTCCTCGATAGTTCTGGTTCGCCGATCCCGCCACAAGATATTTCTCTTCATTAACCGGCGTTAACAGGACATTAAGTGGACGTAAATAAATTGTATTGCTATTTACAGTACAAGTGGGATATCTGCACCCTTCGGCCCAATGCATCCGTCTTCGACATGGCGGTTCAGATTACCATTTTGCCTTCTCTCTCGATCCCTACTCACTTGGCCAGTATAGAATGATTAGTTACTTGCTAGTGATATAGAGTTGTAATGTTATTTATATTATCTTGTTCTTGTTAAACGTCACAGCACATCACATTACATTGTTTTTACAACAGGTAATAGATAATTCATGACATAGTCTTCTTGAACAATAATGATAATCAAGTTTATTGACTCTTTCTCGACATAAGCACAATGATTATTAGTGGAGAATGCACCATATAAATTAAGGGTTACTTAATTCGGGACAGTTCGGAGGCAAATCGCCGATGATTATGAACAGCACCAAGTGCTTAATTGGCATACAACTTATTCATCAGACAATCATTCAACTTGTCTACTTACGACTTGTAGAATATATGAAGCACACAATTCTTGAAGCACTTTTCAACACTTCTATTCTTAGCTTCTAACTGTTCTGACTCTATCTTGCTTTGTCTTGAACTTCCTAACTGCTTCTATAATAAAACTAAAACTGATTACTAACTTTTTTTCTTACTTCTTTCTTTCTAACTTTCTTTCCTAACTTTTGACTGCTTCTCTTCTAACCTTCTAACTTCATCATGAACTGAACTTAATCTGCCTAACTAACTACCTTTGGCTGTTCGGCCGAAGCCGGACTAAGCTGACTTAGTCTACATTCTGAGCTGCTTCTCTTCTGCTTGAACTGCTCGTTAATCGTTGTGTAGGAGTTTATATACTCCAATCACTCTCTTCATCTGAAAACCAGTGACCAATAAGATCATTGCAAATTTGACAACCTGCGACTCTTCTGGTCACCTGCAGTTTCCGTGTTCAGCTACTTGACTCTCGTGTCTCTCACTTTCCAAGACTTTGACAATAACAACTTATTTGTGAACCATCTTCCCATGACCTAATTCATCCTGGTAGCTATTATCTGACGTAAAGTCATGAGGTCGATGCATGCGCTAGTCATGCGTCTATCTATGGTCACTCACAACAACGAGCCCGCATGGACATCGTGGAGATTTGACAATAACACCACGTGGTCGATGCATGATATCTGTGTGAGAGTCACTTACAATAACAACTTGTGAATTGGAAAACCCGAGTGGAATTTTCCTTGGACCCAACCATTCTGTGTCGTTCAACAATTCTGACATTAACTCCTTCCGTCCTACTTGTGTACTAGCCCTACATGAACTTATACTCCTAATTTCTGACTAACTTGTTATTCTGCTGGTCGCTATCATTTGTCACTGCTATAGTCTATTGAGAAACGGGTAACACTAAGTTACCTGTTCTCATGCCTTCACTAGCTTACTGTTACACTAGTGGCACCACGAAGAGGTGGAGTAGGGTCTGGATAATTCTGGATCATCGATCCTGGCGTAAACCATCATCATATGAGTCTCTGACAACTTCCAGCTCTATTGCTGTACTGGCACATTGCCTCTTCATACAAGTCTCCTTCATTACTCCTTTTAGTTATCCGTGATATTCTCTGGAAACATGAAAAGTTATATTGCACTTAATAACGGACACTCAGGTGTGTTCGGGTGGGAGTAATTAAAAATTTAAGTTGTGGGTCAATGTCTACAGACTGTGAACGTAATATAACATAAAAAAATATTTGACCAGGCTGTGTGAGCGGACAGACACAGGGTCAACATTAAAACGTGGGTGTAAGTAAATATTTAAAGATACATATATTACCAGACACGTAGCCGGGTAAAAAAAGTGCCCAGAATATACATAAGACTCACTCAGATCCCATTGAAGGAAGAGCAGCGAGCAACAAGAGAAGAAGCATGAAACAAGAGGAGAGCAAGCAACAACGAGCAGATACAAACCTTATAGTTTAGCAGAGCAAAGAAAGGTAGAGATAAGCACAGATTAACGATAACGAGCAATAATTAGCGGAGAACAATTAAGGCTACAATTATTAGTAAATGAGAAGTTAATAAATAGCAGATGTAGTCAGTCCACAACTTACTGTTGTCTAGACATCTAGAAATGTGTTCTGTCTATCTATCTATCCTTTGGTGGCCTGAAGTATTGTCTATATCTGCACATTCGTAGATATAAAGGGAGTAACAGAAAATGATACCAAAATAAGGATATCAAAAGCAAGAGGAGCTTTTGTTGCACCGGGAAACATATGGAAGTCCAAATAAATTAGGTTAAATACAAAAATAAAAATGTTCAACTCCAATGTTATGTCAGTCCTATTATCTGGCTGTGAAACATGGAGAAGAACAAAATTGACAATCTTGAAGATACAGACTTTCATTAAATGGATGCTTACGCAGAATAAAAGGATGGAAATGACAGGGCAAAATGACTAACATAGAATTATGGAAATGTACCAGTCAAATACCAGTGGATAAAGAGATACAGCGAAAACGATGGCGCTGGATAGGACACACACTGCGGAAACCAACTGAAAGTATTACACAACAGGCCGTTTTTTTTTTGGAATTCCCAGGGGAAAAGACAAAGAGGAAGACCAATGAATTCTTGGAGAAGACAGATAAAAGCAGAGATGAAGATGATGGGGAAGATACGGAATGATCTTAAAAGAATGGCGAGAAACAGAACGACTTGGAAAGTGTTTGTTGAAGACCTGTGCTCCACAGGGAGCTGAAAGGTAGAAGAGGAAGAACAATTAGTAAGTCTACGATTATTAGTAAATGAGAAGTTAATAAATAGCCAATGTAGTCAGTCCACAGCTTTACTATTGTCTAGACATCTAGAAATGTGTTCTGTCTATCTATCCATCTTTCGTTCGCCTGAAGTATTGTCTTTTTCTGCAATGTCGTTTCCTGTGTACATTTTACTGTCTTTTGTAATTCTTGCAGTGGCCCATATAGTTTTGCTTGTAGTGTTGTATCTATGGGCCAATGGACCTTCCTCAGTCTACTATATTCAGTGCAGTCTTGAAGTATGCATTGAGCAGTCTGGGGCGCTGTCCACATGTACATGTAGTTGACGTGCCGATCTTGAATTTAATGTGTTCTGTGATCTACTGATTCCAGGAGTATGTAAGTCTGATGGTTATCCAGACCGCCCGATAGTTTGATTATAATATTACTGATTGTACTTTATTATGTGACAATATAACTTGTGACTGTAGAAATGTAATAATAGAACGTCATATATATATATATATATATATATATATATATATATATATATATATATACACAGAAAAATGGCTCGCCACATTCAGGCGCCTTCATCAGTGCATGAATGACACAACACGACACAGAGGCATACCAGACTTTCAGAGCACAGGCCGGATATGGCACAAATCTGATGAGTGCAAAGGGAATGCCCTGCTTGCCCGCTACATTGAGCAGACGGGCCAAAGAAATGTGGCTGTAATAATGAGGATACGGGGATCGCTGTCAAAATTGTGTAAGGATGTAGGGCTGGAAGAAGATCTCACAATCACAACGGATACCATTCGCATGACACTTAAAAGGTCACACAACACTGCTCCCGATCCAGATGGTGTTCGGTACGATGACATAGACGATTTAGCTGACGACGACTTGACAAAACTGGCCAATGAGTTTAATGCCAGTATTCGGAGTGGCCAGATTAAGGAGGAGTGGCTGCACAGCTACTTACTACTGCTACCGAAGCCAAATAAGGACCATTCTCAGATCAGTGCCTAAAGAATCATCACAATGCAGAACACTGCGGGCAAGCTGCTGGAGAAAATAGTTGCCCGTGTCCTCACCTGTCACCTTGAACAGAGACGCATATTCCCACCCACACTCTGAGGTTATAGATATAACAAAAGAGACATGGCTCAATGCGGCAGTCTTTGCCTATGACTTCTTCGAAGGCTTCCACAGACGAGAGGAGACATATGCTGCTGCTATAGATCTGGAGGATGTATACAACAGGGTACCATATAAATATCTCATGCATATGTTCCTCAAACTGGCGGTGCACCCCTTCCTCATTAGATGGATCGCCGCGGCACTGTTTCAGAGGAAGGTGATACTCAGATGTGGAAGTTGGTCTTCTGAGCCAATATCCATTTGTCCAGGGCTGCCACAAGGCTCACCATTGTCACCAGTTCTATTTAACATGTACACAATAATGATCACGGAACAACAGCTGGTTGGGAGGGAAAGAACTATGACTTTTGCTGATGATATTCTAGTATATCGACAGGGAAGAGACAGACGGGGAATCGCCTCCACAATGCAAGACGAGCTCGATCGCATTTCTTCCTGGTGTGGGGTTTCAGGTGCCTTGGTTAATCCTAATAAAGCATCAGTTTCATGGTTCTCCCTTAACAATCATATCGTTCATACGACCACACCGGTAGTACGAATGGGGAGCTGATGAGGTGACCAGGGACAAGTTGATGACATACCTCGGAGTTAAGTTTGATCGCAGCCTGTGTTTTCGGGACCACGTCGACCATGTGATAACAAAATCCCGCAAAGGATTAGCCGCCTTGAAGGTCATGGCAGCTGCCAACATCGAGCACAGGCTACTTACTCTTCTGTTCCAGGGATTAGTCCTCGCACCAATCGAGTATGCCCTGGCAATTCTTACTGTCAGTACGACTCAAATTGATAGGCTGGAGAAAATACAAAATGAAGCCATGCGCATTATCCTGGTATGTACGATGGACACTCCCTGTGTAGCAATGAAGTGTCTTCTTGACTTTCCAACCATGGATGACAGAATCAAGATCTGGAGAGCACGAGCATACCTGAAGATTAGTACAGATACAGAGCATCCATTGCACCACGTGCTGAACACAGTGAAAGGTGCCAGGCTAAAAAGAGACAAATCATGAGTGGGTCGAGCAGAAGATGCCATCAAACAAGTCTGTGGTCATACCAATATCAGCGTTGGTGAGGAGTGGATACCGGTGCCTACGTCATTCAAGGGGACTTTCTCGTGTATTGTCACACTCGACAGGAAAAGTAGGGAACAGAACCCGGTCGTGGTTAATGCCGAGGTCAACGGTCTTATCTGCGATAACACCGATGAGAAAGATGCAGTCATCTATACAGACGGATCTGTAAGACGACACCAATGAAGTGCATGGGCATTTACAGCGCGCTCGGCAGGCAGAATAGTCTACGAAGACAGTGGTGCATACGTCATGACCACGAGTAGCATGGCAATGGAGGCGATGGCAGTGACCAAGGCATTCAAATGGTTAGAGTCACAAGACTATATCCACGCATGTATACTGAGTGATTCGATGAGCATGATTAAACAAAATGGAGGCGGGCTCTGTACGCATGCAATGGGTAGAGTCGTTGCAGAAATCAAAAATACGTAAGGTCACCTTTGTCTATGTTCCTGGACATGCGGGAGTACGAGGAAATGAAAGAGCGGACAGGTTGGCTAGCTGCGCTGTCGTTGAGGACGGGCAACCAATGGATCGGGGGGAGGGGGGGGGGGGACATCATCAATGCCCTCCGAGATGTGGGAAGAGCACAGGACTTCGACAAACACAGATCCACGTCACTTCTTTGGATGATGGAAATGGGAGTTAAGTTGGGCACAGCCAGAAATGAGAAACTTAGTGGCCGTGTAAGAAGACTTATCAACCAACATAAAACTGGAGTCGTCAGTCGCTGGACACTGAGGGAATTGCTGAGGAAGGGATCTGAGCACCTATGGACATGTTTGGAGTGCAATGATGATGACCCGCAAATAACTCAATAACTCAATATATAAAATATCTCTTCATGTGATGAAACACCTCAAGAGTTTGTTTGACTGTCAAAAGTAGATGTTATTGGAATGTGTGACAGAAAAACGAACGGTCTATAAGAAGTACGAAGCAACACGCCGCGAAAGACAATATATTATATTTTAAAGTTCCAATACGTAGATATCTATTCTCCGGTTCAACGTAGTTCAACAAGATTAAATTTTAAAAAAAATAACCTTTACAGCTCAACATTTTTTCTGTAGAACCACATTTTAAATAACCATCTTGCTTAATAACAGAAATAGACATATAGACCACAGCCAACTTTATAGATAGCTCGTGGGAAGAATATACTTTCGGAAAATGCCTCAACCAGTACGCTTTCAGTTTTGCAGAAGGAGCGGTTTTCTAAGAGTGCCGTTAGTCGTCTATAGCTACTATAGCGTTACGCTTGTTGGGGGTGTTTTCCGATTTTATTTTCAGCTCACGGACCATCTATAAAGTTGGCTATGTACAGACAACGTGGGTGTCATATTATTTGTTCAGGAATTGTAAATGACTGACTTTTAATTAGTCAAGAATATAATTTATATTAGAAGTTTTACTCGATAAGAGTCGCAACATATACACCTGACTTCCAACACTGTCAACGAATGGCTCATAGCTGATTACTTGCCTCAGGTTCAATGAACCAAAACTGACCAAGATCCTTCTCCACCTTTCCATTGTGAGCCTTGTACGGATCTCGCCAAGCTAGTAGTGATCGAAGGAGGAGGTCATCCCGGTACCCAAACATACCGTGCTGAAGTCGGATGTGTATGGTTGAAAGACACACATATCACAGCTGGTTGTAAACCAAAATATTACGCATCTAGTCCACCTTAAAGTCCTTTTTAAGGGCAATGATGAAGTGGAGCAGCTGTCGGGTATAAATCCTGAAGAAGAACGGTTTTACTGAATTTGAACGACCTAGATTAGCAAAGCGTTCATTCAACAGCTCATTTCGAAAGTTGGAATGCCGAGTCTGCTTGACTGGTACATTTTTGTCGCTACTGCTAATTAGCATTTTTGTCGCTCTTGCTAGTTAGCATCGTATTGAAAAACAATTCAGCGAGAACAGAGTTCTTAAACCTGGGCGGTACTGCCCACTTTTTAGATTATTTCTATTTTTCGGGTGAGCGATAACAAGTCACGCTGTATTTAAAAAAAAAAAAAAAAACAATTTACTTACAAGCCTAACTTTGTGGGAGAACGCACGTTAAAAAAAAAAAATGCTACCAATTTTGTGAGAAAATTGATTGGATTATATTGATTATGTGACGTTATAAATTATAACACATTTCAAAACAGGTCTTAAATGTGATGCAGAGAGAAAACGTAATTTCACTATTGGTGAATACCAAAAACTGTAATTTATGTTTTTTAAATGCCAACTTTTTATCCATATATGGGGAAGACTATTTAATTTACTTCCACCCTTTCTTGTTGAAATTAACCTGCAGCGTTGTTAATCATTTTGTCGCCAAATATTATGTATCATAAAATCTACACATGTTTCTTAGAAACACGAAATGGGTGTCTAATGTCTAACAATGATTTCTCAGAATCTGGCTCGTTGAGCTTATGAAATAAATGACGGCTGTATTTAATCTCTTTGTTTTATGCTAGATATGTAGGCTTGGAGTTTGTTACGTTATAAAAATATTAGTGGACGATAAGGATATAAAACCATAACGAAAGTTATAGAGTGAATGCTAAATAGATATAGAGTAAAGAGGGCTGAACTAGAAACATTACTTTAGTAGAAATCAGCGTCGTGACACGTTTTGGTAAACTTAAATCACGTTAATGGTCTACAGATACATATTTGATATGTAATGGAAATTAAGGTTGCTAGACTTATATTTTCTGCAAAGTAGCTACTGTTATTAAAATTAGCAATTGGGATAGTCGCCAGTTTTTGTAATAAAAATAAGTTATTATACTTACTGATCGACACTCCCTGGATGCAGGTCGCACTTTTCAGAAACAACTACCATCCACTTCCTTACCCCTTACTCTCACTGATACTAAAGACGAAGTTAAATCTTTTTTTTTAAAGTCGAATTGAACATCAAGGAGAATTATTGCCTCTGTTTATCATTATCAAAGGCTCCGATCCTCTTTTATTAGTTGGTTTTGACGATACATATACGCCTCAAACTGTATTTACTTATTGGGGATTGGAAAGGGGGGGGGGTAGAGAGAGAGAGAACTGGCATAGAGAGGAAAGGGGGGGGGGGTAGAGAGAGAGAGAGAGAGAGAGAGAGAGAACTGGCATAGAGACACATTGTCCTGGTTTTCGGGTGTTTAAGGTTAAGAAATGGACTTAGAGAATTAGTTAAAGTTTTCCTTTGATGGGTAAAATGGACAAACACAAAGGCCATGTCTTGAAGGTCCTCAACAACCTCTAGGTATGTTGGGTGTCTATGAATCCATCAATTAGGATGGTATTGAGACCTCAACAGTTTATATATAATGCGCCGTTGAAAATGTAATAAATAGCTACATGGAATGTTAGGACCTTATACCAACAAGGAAAACTAGAAAATCTTATGGTAGAAGCAGAACGACTAAACATAGATATCTTAGGAATCTCGGAAACAAGATGGAAGGAAAGTGGATACATACAAGACGATAAATATACATTTATATATTCAGGTAACACAAAAGAACATCAAAGAGGAGTAGGCATTCTAATAAAACGAGAACTACAAAAATATATAAATACTCACTTGACATACAATGATAGGATTATACTACTAAAAATGAAGGCAAAACCATTCGACATAGCAATAATACAAACATACGCACCTACTCAAGACAATATATATGAACAAATAGAGGCATACTATGAAGATCTAAACACAGTTATGAAGCAAGTGAAATCATCAGACATCTTGATTATAATGGGTGATATGAACGCTAAAGTAGGAAAAGGTAAATATAAGACCATTGTAGGAAATCATGGTCTAGGAAAAAGGAATAACAGAGGAGAAAGATTAATACAATTTTGTGAAGAAAACAGACTGATAATATGCAACACCTTCTTTGAGCAAGAGAAAAGGAAATTATACACATGGAAAAGCCCTAGAGACAAGAAGAGAAATCAAATAGATTACATAATGATAAAAGACAGATTCAGGAACAGCGTCAAGAAAGCCAAAACCTACCCAGGAGCCGATATTAATTCAGACCACAATCCTGTAATGATAAAAATGAAAATCAAATTAAAGAGAAACAAACAAAAACACCAATAGATTTAACAGCGTTAAACCAGAAAGATGTAAAAGAAACTTATACTATACAATTAAAGAACACATATCAGAAGCTACTAGAAGAGGGGATTGAGCAGTACAGAAGAGAAAATCCTGAGGAAAAAGTCACAACAAAATGGCAATGCATAAAAAACAGCATGCAAGAATCCTGCAACACCTTGCCCAAAAGGGAAAGTAACAAAAAACAAAAATGGATAACTGACAAAATCTTAGAAAAAATGGAAGAAAGAAGACAAGCGAAAAACACTGCCAGATACAAGGATATAGACAATGAAATACGGAGAATGTGCAAAAAGGCAAAAGAAGACTGGCTCAACCAAAGATGTCTAGAAGTCGAAACTATGGAAAGTAAACAAAACTTAAGAGAGATGCACACAGAAATAAAGAGAATGACGAATAAAGACAAAAAAACTGCAGGAAACGGATGTATTGCAAAAAAAGAGGGAAGAATGCTAACAGACAACAAAGCAAAGATATTATAGATAGGTGGCAAGAATATATAACAGAATTATTTCATGACGAAAGGGACAAAAAGCCAGACATAAAATGTACATACAACTATAAAATCCTGAAATCTGAAGTAGAAAAAGCTATAAAAACAATGAAAAAGGGAAATGCAGCAGTGCCTGACAATATACAGATAGAGATGATACAGGCTCTAGAAGAGTTTGGCGTCGAAGTGATCACAGACATATGCAATGACATATACCATACTGGATACATACCAAACGATCTAAAAACATCAACTTTCATTGCATTGCCTAAAAAGAACGGTGCAGTTGAATGCATTGATTTCAGAACAATGAGCCTAATGAGCCAGGTAACAAAAATTTTACTAAAAGTTATACAGGGAAGGATTCAGAATAAAATCAATACTGAATTAGACGAGCAACAATTTGGATTCAGGAAAAACAGTGGCACAAAAGAAGCCATATTCAGCATGAGAACATTGATTGAAAAGTACACAGAAGTAAACAAACCAATATATGCCTGCTTTATAGACTACACCAAAGCTTTCGATAGAATACACCATAACCAACTCATAGACTGCCTAAAGGATATAAATCTAGACGACACAGACATACGACTAATATGTAATTTGTACTGGGAGCAAACAGCAATAATAAGATATAACAAGGAGAACTCTACACCCATTGACATAAAAAGAGGAGTAAGACAAGGATGCATCCTATCACCAAGCTTGTTCAATCTATACACTGAACAAATCTTTAAAAACATCTCAGAGATACCAGGCCTAAACATTAATGGAAAGATAATCAATAACCTAAGATATGCTGATGATACTGTTCTACTAGCAGAAAATCCTAAAGACCTACAACAAATGCTTAATGTGATAAACATAACAAGCAAAAAATATGGACTAGAAATGAATATCAAAAAGACTAAAACTATGATCATAAACAAAGAAAATTCGCAAGACCTACAATTACATATCACAGTTGAGGGAATACATCTGGAGACAGTCCAGAGCTACAACTACCTGGGACATATTATAACCAATGATGGAAAATGCAAAACTGAAATAAACAAAAGAATAGGTATTGCAAAAAGTAATTTTAATGCCATGAAAAATATACTAACAACAAAACAAATATCAGCAGGGCTGAAACTAAGAATGGCAAAATGTTACGTCTTCTCAATATTCCTGTATGGTGCAGAAACATGGACATTAGACAAGAAAACAGAACAGAAAATTGAAGCCTTTGAAATGTGGATTTATAGAAGAATAGGTAGAATTGGATGGAAACAAAAGATAACAAACGATAAAGTTTTAAAACAACTGAAAATAAAAAGAGAACTACTAAACACAATTAAGACAAGACAAATGAAATTTTTGGGGCATGTTAAAAGACACAACAGCCTACTAAAAGTAATATTGGAAGGAAAAAATACAAGGTAAAAGAGACAGAGGCAGACCAAGACTAACATGGACGAGTAACATGAAAAGATGGACAAGTCAATCTATGTCAGCCTGCACCATCAAAGCAAGAAACAGAGTAGAATGGCGATCCATGGTAGCCAACCTTCGTTGCGGAGAAGGCACACGTTGGTGATGAGGAAGGTTGTTTATTTTTATTGCGTTTTCCTGATAATTAATTCCCTTCTTCATCCACACTTTGAGGGACTGGATAGCATGCTGTGATGTTTACGTTTTCCAGACTCATTCGTTGGACTTTCAGCTTGATGTGGTAGGATTGGTGATAGAATGCATCCTTGTCTAACTCCTCTTTTTATATCAATGGGTGTAGAGGTCTCATTGTTATATTTTATTATTGCTGTTTGCTCCCAGTATAATTTACATATTTAGTCGTATGCCCGTATCGTCTAGATTCATATCTTTTAGACAGTCTATAAGTTGATTATGGTGTATTCAATCGATATTTGTTTGGAATTGATAATTGGATACCAGATTTTTTTCCACTGAAAACTTAACGACCTAATGTGATACCTACCATATCACACACACAAAAAAAAACCTTTGGTCATTAAAAACATCTGAGCACTAGCACCATATGCCTTTACTTTTTAAAATTATAATTTTAGTATCATCATCATCAAGTACCGTGCCTACTGGCGTAGATGATCGTGTCTCACCACAACTTTCTATCTGTACATTTCTTTATTAGTTATTGAGTTATTTGCGGGTCATCATCATTGCACTCCGAACATGTCCATAGGTGCTCAGATCCCCTCCTCAGCAATTCCCTCAGTGTCCAGCGACTGACGACTCCAGTTCTATGTTGGTTGATAAGTCTTCTTACACGGCCACTAAATTTCTCATTTCTGGCTGTGCCCAACTTAACTCCCATTTCCATCATCCGAAGAAGTGACGTGGATCTGTGTTTGTCGAAGTCCTGTGCTCTTCCCACATCTCGGAGGGCATTGATGATGACCGCCCGATCCATTGGTTGCCCGTCCTCAACGACAGCGCAGCTAGCCAACCTGTCCGCCCTTTCATTTCCCAGTACTCCCGCATGTCCAGGGACAAAGACAAAGGTGACCTTACGTATTTTGGATTTCTGCAACGACTCTACCCATTGCATGCGTACAGAGCCCGCCTCCACTTTTTTGTATCATGCCCATCGAATCACTCAGTATACATGCGTGGGTGTAGTCTTGTGACTCTAACCATTTGAATGCCTTGGTCACTGCCATCACCTCCATTGTCATGCTACTCGTGGTCATGATGTATGCACCACTGTCTTCTTTGACTATTCTGCCTTCCGAGCGTGCTGTAAATGCCCATGCACTTCTTTGGTGTCGTCTTACAGATCCGTCTGTATAGATGACTGCATCTTTCTCATCGGTGTTATCGCAGATGAGACCGTTGACCTCAGCATTAACCACGACCGGGTTCTGTTCCCTACTTTTCCTGTCGAGTGTGACAATACACGAGAAAGTCCCCTTGAATGACGTAGGCACCGGTATCCACTCCTCACCAACGCTGATATTGGTAAGCCCACAGACCTGTTTGATGACATCTTCTGCTCGGCCCACCCATGATTTGCCTCTTTTTAGCCTGTCACCATTCTCCGTGTTGAGCACTTGGTGCAATGGATGCTCTGTATCTGTACTAATCTTCAGGTATGTTCGTGCTCTCCAGATCTTGATTCTGTCATCCATGGTTGGAAAGTCAAGAAGATATCTCATTGCTACACAGGGAGTGTCCATCGTACATACCAGGATAATGCGCATGGCTTCATTTTGTATTTTCTTCAGCCTATCAATTTGAGTCGTACTGACAGTAAGAATTGCCAGGGCATATTCGATTGATGCGAGGACTAATCCCTGGAATAGAAAAGTAAGTAGCCTCTGCTCGATGTTGGCAGCTGCCATGACCTTCAAGGCGGCTAATCCTTTGCGGGATTTTGTTATCACATGGTCGACGTGGTCCCGAAAACACAGGCTGCGATCAAACTTAACTCCGAGGTATGTCATCAACTTGTCCCTGGTCACCTCATCAGCTCCCATTCGTACTACCGGTGTGGTCGTATGAACGATATGATTGTTAAGGGAGAACCATGAAACTGATGCTTTATTAGGATTAACCAAGGCACCTGAAACCCCACACCAGGAAGAAATGCGATCGAGTTCGTCTTGCATTGTGGAAGCGATTCCCCGTCTGTCTCCTCCCTGTCGATATACCAGAATATCATCAGCAAAAGTCATAGTTCTTCCCATCCAGCTGTTGTTCCGTGATCGTTATTGTGTACACGTTAAATAGAACTGGTGACAATGGTGAGCCTTGTGGCAGCCCGGGGCAAATGGATGGTGGCACGGAAGACCAACTTCCACATCTAAGTATCACCTTCCTCTGAAACAGTACCGCGGCGATCCATCTAATGAGGAAGGGGTGCACCGCCAGTTTGAGGAGCATATGCATGAGATATTCAAATTGTACCCTGTTGTATGCATCCTCCAGATCTATAGCAGCAGCACAACAAACACATCACATTAAATAGTTTATTTTCAGTTTATTTTATTAGACTGTTTCCATATTCTTTATTAGTTCTGTTGTTGACTCTACCAAACCACTCTGTCTAACTCAATACATTTTTTTGTATCTTTTCTATGTAACCATATCTATCTCTTCTCCGTTTGATTGATTTTTCCTCTTACCACAATATAATCCAGCTGTTCCCTTCTCTTAATAAGGACAATTAATAATATTTTTTTTCCCCTTTTGATGTTGGAAATAAACCTTCATTCTTCTTTGGCCTCTTTTAGATCATCATCATTACTCTTTTAAGTTATCTATTATGCTCCCAATATGGATAGCTAAAAATAGTAATGAAGACATTATAAATTACTTAATATTTATATCCAATGCATATTCTCGGCTTTTAATTTTACCCTGGATTACGGCTCTTTAAAAAAAAAGACTTTATCGAAATACTATTTTTTTTTTAATTCGACAGTTTACCGCGGGCAAACTTCTCGAATCCCCCCCCCCTTTTTTTTGCCTATACTTTCCTAATTATTACTTCCGGCTATTCCTGAGTGTTGAATTTGTTCCTTTGATGTTGAATCAAACACCAACATGATTTTCGTAGAAAGTACGAAGCTATCGTAAAAATGTGGCTTTTTAAAAATAAATTTATTAAATTCGTTCTTTTTTTTTTTTAGTTTTATTTTTTCTTATGACGGGGAAGATCTTTTCAACTGTCGGCGAGACATAAAACAAATTTTTGTACAACGGGATAGTCAGCGAACGACGATAAAAGGAAGGCGAACATACAGGCTGGACTGACGGCCTACACGTGAATAGACAAAGTAACACCTCCGGGTTTCAGGCCATAAATCGAACCTAAGCCAGGAAATAATTACCGCATGCGATTCCCGTGTCTCTCTCTGTGTAAACATACTGCTTCGTAGCAAAAGCTCAAAGAAAATACTATTTTCCAAATTACGAATGTAACAATTATTGACCGTAATTTTTACGAATGTATTGTACAGATGCGATTACCAGATAGGTAATAAAACGAAATAAAAAAAATTGTGAAGTAGTGGTAGCTTTTGTTTGAACTTCGTGCCAATAATATAGTATCACCGGTATAACTTAACGTTGTTAATTTTATTTCGTGTGATCTTTAAATCTGACTTTCCACGATATCCTTAAGAAACTTGCGAGTAATTCTAGAAACAAGGCATATTTGAAAAGCAGTACATCGATTTATTGTGTATGAGACTTTAAAGTCCAATCTTCTCCTTCTTTTCTCTTTTCACTGATACCTAAAAGGTGTCGTGGTTTATATCATTTGTCGTTCTTGAGCTGCTCGAACTGTCTGAATTAGTGATTTTCCTTTGTTGTTACATGTCTCTGTCACTGCATCTATCCATCTTCTTCTGAGTTTTCCTCTTGGTCTTTTTCCATGCATTCTCGAGAAGAACGCCCTTGATGGTGATTGGTAAGGATTCATTCTGACCAGGTGGCCAAACCATTTAAGTTGTTGTTGTTCTATATATTCGTGGCAGGGTTTAGTTCCTACCATTTTTTTATGGTTTCATTTGGTATTCTATCTCTTCTTGTGTTGTTTGTTACTTTTCTCAAGCATCGCATCTCATATGTATTGATCTTTCTTAAATGGGATTTAGAAAGGGTCCATGTTTGACTTTCATAGCACAAAGTTGGTATGAAAATGCTATTTATTATTTGTTGTTTAGCTGGTATAGAAATGTTTGGATGTCTTAGCAATGGTGAAAGCTGGTACGTGACAGCATTTGCTTTTTGTATTCTCATGTCAATTTCTCTGTCTAGTTTTCCATCTTCTGTGAACATTGTGCCTAAATACGTGAATTCCTCTACTTGTTTTATTTCCTTATCTTTGATCTTAATGTTTAATGGGTGTCTTAATTTGCTTATTCTTATAGCCTCTGTTTTTGCTGTGTTAATTTTCATACTGTAGTTTGTGAGCTTTTATCTAGAGATGTTAAATGTTGTTGTAGCAGGTTTTTATCCTCTTATATTAGGCATTGGTCATCTGCGAAGAGTAAGTAGCTCGTTGATGTTGGAGTTTTCTACCTCTATGTTATTATTCGATTTTTCCTTATTGTTGGTTGTTTCCTGATTTATTTTGTCCATATATATGATGAAGAGGAGTGGTGAGAGGACGCATCCTTGTCTTACACCTGTTGTAACGTGAAACCATTCTGACAGACCTTCCGATGTTCTAACACTTTGACTGTTTTTATATAATGCCATTATATTATCTAGTAGTTGTCCTGCTACACCGTAGGTTTCTAAAGTTTGCCAAAGTGTGTTCCTGTCCACACGATCAAACGCTTTTTTCCTGATCTATAAACACTATATTTAGGTTTCTGTCATATTCTATTGTTTTTTCACATAGTTGTCTCATTGTAAATATAGCATCAGTTCAGCTTTTGCCTTTTCTGAATCCGAATTGATTATTACTTAATTGAGGTTCTATTATGTATCTTACTCTCCTCTCTAATATTTTAGCAAACATTTACCAACTTGACTCAATAGGGATATTCCTCTATACATTTCATATTCCTTTTTGCGTCCTTTATTCTCCCAAAATGGGACAATGATAGCTTTTTGCCAAACGCCTGGGACTTTTCTTTATTCCCACGCCATATTGAATATTATATTAAGCCAATCTATAGCTGTTTCCTTACAGGCTAGTAGCATTTCTGTTGTTATTTCATCTATACCAGCTGCTTTGTTCTTTTTATTCTGTTTCAATGCCCATTCTACTTCTGCTTTAAGTATATTTGGTTCCTGTTCATCATACTACCTATGTTTAAACTCTGTATTTCCGTTTGTATTTCCCTGATATAATAGTTCCTTAAAGTATTCTCTCCATCTGATTATTATGTTTTTCCTGCTGCTGATTGGTCTACCGTTCTTGTCGTTTATTATAGTGGTTGGGTTATAATCATTTTTTCTTACTCTCATTGCTTTTACACTTTTGAAAAATTCTCTTGGTTCTTCTCTACATGTTTTTGCTAATTCTTCACCAAATGCTTTCTAAAAGTCTGCTTTTGTTTGTTCTAGGATCTTTTTGCTATCATTAGTAGTAGAGCGTGGACACAATGGTCTTACTTTTTTAGTTGACCAAAGAGAAGGAGGAAGGAGGAAAGATTTCCTCCTTCAAGTACAAGAGTTATATAGTAGAATACCACCACTTTCCCATGGTGGAAGGTGGTGGAAGGTGGTGGAGCTTCTGTCATGATATATATGTATATATGAATAGGGCTTGTATAGTGCATGAAGGGGTGGGTTGTTGAGGGTATAATTACTGAGTCATGAGTGATGGACATCAGTTTTTCCCGCCAAAGTGACTTCCAATAGGAGCTAGTGTGTGTATGTTGTCCGGCTATAGACCACGCCCACTCCGGAAGTGAAACTACCATATTAGGGAGTAGTGATACGTTAGTTATTTCATAGTTATGGTGAGTATATATACATATAATAGTAATAAGTTAATAGTTATTATATCTACGTGGACGTAAATGGGCCCGTATTTAAGATATGGACCATAAGTAGGTATATATACATATATATATATATTGGCAAATCTCGCTGGCGCTATGAACGAACAGTCATTTTCTCCCACAGTGTCACATAATGACCCAATCAATAAACCGCTCCCGTGAGATTAAAGATTTCTTTTTCCCAAGCAGTCTCGCTGCGTCGCTATGCTGACTGGAATTATCGAATTTATAACATAGGTGTAAGAAATACTAAGATACGTCCAATGGTCGTTAGAGAGCCAGAGTTTACCCCAACGAGCTTAGGAGGAAAGATATGTGTAGTACATGTCAGCTGCCTCACAAAGCATGTATATTTGGGAACAGAACCCCCCAAAAAAAGCCTGTGTGCGTGTTCATGTGTGTGTATGTGCATATTACTCAGAGAGTAAACAAAAGGACCAGTCTTCGGATAGCTTCGCTGACTGATACAAAATGTAATGTTTAATGATGGAGAGGTACCTGTGTTCGTGTGTGGGTCGTAGAACAAGCGGATGAATAGCAGGGTTTGATGGAGAGGTGATTGTGTGTTTGTGTGATTCAGTATACAAATAGCTGTATAAATATATATTGAAGTGATAAGTAGAGCGATCAATCGCTCACCCAATATGTCCATACACAGTCGTTACATCACTATAAAGTGGTTATCAATATCAACACACCGTAAGCAATAAGAACCACTAAAAGAATCGACCCCAAAACGCGAACTCCACAAACATCTGTACCTATATGATAATCGTAACTTACCGTTAATGTTATTAATAAAGGTGACGCATACGTGATGTATAACTAAGAGGTCTGCCCTATAGTGGTAGTAAGATGAATATTATAGATAATCATAGTTGAGCGACGGTATTACGCTAACAAAGGTAAAATGATCGACCTTTCGTATGGTGTACACATTAACACCCCTACATCTTATTCAGTCTGTCATGGTAATGTGATAGAAGAAGAAACTGATGTTTAGGGGTAAGTCCCAAACATTTTTCTTGTATTTTCATCATCTAAATAATCGTTTTTAAACCCGGAATTATTATCAGATAGAACGACACATGATAGTGATGGTTAGCTTATTTTTTATTCACATATAGTCGAGTTTGGACTCGTTGTAAAGATAATTTTAAGAGTAGTTATATGTTTAATGTTTAGTTCCTTTAAAAAACAATAAAGCTACTATACTTGTAACTAATCCTGTTTAACATTAAAATAAATACCCCATATTAATGGTAGCCAATAGAGCACCACAGAATGAATCTGTGCCAGTACGCGCCATTGACCGAAAGAAGGCTATTGTTCCCCATGCGTCCCGGGGATAATTGATATAATTGCTCTCTCGCGAGTGGCGTGTGGCATTGTATAGCACTTGAGGGTTTATTGTGCGTGCACTAAAAAGGTGAACTTTAACACATAGGTGCGTTACTAAATAAACAAGTAATTTACTACTAATAAAATATATATATATATAATATACGTTATTTATTTTTAAATCCTGCATCTCGAGACACGCAAATAGATACCAAACAAGATATAGTTTTTAGTATAACAAGTTATTTTCTGTCATCAATGTGCCGGCTTCGTAACTAAGGTATATTTCTGTCTCGCTCTCTCTCTCTCTCTCTCTCTCTCTCTCTCTGTCTGTTTGTGATTGTATGTATGTGTGTGTATGTATGTATAGTAAAAAAAAAAGTACCCCCCGTCACGCCAAGTGGCGTATAGGGAAATATGGTGTTAGTGACCCTATATTTTACAGACCTTCAGCACATGATTTTTGGGGTAATGTGGTCGGTATTACGCCCGTGCTGTTTTACTTTCCCAGAAAAAATCCGGTACCCATTTAAGGCTGGGTGAACCCGGAGCCGTCGGTTGGGATCGAACCCTACCCCTTGTCCGTAGTAGTCCAGTTCACTAACCATTGAGCTATCGCGGCTCCCACTAATTTTTAGGGAATTAGTAAAACCCAGGTGTCCTCGCCAGGGTACGAACCCCGGCTGTTGCCGTGGTAAGCCAACCGCCTATCGATTGCGCAAACCGGACACCCTTGTATGTATAGCTGTATGTTTATAGATTATTCACTCTAGTTCGCTGTTTGTCTAAACCTATGTTATTACTATAGGATAAAAGTCAACAGACTAATAGAACGAATATCTTAATACCTTTTACAGCTCGATGATTAATGACAACGCTGAAAGACAAAAAAAAAACAAGGCGACCCGGTTAGTTTTAGTCATATTTAGACGTAATCTATATCAAAATATGCGTATTTTAAACCAGTTTTTATACTAAAGCAGTTATTTTATAAATAACATTACAGTGTAAACGTTCAGCCGAGTACATATTTTTGTCTTCTTATATATATATATATATAAAAGGCGAACTAAAAAGCCAAAAAAGCTACTTACATAGTCATTATAGTTAGACACACCGAGCAGGAATTTAGATTCAATGTCCAAAAAGTTAGACCAAATCGCAAAATTTTAGCACCAGAACACAACAATTTAGGCTCATAAGCAAAAACTCGAGCTGAAAACCTTACAAACCTACTCATATAGGCGTAATAGTTAGACACAATGAGCAGGAAGTAATAGCAAAAATCCCAAAAGTTACGCCTAAGCGCAAAAAATGTTACCCCAGAACACAAAATATAGGCTCGTATTAAAAAAGTCGACCTGAAAAGCTTAAAATTCTACACACATAGTCATAATAGTTAGATACACCGAGCAGGAATATAGATTCAATGTCCAAAAAGTTAGACCAAAGAGCAAAATTTTATCACCAGAACACAAAATTTAGGCTCATAAGCAAAAATCCGATTGAAAACCATACAAACCTACTCATATTGGCATAATAGTTAAACACAACGAGCAGGAAGGTATATCCAAAAGCCCAAAAGCTACACCAAATCGCAAAAAAGGGTACCCCTAGAACACAAAATATAGGTTCGTATTAAAAAAGTCGACCTAAAAAGCCTAAAAATCTACGCACATAGTCATAATAGTTAGACACAACGAGTAGAAAGTTATAGTCAAGGTCCAAAAAGTTAGGCAAAATCGCAAAATTTTAGCACCAAAACAGAAAAAAATTTAGGCGCATAAGCATAAAGTCTATCTCAAACCCTAAAAGCTACCCCCATACTCATACTAGTTAGACGCATTGAACAGATAGTTATATCCAAAGTCCCAAAAGTTACGCCAAAGCGCAAAATATTTAATCACAGAACACAAAAAAATGTAGTCTCATATTCAAAAAGGCGAATTAAAAAGCTACTCACATAGTCATAATAGTTAGACACAACGACCAGGAATTTAGATTCAATGGCCAAAAAGTTAGAACAAATCGCAAAATTTTAGCACCAGAACACACAAATTTAGGCTCATAACCAAAAAGTCGATCTGAAAACCCTACAAATCTACTCCCATACTCATACTAGTTAGACGTGTCGAACAGATAGTTATATCCGAAGTCCAAAAAGTTAGGCCAAAGCGCTAACATTTTACCACCAGAACACAAAAAAAATGTAGACGCATATTCAAAAAGTCGACCTAAAAACCCTAAAATGCTACTCATATAGTCATAATTGTAAGACACAAAGAGCAGGAAGTTATATCCAAAGTCCCAAAAGTTACGCCAAAGCACAAAAATGTTACCCCCAGAACACAAAAATGTAGGTTCGTATTAAAAAAGTCGACCTAAAAGCCCTAAAAATCTACGCACATAGTCATAATAGTTACACACAACGAGTAGAAAATTATAGTCAAAGTCCAAAAAGTTAGGCCAAATCGCAAAATGTTAGCACCAAAACAGAAAAAAATTTAGGCGCATAAGCATAAAGTCGAGCTGAAAACCCTACAAAGCTACTCCCATACTCGTACTAGTTAGACACAACGAGTAGAAAGTTATAGTCAAGATCCAAAAAGTTAGGCCAAAGCGCAAAATTTTAGCACCAAAACACAAAAAATTAGGCTCATAACCATAAAGTCGATCTGAAAACCATACAAAGCTACTCCCATACTCATACTAGTTAGACACAACGAGTAGAAAGTTATATCCAAAGTCACAAAAGTTAGACCATATCGCAAAATTTTAGCACCAGAACAAATAAAATTTAGGCTCGTATTAAAAAAGTCGATCTGAAAATCCTAAAAAACTACTCATATAGTCATAATAGTTAGACACAAGAGTAGGAAGTTATATCCAAAGTCCCAAAAGTTACACCAAATCGCAAAATGTTAGCACCAAAACAGAAAAAAATTTAGGCGCATAAGCATGAAGTTGAACTGAAAACCCTACAAAGCTACTCCCATACTCATACTAGTTAGGCACAACGAGTAGAAAGTTATAGTCAAGGTCCAAAAAGTTAGGCCAAAACGCAAAATTTTAGCACCAAAACACAAAAAATTTAGGCTCATAAGCATAAAGTCGATCTGAAAACCATACAAAGCTACTCCCATACTCACACTAGTTAGACACAACGAGTAGAAAGTTATATCCAAAGTCACAAAAGTTAGACCATATCGCAAAATTTTAGCACCAGAACAAAAAAATAAATTTAGGCTCGTATTAAAAAAGTCGATCTGAAAATCCTAAAAAGCTACTCATATAGTCATAATAGTTAGACACAAGAGTAGGAAGTTATATCCAAAGGCCCAAAAGTTACACCAAATCGCAAAATGTTAGCACCAAAACACACACACACACAAAAATTTAGGCTCATAACCAAAGAGTCGATCTCAAACCCTACAAAGCTACTCCCAAACTCATACTAGTTAGACGCGTCGAACAGATAGTTATATCCAAAGTCCCAAAGGTTACGCCAAATCGCAAAAAATTTTACCCTCATAACACAAAAAATGTAGGCTCATATAAAAAAAACGATCTAAAAATCCAAAACAGCTACTCACATAGTCATAATAGTTAGACACAACGACCAGGAATTTAGATTCAATGTCCAAAAAGTTAGAACAAATCGCAAAATCTTAGCACCAGAATACACAAATTTAGACCCATAAGTAAAAAGTCGATCTGAAAACGCTACAAATCTACTCCCAAACTCATACTAGTTAGAAACATCGAAAAGATAGTTATATCCAAAGACCAAAAAGTTAGGTCAAAGCGCAAACATTGTACCACCAGAACAAAAAAATGTAGGCACATATTCAAAAAGTCGACCTAAAAACCCTACAAACCTACTCACATTGGCATAATAGTTAGACACAACGAGCAGGAAGGTATATCCAAAATCCCAAAACTTACGCCAAATAGCAAAATTTTAGCACTAGAACACAAGAATGTAGGCTCGTATTAAAAAAGTCGACATAAAAAGCCTAAAGATCGACGCACATACTCATAATAGTTAGACACAGCGAGTAGAAAGTTATAGTCAAGGCCCAAAAAGTTAGGCCAAATCGCAACATTTTAGCACCAACACACACACAAAATTTAGGATCATAAGCATAAGTCGATCTGAAAACCCTACAAAGCTACTCCCATACTCATACTAGTTAGACACAACGAGTAGAAAGTTATATCCAAAGTCCCAAAAGTTATGCCAAATCGCAACATTTTAACACCAAAACACAAAAATTTAGGGTTCATAAGCATAAAGTCGATCTGAAAACCCTACAAAGCTACTCCCATACTCATACTAGTTAGACACAACGAGTAGAAAGTTATATCCAAAGTCCCAAAAGTTAGACCATATCACAAACTTTTAGCACCAGAACACAAAAATTTAGGCTCGTATTAAAAAAGTCGATCTGAAAATCCTTAAAAAGCTACTCATATAGTCATAATAGTTAGACACAAAGAGTAGGAAGTTATATCCAAAGTCCCAAAAGTTACACCAAATCGCAAAAATGTTACCCCCAGAACACAAAATGTAGGCTCGTATTAAAAAAGTCGACCTAAAAAGCTTAAAAATCTACCCACATAGTCATAATAGTTAGACACAACGAGTAGAAAGTTATAGTCAAGGTCCAAAAGGTTAGCCACGCTATGTTGAATCATATTCAGGGCGCGTAGACATTACCCTGTTCAATAGACCCACTACTAACTGGATAGTGCAGAACTTTCCCACCCCAAGATTTTTATTTATTTCACCTACATGGCTTCCCGGTTGTCTGTCCTTTGTTAAAGTGACAAAGATATTGAATTCCAAAGAGGTTAGGATAAGTACAAGAATAAAAATTTCCAACGCGCTTGTTAAGTCAGTCCCATAAAACTCGGCCTCTGCTATTTCAAAACTAACTTGAAAGTTGTCCTCTACTATTTCAAAAGTTGTCCTTCTCGATTCAAAAGTTGTCTTTGTCAAATCAAAAGTTGTCCTCTACTATTTCAAAAGTTGTCCTATACTATTTCAAAAGTTGTCCTTTCCAATTCAAAAGTCGACCTTTACTATTTCAAACGTTGTCCTTCTCGATTCAAAAGTTGTCTTTGTCAAAGCAAAAGTTGTCCTCTGCTATTTCAAAAGTTGTCCTCTACTATTTCAAAAGTTGTCCGCTACTATTTCAAAACTTGTCCTCGGCTAAACCAAACACATCATCTAACAACTTCCACTAGTACTACTACTACTACTACAACTTCTACAACTACTTCGTCTACAACTTCCACAACCAACTACTACTACAACTATTACAACTTCCACAAACAACTACTACTACACCTACTACGGCTACAACAACAACTACTGCTACTACAAAAAGCGTACACCAAACGAACACCAGGGCTTTTTAAACTGGATAGAATTGGATGGAAGGAAAAGAAAACAAACGAGGATGTCTTAAAACAAGACAGAAATTTTTAACATGTTAATAATTGCTGTCTTGTTTTAAGACATCCTCGTTTGTTTTCTTTTCCTTCCATCCAATTCTACCCAGTTTAAAAAGCCCTGGTGTTCGTTTGGTGTACGCTTTTTGTAGTAGCAGTAGTTGTTGTTGTAGCCGTAGTAGGTGTAGTAGTAGTTGTTTGTGGAAGTTGTAATAGTTGTAGTAGTAGTTGGTTGTGGAAGTTGTAGACGAAGTAGTTGTAGAAGTTGTAGTAGTAGTAGTAGTACTAGTGGAAGTTGTTAGATGATGTGTTTGGTTTAGCCGAGGACAAGTTTTGAAATAGTAGCGGACAACTTTTGAAATAGTAGAGGACAACTTTTGAAATAGCAGAGGACAACTTTTGCTTTGACAAAGACAACTTTTGAATCGAGAAGGACAACGTTTGAAATAGTAAAGGTCGACTTTTGAATTGGAAAGGACAACTTTTGAAATAGTATAGGACAACTTTTGAAATAGTAGAGGACAACTTTTGATTTGACAAAGACAACTTTTGAATCGAGAAGGACAACTTTTGAAATAGTAGAGGACAACTTTCAAGTTAGTTTTGAAATAGCAGAGGCCGAGTTTTATGGGACTGACTTAACAAGCGCGTTGGAAATTTTTATTCTTGTACTTATCCTAACCTCTTTGGAATTCAATATCTTTGTCACTTTAACAAAGGACAGACAACCGAGAAGCCATGTAGGTGAAATAAATAAAAATCTTGGGGTGGGAAAGTTCTGCACTATCCAGTTAGTAGTGGGTCTATTGAACAGGGTAATGTCTACGCGCCCTGAATATGATTCAACATAGCGTGGCTAACCTTTTGGACCTTGACTATAACTTTCTACTCGTTGTGTCTAACTATTATGACTATGTGGGTAGATTTTTAAGCTTTTTAGGTCGACTTTTTTAATACGAGCCTACATTTTGTGTTCTGGGGGTAACATTTTTGCGATTTGGTGTAACTTTTGGGACTTTGGATATAACTTCCTACTCTTTGTGTCTAACTATTATGACTATATGAGTAGCTTTTTAAGGATTTTCAGATCGACTTTTTTAATACGAGCCTAAATTTTTGTGTTCTGGTGCTAAAAGTTTGTGATATGGTCTAACTTTTGGGACTTTGGATATAACTTTCTACTCGTTGTGTCTAACTAGTATGAGTATGGGAGTAGCTTTGTAGGGTTTTCAGATCGACTTTATGCTTATGAACCCTAAATTTTTGTGTTTTGGTGTTAAAATGTTGCGATTTGGCCTAACTTTTGGGACTTTGGATATAACTTTCTACTCGTTGTGTCTAACTAGTATGAGTATGGGAGTAGCTTTGTAGGGTTTTCAGATAGACTTATGCATATGATCCTAAATTTTGTGTGTGTGTTGGTGCTAAAATGTTGCGATTTGGCCTAACTTTTTGGGCCTTGACTATAACTTTCTACTCGCTGTGTCTAACTATTATGAGTATGTGCGTCGATCTTTAGGCTTTTTATGTCGACTTTTTTAATACGAGCCTACATTCTTGTGTTCTAGTGCTAAAATTTTGCTATTTGGCGTAAGTTTTGGGACTTTGGATATAACTTCCTGCTCGTTGTGTCTAACAATTATGCCAATATGAGTAGGTTTGTAGGGTTTTTAGGTCGACTTTTTGAATATGTGCCTACATTTTTTGTGTTCTGGTGGTACAATGTTAGCGCTTTGACCTAACTTTTTGGTCTTTGGATATAACTATCTGTTCGATGTTTCTAACTAGTATGAGTTTGGGAGTAGATTTGTAGCGTTTTCAGATCGACTTTTTACTTATGGGTCTAAATTTGTGTATTCTGGTGCTAAGATTTTGCGATTTGTTCTAACTTTTTGGACATTGAATCTAAATTCCTGGTCGTTGTGTCTAACTATTATGACTATGTGAGTAGCTGTTTAGGATTTTTAGATCGCTTTTTTTATATGAGCCTACATTTTTTGTGTTATGAGGGTAAAATTTTTTGCGATTTGGCGTAACCTTTGGGACTTTGGATATAACTATCTGTTCGACGCGTCTAACTAGTATGAGTTTGGGAGTAGCTTTGTAGGGTTTGAGATCGACTCTTTGGTTATGAGCCTAAATTTTTTGTGTGTGTGTGTTTTGGTGCTAACATTTTGCGATTTGGTGTAACTTTTGGGCCTTTGGATATAACTTCCTACTCTTGTGTCTAACTATTATGACTATATGAGTAGCTTTTTATGATTTTCAGATCGACTTTTTTAATACGAGCCTAAATTTTTTTTTTGTTCTGGTGCTAAAATTTTGCGATATGGTCTAACTTTTGTGACTTTGGATATAACTTTCTACTCGTTGTGTCTAACTAGTGTGAGTATGGGAGTAGCTTTGTATGGTTTTCAGATCGACTTTATGCTTATGAGCCTAAATTTTTTGTGTTTTGGTGCTAAAATTTTGCGTTTTGGCCTAACTTTTTGGACCTTGATTATAACTTTCTACTCGTTGTGCCTACTAGTATGAGTATGGGAGTAGCTTTGTAGGGTTTTCAGTTCAACTTCATGCTTATGCGCCTAAATTTTTTTCTGTTTTGGTGCTAACATTTTGCGATTTGGTGTAACTTTTGGGACTTTGGATATAACTTCCTACTCTTGTGTCTAACTATTATGACTATATGAGTAGTTTTTTAGGATTTTTAGATCGACTTTTTTAATACGAGCCTAAATTTTATTTGTTCTGGTGCTAAAATTTTGCGATATGGTCTAACTTTTGTGACTTTGGATATAACTTTCTACTCGTTGTGTCTAACTAGTATGAGTATGGGAGTAGCTTTGTAGGGTTTTCAGCTCGACTTTATGCTTATGCGCCTAAATTTTTTTCTGTTTTGGTGCTAACATTTTGCGATTTGGCCTAACTTTTTGGACTTTGACTATAATTTTCTACTCGTTGTGTGTAACTATTATGACTATGTGCGTAGATTTTTAGGGCTTTTAGGTCGACTTTTTTAATACGAACCTACATTTTTGTGTTCTGGGGGTAACATTTTTGTGCTTTGGCGTAACTTTTGGGACTTTGGATATAACTTCCTGCTCTTTGTGTCTTACAATTATGACTATATGAGTAGCATTTTAGGGTTTTTAGGTCGACTTTTTGAATATGCGTCTACATTTTTTTTGTGTTCTGGTGGTAAAATGTTAGCGCTTTGGCCTAACTTTTTGGACTTCGGATATAACTATCTGTTCGACACGTCTAACTAGTATGAGTATGGGAGTAGATTTGTAGGGTTTTCAGATCGACTTTTTGGTTATGAGCCTAAATTTGTGTGTTCTGGTGCTAAAATTTTGCGATTTGTTCTAACTTTTTGGCCATTGAATCTAAATTCCTGGTCGTTGTGTCTAACTATTATGACTATGTGAGTAGCTTTTTAATTCGCCTTTTTGAATATGAGACTACATTTTTTGTGTGTTCTGATGGTAAATATTTTGCGCTTTGGCGTAACTTTTGGGACTTTGGATATAACTATCTGTTCGATGCGTCTAACTAGTATGAGTATGGGGGTAGCTTTTAGGGTTTGAGATAGACTTTATGCTTATGCGCCTAAATTTTTTTCTGTTTTGGTGCTAAAATTTTGCGATTTTGCCTAACTTTTTGGACCTTGACTATAACTTTCTACTCGCTGTGTCTAACTATTATGACTATGTGCGTAGATTTTTAGGCTTTTTAGGTCGACTTTTTTAATACGAACCTATATTTTGTGTTCTAGGGGTACCCTTTTTTGCGATTTGGTGTAGCTTTTGGGCTTTTGGATATACCTTCCTGCTCGTTGTGTCTAACTATTATGCCAATATGAGTAGGTTTGTATGGTTTTCAATCGGATTTTTGCTATGAGCCTAAATTTTGTGTTCTGGTGATAAAATTTTGCTCTTTGGTCTAACTTTTTGGACATTGAATCTATATTCCTGCTCGGTGTATCTAACTATTATGACTATGTGTGTAGAATTTTAAGCTTTTCAGGTCGACTTTTTTAATACGAGCCTATATTTTGTGTTCTGGGGTAACATTTTTTGCGCTTAGGCGTAACTTTTGGGATTTTTGCTATTACTTCCTGCTCATTGTGTCTAACTATTACGCCTATATGAGTAGGTTTGTAAGGTTTTCAGCTCGAGTTTTTGCTTATGAGCCTAAATTGTTGTGTTCTGGTGCTAAAATTTTGCGATTTGGTCTAACTTTTTGGACATTGAATCTAAATTCCTGCTCGGTGTGTCTAACTATAATGACTATGTAAGTAGCTTTTTAGGCTTTTTAGTTCGCCTTATATATATATATATATATATATATATATATATAAGAAGACAAAAATATGTACTCGGCTGAACGTTTACACTGTAATGTTATTTATAAAATAACTGCTTTAGTATAAAAACTGGTTTAAAATACGCATATTTTGATATAGATTACGTCTAAATATGACTAAAACTAACCGGGTCGCCTTGTTTTTTTTTGTCTTTCAGCGTTGTCATTAATCATCGAGCTGTAAAAGGTATTAAGATATTCGTTCTATTAGTCTGTTGACTTTTATCCTATAGTAATAACATAGGTTTAGACAAACAGCGAACTAGAGTGAATAATCTATAAACATACAGCTATACATACAAGGGTGTCCGGTTAGCGCAATCGATAGGCGGTTGGCTTACCACGGCAACAGCCGGGGTTCGTACCCTGGCGAGGACACCTGGGTTTTACTAATTCCCTAAAAATTAGTGGGAGCCGCGATAGCTCAATGGTTAGTGAACTGGACTACTACGGACAAGGGGTAGGGTTCGATCCCAACCGACGGCTCCGAGTTCACCCAGCCTTAAATGGGTACCGGATTTTTTCTGGGAAAGTAAAACAGCACGGGCGTAATACCGACCACATTACCCCAAAAATCATGTGCTGAAGGTCTGTAAAATATAGGGTCACTAACACCATATTTCCCTATACGCCACTTGGCGTGACGGGGGGTACTTTTTTTTTTTACTATACATACATACACACACACATACATACAATCACAAACAGAGAGAGAGAGAGAGAGAGCGAGACAGAAATATACCTTAGTTACGAAGCCGGCACATTGATGACAGAAAATAACTTGTTATACTAAAAACTATATCTTGTTTGGTATCTATTTGCGTGTCTCGAGATGCAGGATTTAAAAATAAATAACGTATATTATATATATATATATTTTATTAGTAGTAAATTACTTGTTTATTTAGTAACGCACCTATGTGTTAAAGTTCACCTTTTTAGTGCACGCACAATAAACCCTCAAGTGCTATACAATGCCACACGCCACTCGCGAGAGAGCAATTATATCAATTATCCCCGGGACGCATGGGGAACAATAGCCTTCTTTCGGTCAATGGCGCGTACTGGCACAGATTCATTCTGTGGTGCTCTATTGGCTACCATTAATGTGGGGTATTTATTTTAATGTTAAACAGGATTAGTTACAAGTATAGTAGCTTTATTGTTTTTTAAAGGAACTAAACATTAAACATATAACTACTCTTAAAATTATCTTTACAACGAGTCCAAACTCGACTATATGTGAATAAAAAATAAGCTAACCATCACTATCATGTGTCGTTCTATCTGATAATAATTCCGGGTTTGAAAACGATTATTTAGATGATGAAAATACAAGAAAAATGTTTGGGACTTACCCCTAAACATCAGTTTCTTCTTCTATCACATTACCATGACAGACTGAATAAGATGTAGGGGTGTTAATGTGTACACCATACGAAAGGTCGATCATTTTACCTTTGTTAGCGTAATACCGTCGCTCAACTATGATTATCTATAATATTCATCTTACTACCACTATAGGGCAGACCTCTTAGTTATACATCACGTATGCGTCACCTTTATTAATAACATTAACGGTAAGTTACGACTATCATATAGGTACAGATGTTTGTGGAGTTCGCGTTTTGGGGTCGATTCTTTTAGTGGTTCTTATTGCTTACGGTGTGTTGATATTGATAACCACTTTATAGTGATGTAACGACTGTGTATGGACATATTGGGTGAGCGATTGATCGCTCTACTTATCACTTCAATATATATTTATACAGCTATTTGTATACTGAATCACACAAAAACACAATCACCTCTCCATCAAACCCTGCTATTCATCCGCTTGTTCTACGACCCACACACGAACACAGGTACCTCTCCATCATTAAACATTACATTTTGTATCAGTCAGCGAAGCTATCCGAAGACTGGTCCTTTTGTTTACTCTCTGAGTAATATGCACATACACACACATGAACACGCACACAGGCTTTTTTTGGGGGGGTTCTGTTCCCAAATATACATGCTTTGTGAGGCAGCTGACATGTACTACACATATCTTTCCTCCTAAGCTCGTTGGGGTAAACTCTGGCTCTCTAACGACCATTGGACGTATCTTAGTATTTCTTACACCTATGTTATAAATTCGATAATTCCAGTCAGCATAGCGACGCAGCGAGACTGCTTGGGAAAAAGAAATCTTTAATCTCGCGGGAGCGGTTTATTGATTGGGTCATTATGTGACACTGTGGGAGAAAATGACTGTTCGTTCATAGCGCCAGCGAGATTTGCCAATATATATATATATATGTATATATACCTACTTATGGTCCATATCTTAAATACGGGCCCATTTACGTCCACGTAGATATAATAACTATTAACTTATTACTATTATATGTATATATACTCACCATAACTATGAAATAACTAACGTATCACTACTCCCTAATATGGTAGTTTCACTTCCGGAGTGGGCGTGGTCTATAGCCGGACAACATACACACACTAGCTCCTATTGGAAGTCACTTTGGCGGGAAAAACTGATGTCCATCACTCATGACTCAGTAATTATCCCCTCAACAACCCACCCCTTCATGCACTATACAAGCCCTATTCATATATACATATATATCATGACAGAAGCTCCACCACCTTCCACCACCTTCCACCATGGGAAAGTGGTGGTATTCTACTATATAACTCTTGTACTTGAAGGAGGAAATCTTTCCTCCTTCCTCCTTCTCTTTGGTCAACTAAAAAAGTAAGACCATTGTGTCCACGCTCTACTACTATCATTTCTGGCTTGTCTATAGTGATTGTAGTCTTCTGTTGTTTTTGTCTTCTGCCACGTTTTATACTTTTCTTTCTTGTATTTCACTGCTGATTTTACTGCTTAATTCCACCATCTTGTTAGTTTCTTTCTGCTCTTTCCTATATTTTTCAGACCGCATTTCTCTTGTGTTGACTCTATTAGACCTTCTTTAAACTGTTTCCATGCTTCCTCTATGTTTGTAGGTTGTATTCGGGTTTGGTATTTGTTGGTTACGGATTCTTCTATTTCTTTTTGTACGTTTACATCCTTTATTGCTTTTAAAGTCCAATCGCTGCTTATTATTCTGTGATATTCTTTTCTATTTCAGGTCGAGATCTCGTATCCTGACTTTTTGTCGCGTTAAAAACTTCATCAAGTGAACGATAGCCTGTCTCTGGCGGCAGTTAGGGGGAAAAAAAGCGTGTATCCTCGAAGTATAATTCTTTCTTGTATTACATCCTGCATTCATTGTCAAGTGTGATAATTACCTATGGTAATGGATATCTGGTCTTCAGTGTCAATGCTTTCTCTGTTTTTAAGTCTTAATTGTAGTTACCTGTTCACCATTGTAATCAGCCTAGCTCCCTGGATAGTCTTACTTTTTAGGGATGGGTACAAGAACATACAATTAACATTAAAGAACTAAGCAATGTGAATTAAATAGAGAAGAGAATGCTTTCAAGATATGGTTTTAAAGATAGAGAAAAAGAAGAAAATAAATAGGAGCTGAGGATATATAGTTTAACAGGTACGTTTTAAAAACAAATACTAGGTGCAGTAAAAATATAAATCGTGCCTGAATGTATAATAGTTATGACACAGTTCGCAAATATCATGACCCCCTATTGAACGAGCGAGCAATGTAATGAAAATGAGCATTTTGTGCGTAGTTAGTGGGCGTGTAAGAAAACTTAACAACCAACACAGAACTGGAGTCGTTAGTCGCAGGACACTGCGAGACCTGCTGAGGAAGGAATCTGAGCACCTATTGACATGTTCGGAGTACAATGACGCAAAAAACAAGTTTATATAAACCAGTGGCGTATTCTCTATGATACCGCAGCTACCGCCGGTAGCCTGAACATATTAACGAAATACAAAAGGAAATGATAATTTATTATATTTTTTAATAATTATATTACAAATTTTCGAATATTCTATTATACATTTCGTAGGCTAATATTATTTATTTGCTTTGATTTGCATTTATTAAAGCAAGGTTTTCCTCTGGCCACTATAACGTTTGTGAGTGAAACCGAAACTGTTTTACATTGAAACCTTCTATTAGCCAGCGGTACATTATTCCTCTATCCGGACCTAGTAATAACGACCTTGACATTGAAAAATGGGAATCAAAATATATAGTGGGTGTTGCCGCAAGAGAAAAGCGGTTTCATTGATTATTTTTAGCTCTAGTCAATCAGAATCGTCACAAAGTGAAAGTGAAACTATGACTATTTACCGGAACTTCCTTAGCTATTTATTACTACGTTATGCGCATCAGCATCTGTATAAAGAACTTTTTCTGCTGTCAAGAGAATCAAATCTTATTGTCGCTCAACTCAGACACAACAACGCTTATCTGGTTTGGCAATAATGTCCATTGAGAAATCATTCCCTCTGAAACCAACACAACAGTACTTTCAATGACAAAGTCATCAAGACATTTTCATCCCAAACAAGACGGATATAATTAACATAAATAAGTAAGTAATTTAAAATGTAGTGATTTTAACCTACTGAATATAATGTATATTTTTATTTATTATGTCAGCGGTAGCCCAGACCTCAAAACCAGTATACGCCACTGATATAAACATTTATTAAGCACTCTCTACCGTTTGAGACATTGTGGATTTCCGTGAGCAATGTGCTTTCAGTGTTTCAAGTTAGGAAAAACTGCTACAGAATGATGTGAAATACTGAAGACGATTTTTGGGGAACAGTCTATGAGCGGTTTCAATATATTTGAGAGCTTTCTTGTTTGCGGGGATAGAGCATTGGTGGATAATGACAAGCGGCCAGAACAACCAGTGTCCAGTTCAACAGTGAAAATGGTTAAGAGAAGGCATTATGTTACCGCGGAGGTTATTGTTGAACCATTGCTGAAGTCACTGCTTTAATGAAAATCATACATAGAAGATACCACTGAATTTTGACACAGGATTTGATAATACGGCATATGACATCCAAGTTTGTGCCCTAACTACTGGGCATTGATCCAAAGCGGCAACGGATTTTGGCCAGTAACGAGACTGTTGTGTTTTATTCTCTATATTCACCAGACCATACTCCATGGGACTCTACCTTATTTCTAAAAATTAAGCTAATACAACTTTCAGATAGTGGAGAAAATTCAAGCTTTGTCGTAGGCCGACTGTAATAGGAAACTCTTTATACAAAGTCTCGCTGCAGGAAGCAATCTGATCATTAGAAGAACACCCCGTCGAGCAAGTGTTTTGGCGACGAAAAAAAATAGATTAGCTTCTTGACACTCTAAGGGAGATGGTCCCGCCTGGGTCCTAACTCCCATGCATCGACCTCCTGCTGAATTGTCTCTAAAGCTTACAATATATATTCGGCACACAATAACTACACTTACTCTATGCAACACTTCTGTTAGAATCTGCTATCTTAACCAGTGTGGTACACTTACATGTCTTAGCTATAACCCAGCACATTGTTGTCCTCCACACTGGTGGCAGCAGTCTAAAAAGCTGTGATAGTAATGTCATTTTATAGACTCGCGTACAAGCGAATTCTTAAAATATAAGAAGAAAATTACTTCTGAAATGTAGCAGCACTGTTATGATCATTGTCAACATATAGAAGAGGTCTACTGTCCACTGGTGGTAAAAAAATAAAGAGCTCCGTCACGCCAAGGTGTATAGGGAATATGGTGTTAGTGACCACGTATGTAAAAATGAAAAGAGAACTACTAAACACAATTCAAACAATACAAATTAGATTTTTGCTAATGCCTTTCGAGCCGTAGCAGGCCCATAGAGCGTAGATCAAGATACTCCCTCTCTTATCTGAAACTTTTTTCTAGCAGTCTTCAATTCTTTTAAAGATATTTTATCAAATCTCGCCATTTGTCTCTGTTCTGTGCAAGCATCTCTATCTCATTGAGGGAGCCGATTCCTGCTGCTCTTGCCTCTCTCATCAATGTTCTTCTTATCAGTGTCTCTCTGGGTCGGCCTCTTTTCCTCTTACCTGTTGTTTCCCAAATGAGGGCTTGCTTTGCTATTCGGTTATTACCTCTTCTCATCACATGTCCAATATATGACCATCGTCTTTTCTTGATTACCGAAGATATTAATGGTTGACTGGCGATTTCTCTAATTTCCTCGTTTGTTTTGAATTCGTTCCACGCTATACCAAGTATTTTCCTTAGACATTTATTTTCAAATGCGTTCAACTTTGTTTCTATATCTCTTGTTGTTTTCCAGCTTTCACACGCATACGTAAGGGTTGATAGTACATTTGATTTGAAAAGTCTAAGTTTTGTGATTGTGCTGATGAGTTTTGATTTCCTCAACTTTTCAAGGCTTTTGAAAGACATTGCTGCTTTAGCTATTCTGATTCTAATTTCTTTACTTGTATCCCCTTCTCGATCAATGTGACTTCCAAGATAGGTAAAGTAATCGATCTCTTCTACTGGTTTGTTTTCCATGTATATTTTGTTGTCTGTTGGAATTAAACTTTTCAAGATTTTAGTCTGTTCATGATTGATCTCAAGCCCAATTTTGCTGGCTATTGATGATAGTTCATTTGTGTTTTCCTGCAACGTTTTTATCTGAATGCTGATGAAAAACACAGCAGTGTAATAAAAGTAATTTTGGAAGGGAAAACACAAGGTAAAATAGGCAGAGGCAGACCAAGACTAACATTGACGAGTAACATTGAAAGATAGACAAGTTAGCCTATGACAACCTGCACCATCGAAGTATGAGACAGAGCGAAATGGCGTAGTAAAGCGGCACGGACGTAATACCGACCACATTACCCCAAAAATCATGCGCAGAAGGTCTGTAAAAATTATGGCCACCAACACCATATTCCCTATACGCCACTTGAAGTGACGGGGCTCTTTACTTTATACTATATATATATATATATATATATATATATATATATATATATATATGGGAGCCGCGATAGCTCAGTGGTTAGTGAACTGGACTACAAAGGACTAAGGGGTAGGGTTCAATCCCAACTGACGGCTTCCGGGTTCACCCAGCCTTAAATGGGTACCGGATTTTTTTCTGGGAAAGTAAAGCGGCACGGGCGTAATACCGACCACATTACCCCAAAAATCATGTGCTGAAGGTCTGTAAAATATAGGGTCACTAACACCATATTTCCCTATACGCCACTTGGCGTGACGGGGGTACTTTACTTACTTACTTATATATATATATATATATATATATATATATATATATATATATATATATATATATACATACACACACATTGATGCTAGTCCGTTCATAAATTGGTAAGCACAGTGTTTATCAATGCTGTGGAGTGGTTTAACATATGGATGAGAAAGTTAGATATTCACTAATACTTTAGTAGGTGGGAAATTAAATGCGAAAACAAATTTCATCGGACCAAACATAAGCTGGAAATAATACATTTCAAATGAAGAGATTAGTGACAAATAAAAACAAAAACAATTGTCGAGTTTTATCAGAAAAAAAGCATTGGAAATACATCTACCATGTGCTCTGATTGAATGATAAAGACTTTCACGTCAGGAATTCGTGTAGAAACCATCTGGTAAAAGAAAACAAGGCAGACCAAAGGAATCGCTACGCAGAATAATTACTAGGTAAGGTTCAACTATCGTACTAAAAAACAGCCAAGAATTAGCAGCAAATCATCAATCGTGAACAATATGACTTCCGCGCTTCCGCGGCACGCCTTTGGCTTGAGAGGAAAATTAATTTGACGAATTGCAGTGAATGTTTGCATGCAATCTTAGATTTTCTCAAAACCTAAGATTTTATAACGTTTCATTTCAAAGGCAGTCTGGATTTTGCACAAATATTTTTTTGTTATATCATCATCATCGAGTGCCGTCTCCGCAACGAAGGTTGGCTACCATGGAGCGCCATTCTACTCTGTCTCTTGCTTTGATGGTGCAGGTTGTCATAGGCTAATTTGTCCATCTTTTGATGTTACTCGTCCATGTTAGTCTTGGTCTGCCTCTTTTACCTTGTATTTTCCCCTCCAGGATTACTTTTAGTAGGCTGTTGTGTATTTTAACATGACCCAAGAATCGCATTTGTCTTGTTTGAATTGTATGCAGTAGTTCTCTTTTCATTTTTAGTTGTTTTACGACTTCATCGTTTGTTTTCTTTTCCTTCCATCCAATTCTACCTATTCTTCTATATATCCACATTTCCAAGGCTTCAATTCTCTGTTCTGTTTTCTTGTCTAATGTCCATGTTTCTGCCCCATATAGGAATATTGAGAAGATGTAACATTTTGCTATTCTTAGTTTTAGCCCTGATGTTATTTGTTTTGATGTTAGTATGTTCTTCATGACATTAAAATTACTTTTTGCCATTCCTATTCTTTTGTTGGACAGCTAAGAAGAGTAATGAAGATGTTCTGTGAGAGGTCAAAGCAAAAAGAGAGCGAATTTCCAATATTAGGAAGAAACAATCATCATTTTTTGACCATGTAATAAGAAGAGAACAACTGGAATATATTGTAACAACTGGAAAAATTGAGGGACGAAGGGATAGAGGGAAGCAAAGAGAAAAAATAACAGACAGCTTAATAAGAGAATGGCTTGGCAGAAAGTCAACAACAGAAATGATAAATAGCTACCGAGATCGAAAGTTGTGGAGAGACATGATCACCTACGCTAGTAGGCCCGGTACTTGATGATGATTCTTATCATGTTTATTTCAGTTGCACATTTTCCATCACTGGTTATAGTATGTCCAAGGTAGTTGTAGTTCTGAACTGTCTCCAGGTCTGTTCCTTCAATTTTGATATCCACTTGTGGGTTTTGAGTATTTTCTTTGTTTATGATCATAGTTTTAGTCTTTTTGATATTCATATCTAGTCCATATTTGTTGCTTGTCATGTTTATTTCATTAAGTAATTGTTTAGATCTTGAGAATTTTCTGCTAGTAGTACAGTATCGTCAGCATATCTTGGGTTATTAATTATTTTTCCATTAATTTGTAAGCCTGGCATCTCTATGATGTTTTTAAAGATTTGCTCAGCGTATAGATTGAACATGCTTGGTGATAGGATGCATCCCTGTCTTACTCCTCTTTTTATATCAATGGGTGTAGAGTTCTGTTTGTTATATTTTATTATTGCTGTTTGCTACAAGTATATGTTACGTATTCGTCGTATGTCCATGTCATCTAGATGTATCTCTTTTAGGCATTCTATAAGTTGTTTGTGGTGTACTCTATCAAAAGCTTTGGTGCAGTCTATGAAGCAGGCATATATTGGTTTGTTTTATTTCTGTGTACTTTTCGATTTATGTTCTCATGCAGAATATGGCTTCTTTTGTCCCGCTATTTTTCCTAAATCCAAATTGCTGCTCATCTAATTCAGTATTGATTTTATTCTGAATCCTTCCTTGTGTAACTTTTAGCAAGATTTTTCCATCGTTTTCCGTTGTATGTCCATGTCATCTAGATGTATCTCTTTTAGGCATTCTATAAGTTGTTTGTGGTGTACTCTATCAAAAGCTTTGGTGCAGTCTATGAAGCAGGCATATATTGGTTTGTTTACTTCTGTGTATTTTTCGATTAATGTTCTCATGCAGAATATGGCTTCTTTTGTCCCGCTATTTTTCCTAAATCCAAATTGCTGCTCATCTAATTCAGTATTGATTTTATTCTGAATCCTTCCTTGTATGGCTTTTAGCAAGATTTTTGTAACATGGCTCATTAGGCTTATTGTTCTAAAGTCACTGCATTCAACTGCACCATTCTTTTTAGGCAATGCAATGAAAGTTGATGTTTTTAGTTCATTTGGTATGTATTCTGTATGGTATATGTCGTTGCATATGTCTGTAATCACTTCAATATTTGTTATATAATGTCAGGAAAATTCTAAAAAAAGGGCGTTTTAAATATTAATTATTTTTTTTTTTTTTACAGAAAAACATGTTCAAATTTTTTTTTAAAGGCGAAACTTTTTTTTTCGTTCGCCAGCTTTGACCTCTGACGAAGTCCCTAGCGGCTAGAAACTGAATTTTGCGTGTTAATCAATTTTCCCCTGGCAGCCGTGTGCACAGGGATCCCTCGCCGCACAGGCAGACAGCTCCGACTTCTGAGGTAATCATAATTTTTCCGTCGATGAGTAATTGATGTTTCAAGGGGTGGTTGCCGAAGAGAGAAATCTTAAATAAAAATCCCAACTGGTGCAGCCGAGATTTGAACCCACAATCTCTCTGTCTCGAGGCCGGCGTCTTGCCTCGAGACCAACCAGTCCCCATCAGCGAAACATAAAAACGTCTAAGCAAACATGTCATTGATGCAGGATTCATTCATCATGTGCCATACCGGTTGGCGTTGGTGATCATGTCCCTCCACAATCTTCTATCTACAGTGCATCGTATCAGTTCTGTTGTTGACTGTTTTCCATGCCATGACACCAAGCTATCCAGTATTTTCTCTCTTTGTCGCCCGCGATTTCTCTTTCCTTTTATTTTGCTAGTTGTAACCAAGTATTCCAACTTTCCTCTTCTCATGATGTGCCTGAAAAAAATGTTGATTGCTTGTTTCTGAGATGCAGGATTATTATATAATTGATGAAATGGTACCTATTTGTTTATGTGAGAATAGTTGTCTTCCGTGCGTTTAAGCTATACAGTGAAAATAATGTGAATTCACTGAACAGAAGAGTTGCATGGTCGGTAAAACTGATTGCGAGCTTTCAACATTAACATCGTTTGGGTGGAGTTGGCGATCGTGTCCTTCCACAATCTTCTATCCACAGTGCATCGTATCAATTCTGTTGTTGCCTGTTTTTCGTGCCATGACAGTAAGCTATCTAGTATCTTCTCTCTTTGTCATCAACAGTCTCTCTTTTCATGCATTTTTACAGTTGTAACCAAGGATCCTCTTCTTATGATATGCCCGTAAAATGTTGATTGTTGATTGTTTATGTTTTTTATTAGCTCCCTTTTTGTGTTGGCCTCTTTGGGAATTTCCTCCTTGGTCTTTTAGCGTGTCCGGGTAACTTTCAATATTCTTCTAAGAAATCTCATCTCTGTGGCCTCTAATCGTTTTTTTCAAATGTTTGTCTGCTGTCCATGATTCTCTTCCATAGATCAGAATTAGCCCTATATAGCACCGATGAAGTCTCTTTCTAACTTCTATTGACATAGACTTGTTGCATAAGACGTTTTTCATTTTCTGAAATGCTTTTTTTTAATTTTTGCCCAGGCGGGCTTTAGGATCGGTATAAAAATTAATTATCGGCACGGCACTTATTGCTGATAATGACTTTTTTTGGCAGGTTTCTTCGCATTCCAAGGCTGCACGAATATTTTACAGAAATATCAATCTGGCAAGCAGTGTGAAGACGCAAAAAATATTTCTAAAGAAATTGACCAAAATCAAAATAAAGTTTTGGCTAACAGGAAGTGGGAGCGACCAAACATTGAACGCTGTAATAGGATATTTATTGTGACATCAATAACATAAATAAGTAATTCAGCAACACATAGGAGTTGTAGTAAACTGGTGATACGTGTGAGGTTAATAATGTGTAATAGAAGACGAGTTTCCCAATTTCACTTCAATTTGTAGCAGCTGATAAATAAATGATATATATTATATTCCAAGTCCATGATCATGATGATCATTACTACAGTACAACTCTTAGTCTTATACTTATATACATACACTATCACTATGTCACTATGCTATACAGTTTACAGTACACTAATTATTATTATTATAAATAATTATATAACTATATTTATGTTACTTTTTATAATAAGTAGTCATTTATCATGATATTTATATTATTATAATTCTTCATTATATTATGGAAAGTTATATGCGCCAAAATTGGGGGAAAAAAATTCAGACCAATAATAGAATTACAGTACTTGAGTACTTAAACTACTACAGTTAAACTGTTAAGCGATCATCAAATGGGGTTCAGAAAAAACAGAGGATGTACTGAAGCTCTATTTACCTTAAAACAGCCAGCAGAAAAGACGCCGGACACAATCATAATTTGTACATAACATAGCTTTCATTGGCCAGGAAAAAAACATTCCACTGAGTAGAGAACTGTGGGAGATACTAACATAGTAACAACATACAGAGTAAGCCAACATCTAATCAACCTAATTAAAAGTCTCTACATCAATCAACAGCAGCTGCACAGTCAGAACATAGCAGGTTACACAGACTATTTCAAAGTTAGATTAGGTGTAAAACGGGTGCGTACTATACCCCCTACTGTTTATTACATACATGGACTATATATGCAAGTTAGCCAACTCATCAGAGATAAAGGAGATCAACGAGTTTCTATTTGCAGACGATCAGACTCCAAATGTATGGAAAAATAGAAGACCTACAAAAACCTTAAATAGAATCAAGAACATAGGCACAAATTACAACGTGTAAATTACGTTTGTGAAAATCAACAAAACAGAAGTCATGGATATTGCAAAAGAGAAACAGAACATCATCATAACTATAGATGGCAGACAATTAAAACAAACAGAGGAATTTAATTACTTAGGAAGTCTAATCACAAGCGACAAATTCACAAACAGCAGAAATAGACTCAAGATGCAACAAAGCTTGTCATATCATTAGACAGCTATCACCATTATTGTCCAACAAGGAAATAACTGTAGAGGCAAAATAGGCAATCTACAATACAATCTTCATCTCAATGTTGTGCTACCAATGCCAGACCTGGACCCTAGATGCAAGAACAGTAAAATATATAACCTCTGCTGAGATGAAATGTGTTAAGCGAATGACAGGAAATAGCCTGAAAGATAAGATGAGAAATGAAGAACTGAGAAAAAAGCTAGGAATAGCCCCCACCATATAATATATAAAGAAACAACAGATAAAATGGTTTGACCACATGACAAGTCAGAAAGATCAAAATAATGAGCTTTCAGTAAATATTGTGAAAACATCAGACCCAAGGGCTGACTTTGACAAAGATGGATTGATGGAATATTTGAAGCACTAGGAAACATAAAAGCAGCAGAGACGAACAGAAGAGCAAAAGACCGAAAATTATATCTCCCCTCGACGCTAAAAGGCAAATGAGGAAGGAAAGAAGAAGATAATTCTGCCTATATTTATTATTTGAACTTAATTAATTTACTAATAATTAAAAATTTATATTATTTATATTATAATTATATATAGTAATTTTGAAAAATTAATGTTAATAATATTTAATTATTGATTATACCCATAAACAACTTATAGTCTGCTTAAAAGATATACATCTAGATGACACAGACATACAACTAATATGTAATTTATGCTGGGAGCAAACAGCAATAATAAAATATAACAAGAGAACTCTTCAAAGAACTGTATCCAGTTGGACAATCCACAGAAGAGAAGAGAAATTAGATACAAACCAAACTAAAAGAGATTTATTCCGGTATGGCTAAACTGATGTCAGAAGAGTAAAAAAAGTACCCCCGTCACCCTAAGTGGCGTATAGGGAATATGGTGTTAGTGACCATATATTTTACAGACCTTCGGCACATGATTTTTGGGGTAATGTGGTCGGTATTACGCCCGTGCCGCTTCACTTTCCCTGAAAAAAATCCGGTGCCCATTAAAGGCTGGGTGAACCTGGAAGCCGTCAGTTGGGATCTAACCGTACCTCTTGTCCTTTGTAGTTCAGTTCACTAACCAGATGTCAGAAGAGTTAGTGCTGAATCTGATGCACTGGCCTCTGAGGCACAGACCGTAGTAAAGTACAACTTACTGAGCTAAAAATAAAGTCCAAGAAAATGAATTTAGCTTATCCTCTGAAAAGTTTATCACATTTCTTTTCTTTATAATGTGTTGCAAAATTAATTATTATTAATTTCTTACAGTTAGTCTTATCCTATGTGCCCAGCAATATAATCATTTGTCAGGTAGAAGCCATAAAAAGAATAACTTTAGCTATATATTAATAAAAATTTGACTTTATTCAAGATTTAGAATTAATGTTTCATCATAAAATTAAATCAAGTCTGAAGTTATAATCCCTAGATGTTTATTTTTAGATTAAGATTTTGTTTCGTGTTGTTACTAAATTTTCTCATTCTATTAGGTTCAGTGTTGCAGTGTATGGTTGATACTTATAGTGACAATCTCATAGAAGGATGTAACTGAAGCATATTTAGCTGTTGAGGCCATCACAAAATACTGGTCAACTATGGATAGAAGAGGAGAAAATGGACAACAAAAAGAAACATCCATGGTGCTTGATCTGTCTGACTTTGTGACAGAGGTTGATAGATTTTCTCGACTTATTGAACCATTTGCATTGGTGTTCTATACAATTGATGATATAAGGAGGTGAGTTGTTTTGAAATTAGTAATTAACTTAATTTTTTAAAGAAAATAATTAATCTCTGCCATTAGAAAGTATACATTTTTCTCTTGAAATAAAATCTGATTGGTTATAATTATTCTAGTTTTACCTGGGGGCTAAAATGCCCATCCAGCAACGTAGCAAAGTGTGGTCACTGCTGACTACATGTGTCAGGATCAGCGAACAACAGAGCTGTTGTGGATCCTGCTACACCTCCCGCTAGTACTGCTGGAATCAGACTCTCCAGTCTGGCCGAGCGAGCAGAGACTGATGGGAAGGCAACCTGGTACTTAAATGCCATGCTGAGGTTGTGTTGGGTCGAATGGAGCAAATATACCCAAGCTGCAAACCTCAACACAACCCATCTATACCTATTTAATGTCCTTTTAAGGACAGTTAATGTTGACTATTCAGTCCTTTAGTAATTATTGGTTGAAAGTAATTTTAATCTATCCATCTGGAATTTTAGTTTTTAAAATAACTTGTTGGGTCTTTGCTGTGAGAGCTCCTTCATGTGTGAAAATATTGTATTTATTTGCTAGTGTTTGTCAGCAATGGAAATAATACCTTGGCATGCAATAATAAAAATACCCCTTAATTATATGGACTGACAGGTGCAGATATTGCAATTTGCTGTACGCCACAACATGCCCATTTTATGCACTTCTAAGGACAGATAATGAAGAGGAGTAACCACCACACAACAAAAGAATAAGAACAAATATGTTAAAAGTATTGCTCTAATATTAACTTTAATCAGACTCAGAACTTGTGTGTAAAAGTTTTGACTCTACTGAATAAACAAGGAGGAAATGTGATCTGCCAGGAAAACAGTTCTTCCTAAATTGAAGTACTCATTTGAGGAATAAGTGAGCCATACATTTAACAACAGCTATTGGAGTTTTTGTCTGATGAATGGAAGAAAGAAAATATTGCTTGGTGCAGGTGCATATTTTAAATGTAGCTAATTTTTATAGCACTAAACATGATTTGCTGTTAAATGTTATCAATGTTTCAGGTGGCGATTTCGTAATGGAACCATTGTTGTCTGGCTACTTTGCAATGCTGCATGTTTCTGGCTCACACAAGGTAGAAGCTTCAAAGTACATTTGATGCAATATTTGCAAAAGTTGATAAAAATGCTTTCCAGTTTTAAAAAAATTTGCTATTTTTAAAAAAAATAAACACATGCTATACATCTGGAATGGCAAGGATCATGACTAGGATGGTACTTTAAAAGTCTTTTCTTAATGTATTGTTTTATTATAAATATTCGTGTTAACTATAGTTCTTTTCTAACAGGTTGAATTTGTTAAAACAGATTGTGAAAGTTCAAATACCTATATGAATAATTCGGTGTGCATCTAGTAATCATTGAGAATGAATGAAGTAAGACTTCTCTGTCTGGCATTCATGTGGAAACTATCTGGTAAAAGAAAACAAGGTAGACCAAGAAAATCACTATGCAGAATAATTAATAGTAAAGGCTCAACCATGAGACTAAGAAACAACCAAGAACTAGCAGCAGATATCAGTCATTGAGAACTATGACTTCCACCCTATCTGCCATCTTCGGCCCCAGAGGAAAGTTAATGAGTAATCATTGCAACAAGTTTCACACTTGTTGATCCATCTATATGACAGAGAACTCTTTAGTCTGTTTATGCACAACAGCCCCACAGTCTAAAGATATGTATGATCAGAGATATGGTTGTCAGTTTTAGTTTTTTAAGGGTGGGAGGTAATGCTATATACTTCCATTTGTTCTTCAGAAATTTGTTGTTGCTTATCATGTGCATTGAGAAATGATGCTGTGTAAACTGTAGTGCTTCTCTGCAAAGGTCCTCCTATTGATGTTGATTTTAACATTGTAATAGTTTATTCTCACTGTTAGGTAAGCAATGAAGAAAAATTACATTTAATGATGTGGACTAGAACTTTGACCAGCATTTTGAGCACATGCTAACATGAAAAAAGCAAATGTGTTTTAGACTTAGAACTAGATAGTGCATGATTTGAAAGTGGCCAGTGATTCATAGCTGACTTGTCATCCTGGCATGTGCACCTTAGCTGATCAAGATCCTGCTCCACATCTCCACAGTGGCCCTGAAACTAAACTAACTAGTCTGGCTTAGTGATTAGAAATCAGAAAAGAAAAACAATGGTGGGGAGAATAGAAAAAATATATAGAAAAAATGGTATGGTAAAAGCTTTACGTGATTGATAGACGACACAAATTTGAACGACGTTTTGGCTCAATAGACCTTCAGCAGGAAGAAACAAACAACACACACACAGATATGTAGGTAAATAAAACTATTCCTACATGGCTAACTAGTAATGAAACATCCAAAGCAAAATAATCAAAACTGGTTTAAGAAAAGAAAAATTTCTTCCCTGTGTCGTGGACCGTGGCCGGAATGAAAAAGAGAGATTGCCGGTTGTGAGCTGTAATTACCCTGTTGGTCAGAGGATCAAACAGTGTAAAGGGTTCTAAAAATATGTGAGTAGGGGGAACACTGTCTAGGCTACCCCGACTACAAAGACACTGACAATGTCTATAAGTATCTAAGAGACCACACGTACATGTATACACACACACAAATGCAAATGTGTATACACATATACCCAAATCTTGGCTAACCAAGACCACTATTGGGAATAATGTGTATACACATATACCTGTGGTCATTTTATACATGCATATGCGCACCCATATAGGGACAAACATGTAAGTGTAGGAATGTGCACGTAACACCCACATAACCAGAAGAGTACACACCGAGGTCAGCAGTGTGCATACACAAAGGAGAAAGAATAGAACAGAAGAATAACAGGTATTCGAAGGGTGGAAAGAATGATATGTCTGAGAGTAGGGTACAATAAAAAAACATGTGAAAGGAAAGTAACACAGACAAAAGAGGTATAGGAGACCACTCAAACTTCCCACTGAGAAGTATCACAGTGAGGTCTAGTGGAGGAGGGCTATGAATAGCTTGGCATAGTTGATAAAGTGCCCAAACCTGGGCAGCCGAGAAGACTATGCAATGGGGAAGGAGCAACTAAAGGGAAATTATGTGTACGAGTGAGATACATTCATGCCTCGTGGGGTCAGCGAACCAAATTGGACTATAAGGCAATTCTCCAAAGCAAACCGGCTACGGTTGTCAGAGTGGCAAAGGACAATACCAGTGAAACAGATGTCGTCTTTGCCCTTGTGGTCTGAGGAATTGAAATGGGAAGAGACTGGAGTGCCAGTATTCTGTTGAACATCTCTAAGATGTTCATAAAATCTTTCTGCTAAACGTCTCCCAGACTCGCCAATATAAGTCATGTGGCATTGTTGGCATATGATGGCATAAATGATATTACGGGACACACATGTGAAGCCATGCTTAACTTCAAACCGTCCGTTGGGGGAGTTTTTCAAAATTGGTTTTGACAGGATAGTTTAATTTATTTTGTTTTCTTTAACACATTTCGATTGTTTTTGTTTTGGTTGTTTCGTTATTAGTTTTGTGTGTGTGTTTTTTTGTTTGTTCCTGATGAAGGCCTATTGAGCCGAAACGTTGTTTAGTCTGTGTCGTCCACTTATCACGTAAAGCTTCTTACATACCATTTTTTATTTTTCCTTATGTGATGGGAAGGGGACCTTGATACGAATTGAGAATTTGGTGTTCAAGATAACCCATAAGTAGGCAAGCATAGCTAGGGCCCATCTTGGTGCCCTTGGCTACTCCACTAATTTGGTCATAGAATCACCATTGAACTCAAAAGTGTTGAGGTTGAGTACAAGCTCAGTAAGGTGGAGAAGAGTGGGTGGCAGTATCAACAGAGGAGTGTTGCCTCTGGTCAAGAAAGAACCGTAGAGCCAGGAGGCCATCGGAGTGAGGGATAGAAGTGTAGAGAGAACAAACATTAAGGATGAAAAGTCAGTATGAGCGACCACGGGAGAGAGAGATGGAAGAGAAGATCCTCAAAGTATGGTTGGTGTCTTTGACATATGAGGGAAGACTAACTACCATGGACTGGAAGGCACTGTCTAGATAGTCAGATATGTGTTCCGTCGGGCAAGCACACGTCCTGGATTGTCGATTTTGTGAATTAAAGGGAGCATATAGAATGATGGCTAACCAAGACCACTATTGGGAATAATGAGGCAGGATGCACTAGGAGGAAGGAGGTTATCTTGCATCAGTTCCTTGATGGTAGATTAGACCTGCTTATTGTGGAGGACAATGGCATTGTCAGGGCGAGGTTTATAAATTGAAGAAAAACAATCCAAGACCCAGAAATGATATCATACTAAAGTTGGTGGATCTATTCGACTGACAGGTGCAGCTATAACAATTTACTGTAAGCCACAACATGATGAAACTATGCTCATTTTAATGTACTTCTAAGGGCAGATAATGAACAGAAGTAACCATCAGGCAACAGAAGAATAAAAACAAAATGTTCAAAATACTGCTAAAATATTAACTTTAATGACAGTTATTTTATGATTGCAGGAGCCATGTTTGTGCTAGCATCCAGCTTAGTTATAGCAATTGCCACATTGTCACTGTTTCAAGTTCACACACAAATTCTTAGCAAACTACTACCAACTAACAAAAAGCCAGCAAGGTCTGGTGATGACGATGAAAGTGGAACACTAGACACCATCCAGCATTTTAGATACAGGTAATGTACCATTCAGGTTTTTTTCCATTGTTGTACGACACCTGTTTGTCAAAACATTGATAAATAAGACTTTTTTCAGCAGGAATGATCCAGAATATGTGCAGGTAAACTTTTCGGACTGTAATGGTCCAAAGTTACTTTTTATTTAACCCTAGATTATGATAACGTTGTAAAAATTACCGCTTCAATATACATTTTTTTTAAATTTGATAGTTTCCTTGGACAAACATCTCCCCCCCTACCATGCCTTCCTTATAATGCTAATGTTGGCCCCAGATTGTGTGACAGCGGAAACCAGGGTCTCCATGTGGTTGCGTTTCTGGCTAAAAATCAACCATAAAGCAGGAAATGATTACTGCATCGGATCCCCGTGTTTCATCTTGGGTAAACACACTGCTGTGCAGCAAAATTAAAAAAAAAATATGAATTTCCAAAATGAAAATGTTAAATTTAAGTGGTTGTAATTTTCACTGCGGTATCGTAAACAAGTGAGTCACACATAAGTATCGTAATTAAGGATTAAAGAAAGTAAGTAGAGTGGAAACTTAAACAAGTAATGGTTTCCTCCATGCATTGTTAGACATATGGGGAATTTGGTACTGGTGCCCTTATTTTTTCCATGACTGTGATACATTTTTGAGTAATGTAGTTGTATCATGCCAGGCTGTCATTATTTATCAGAAAAAATCTCTGGTACCCATTTTTAGGGGCTGGGTGAACTCTAGAGCCTCTGTTGGTTAAAAAAAAAAATCTCCTACTTTTGGGAACTGAACCTAGACCCTTCTAATCAAAAAGCAAGAGCACTAACCACTCAGCCTGTGTGGCTCCATTTTTAATAAGTTGAAAGTAAGTGGAAACTGGAATTGTCACCAGTTTAACATTTCAATTTGTGGTAATTGGCAACGATAATGCAAAAAGTAAGTAAAAAGTGTGTTTAAGAGGTCTGGTATGTTAGTTTTTCTCATTTTATGGGATTGAATGTTAGAGTTCCAGTAAAATTTTTAGGAAAAAAAAAGATGCTTTGATATATCAATTCATCATTTGGAGTCAAATGCTGGTCCATGTTTAACACTGATTATTTGAAAAGCCACCATTTCTACTGTGTCAGGGAATTAAAATACAAAAAAACATTCTTCATGCTACAGCAGAGACCTTACTCTCCTATAGAAAGTACATCGACAAATTTGTCATCTATTGATTAGATCCATCTATAAGGAAACTACAGATAAAATGGTTTGGCCACGTGACAAGGCAGAAAGAACAAAACACAACACAATGAGCCTTCAACAAACGCTGTGAGAACGCCAGACCCAAGGGTTGATCACGAAAAAGATGGGTTGATGGAATATTAGAAGCACTAGGAAACATAACAGCAGCAGAGGCGAACAGAAGAGCAAAAGACCGCAAAGTATATCTCCCCTCGACGCTGAAAGACAGATGAGGAAGGAAAGAAGAAGAAGAAGATTAATTAGATTGCTGATATTTTTAGCATCATTAGCATGGTGGTTAGTGTTCTGACTTTGTGACTTTGAAATAAGGTAAATTTGGGTTTAGTCTAAGCCCAACACTCTCCATTTGTCCGGCTGAATGAGTATGTGGTTCACTGAGTTCAGAAGGTAGTAACAGCGAAGAAAGAATATTCCTTCCCCTCCCTCCCACCAACCTCCAAATGTTGTATGGTGAAGTTAATTCTGCAACATCCTTCGTTATATTTAAAAAAAAAATTCATACAGAGATGTAACTGGGGGTTTAAAAAATGTCAGAGTTATTGATTGTTAATTCCTCTGTGGATTACTTATTTCAATTTAAGTTCTTTAGATTTTCACTTTTAATGCTGTAGTAATGTTTTATTACAACATTCAGTAAATAGTTCTTTTTTTTTTTTTTTTTGGGTCCATGATTATTTTCAGTCTGATTGAGATGCACGACTTTGTTGTGAAAAGTAATGAGTATCTCAGCTATTTCTATTCAATTCTGAAATGGGATGCTGTTGTCCCATCAGCCATGTAAGTTTCCTGTGTGTAAGTGTTTTTAGATAATATCTTAATGTTATCCATATTTATAATAATTAATATTTTCACTGGAAAAATTATCATTTGAACTAACTTTAGTTTAGGACAAAGCCTTCAGTTTCCATCATTTCAGAGTGACTAAATTATAGGATTTTACATCTGTTAAATGTTATATTCTTCAACACTTAAATCATATAGAAAAATTGCAACAAAATATTAATTAATTTCAAAATAATATGATATAGATATTGAAAGCATCTGTAAAGCTGCTAGAATGTGGTGACAGATATGGGTATGACATTATACTAGAACTGCAGGAATAAGTTTTTGCGATTTGGAGAAGACATAGAAGGTATAAATTATGATGAATAAAACAAAGAATCAAAGAATGCTTTCAGTGAAGAAACCTTAGAAGTGGAAGAATTTATAGACTTTCAGAAATATCAAATGTGTGTAATTTGTTTTTAAAATGTCATTAAAGTGTTTCATATTGCCTCCTTTTTTGACACTTTTCTGCTAAACTCTTTCACTTTTTTTTCATGAATTTTTATGTGTGCATATTTTATCTTTAATGTTTCAGCTATCACATAGAAGCTTGTGTGTTTGTGCTCAGCATTGTAATGTGCCCGGCAAGATGGAATTGTTTTCTGTTTATTAATTGGTTCTTTCTTTGCCATCCACACATTATAAGAAGTAAGTGGGAAAGTGATTACTTCTGTACAAAAAAATAGAGAATAATTATATCCACACATTATAAGAAGTAAGTGGGAAAGTGATTACTTCTGTACAAAAAATAGACATAAATAGTTATAAGTAACGGTTAGTAGACAAAGTTATAAGTAACTGTTAATAGGCACATTCATAAGTAACTGTTACTAGAGACATATATAAATTATTAATAGACACATTGATAAGTAACTGTTAGTAGACACATTCATAAGGACACATACTAATTATTTAAAAAAAATTTTAATACCTAAAATTAAATGCTTACTTTAGCTTTCACGTTAAAAATAAATGTGCAAATCATTGCCTGTTCTAGAAGGTTCAGTGAAGAACATAAATTATTTATTGTAAATTTGCCATTTCCTTTTCGCTTTAAAATTATCAATCAGGTATATACATTTCTTGTACAGTTATATGTCAATGAAGAAGCTCAGTTAAGTTAGCTATTGAATATTTTTTTTTTCAGGGGGCTGTAGGTATCTGAAGGAACACTGGGCATCGCTAAAACAATCAAAACAGGCAAGTGGAAAATTATTAAAATTGCGTAGAATGTTCTCTAGGATTCACATCTATAAGTCAATACTGGCTCTACATAACACTGACGTACTCTTTTTCTTATTTCCATTGAGAAAAATTGATTGCACAATATTTTCTCATTGTTTGTGATGCAGCTTTGCCACAAAGCACTTAAGTTATACATCTTCCATCTGAAGCTAACATTGTTCCTAGGTATTTGAATTCATTGACCTATGCTGATGATACTGTATTACTAGTAGAAAATCCTAAAGATCTACAACAATTACTTAATGAAATCAACATGACAAGCAAAAATATGGATTATAAATAAATAATAAAAAGACAAAAACTATGATCATAAACAAAGATAACACTCAAAATCTATAAGTGGATATGAAAATTGAAGGAATAGACTTGGAGACAGTTCAGAGCTACATCTACCTTGGACATACTATAACCAGTGGTGGAAAATGTAAAACTGAAATAAACAAAAGAATAGGAATGACAAAAAGTCATTTTAATGCAATGAAAAATATATTAGAGACAGAAGGTGATAAAATGGAGGGCAATCGAACAACTTGATATGAGAAAAGATGCAATAATCTCCTAATCAACAATAAAGACTTAGACATGGAGTTGTGTCTATCAGTGATTAGTTAGTGAGTTAGTATATTTCTTGATGTGTGATATCTTATATGTTATTGTGTCAGTAATGTTGTAATTATTATGTGTTTCATAGAAAGAGAAAATATCAGATGACAAAAATGAGAAGGATGAAGACTATTGTGAGAACTGCTTGGTTGATGATGACGATAGCTCTGATGTAAGTCATATATAACTTTTTGATTAATTAACCCTAGATTACAATGTCAGTCTGTGATCACAGATGTGTTTATGATTACCATAATAACATTTACTACTACTTAATTGCAACATTAAGAGTTCTAAAAATAGTGTTTTTTTTGGAACTTTTGAACACACAGCTGTTTGTTTACACTAGGAAACACAGTGAAGACAGGTTTCCTTTCTCAGGTTGATTTATGACCTGAATTTCACCTCAGGAGTCGAACTTGTTACAATGTCTATCGGTACAGACGCAGTAACTCCGTCACTATGTTTGGTTACCTCTTAGCATTATTTGCTGTACTTCCCGAGTTACAAAGGGTCTTTTTATATCGGCCGACAACCGAGGAGGAAATTTCCCTGGTCACAACAAAAAAAAGGGGTGGGGGATCAACCAATTTTTTTTAAATTGACGAATTTGTTCACATTATACGAGATCATATCTCATGAAATCAGATACAACAAATAAAAAATTCAATGACAATGGAAACAAATCAAAGATTCTTATGTCACTGGAAGTGGTAATTAGGTAGGTACACTGAGGGGGTAATGTTTGAACATGTCAAATTTTGAAGTTTAGTATTTTGATGCTGTAATTTTTATTATGTTATTGTAATCTAGGATTCTATAGAAGATTGATGTCAATATTTTCTTTCTGATCAATCTTTTAAAGAGTCAGCCTGTTTGAAGTTCCTTGTCTAACCACTTATCCATCTTATCATGGGCAACATTTGGTATAGTTCACTATCACCGCTGATTTAATTTATTATTTAAAAAATCATTTTAAAATTCAGATCATTCACTGCTTCATGAGTCATGAGCAAATTTATTTAAAATTATAGACAGGCTCTAAAGCAAACATTTTGGGAGTTTCAGTTTCACTGATCATGTTTATGGTTAAACTTTTTAAAAGTTTTAGTCTCTTCCACTGATCCACCTTATAATGATAAAACTTTTATAAAAAATTTTAGTTTGCTATACTGATCCACCTTAATGATAAAACCTTTATGAAAGTTTTAGTTTGCTGTACTGATCCACCTTAATGATAAAACCTTTATGAAAGTTTAGTCTCCTCCACTGATCCTCTTTATAATGATGAAACTTTTATAAAGTCTTAGTTTGGGGTATACGTGGGACACTCCCTGTATAGCATTGAGGTATCTTCTTCACTTTGCAACCATGGATGACAGGATCAAGATTTGGAGGTCACTAACATACCTGAAGATAAGTGCAGATTAAGAGCATCCATTGCACCATGAGCTCAACACAGGGAAAGGTGACAGGCTAAAAAGAGGTAAATTTTTGGTGAGCAGAGCAGAAGATGTCATCATATAGGTCTATGGAATTACCAATATCAACACTGGCAAGGAGTGGATGCTAGTGCCTATGTAATTCAGGCGGTACATTCTTGTGTATTGTCACTCTCAACAGGAAATGTAGAGAGCAGTGCTCAGTCGTGGTCAACGCAGAAGTCAACACTGTCATCTGAGATAACACAGAGGAGGAAGATGCAGTCATCTATACAGACGGATCCATATAACGACTAAAAAGGAGTGCATGGGCATTTACAGCATGCTCAGCAGACAGAATAGTCAAGGAAGACAGTGGTGCATACGTTATGACCATGAGTAGCATGGTGATGGCAGTGACCAGGGCATTCATCTGGTATGTCACAAGACTACACCCACACCTGCAGACTAAGTGATTCAATGAGCATGATAAAAAAAAAATGCAGAGGCGGGCTCTGTATGCAGGCAAAGAGTAGTCATTACAGAAGTCAAAAAAACAAAGTCACCTTTGTCTATGTCCCTGGACATGCGGGAGTACAAGAAAATGAACGAGCGGACAAGCTAGCTTGTTGGTTAGTCATTGAAGATGGTCAACCAATGGATTGGGCGGACATCATCAATGCCCTCCAAGATGCTGGAAGGGCTCAGGACTTCAACAACCATGATTCATGTCACTCCTTCGGATGAAAGAGATGGGAGTTAAATAGGCACTGCCAGACATGAGAAACTTAGTGGGTGCATAAGAGGACTTATCAACCAACACAGAATTGGAAATTTCAGTCACCGGACACTGCGAGATGTGCTGAGGAGGTGATCTGAGCACCTATGGACGTGTTTGGAGTGCAGTGATGATGACCTGCAAATAACTCAATAAATAATCTACTAACCTCTCATGTGGTCATTCCTACTAAATAATCTGCTAGCCATCTTCTCATGAGGTCATTCCTACTAAATATAATCTGCTAGCCATCTTCTCATGTGGTCATTCCTAATAAATAATCTACTAGCCATCTTCTCATGTGGTCATTCCTACTAATGAATAAATTCCTTTAAATGTTATATCCCCCTTACTGATCCACATGAGAATTCGCTCTTTTTCAAACATTTTTTTCATTGGATTGTTTTGTAAAATTGTTTCTGCCTTTTTGTACTGTGAACTAATTTTGTATATATGTTGCTTATTTAGTCTCACAAAATAATAAAATGTTTCTATCAATCCTAGAAATGTTATTTAGTATCCTATTATTAGCTCCATGTCTTGTCTGATATTATATTGTATTATCTTTAACATTCATACCCAGACTAATATCTTCATGCCAATTACAACAAAATTGCACATAAAGGGGGGGGGGGATAATGAACATATTAATGATGAAACAATGTTAATTCATTGTATTAACTACCGCTGACCAGAAAGGCTTCAAGAAATCGATTCGCTTAAACAGACAGCTGACTTCATGAGAGAGTCTGGAATCCTACTCTGATTAAGTCTTGATTGCAGAGAGAGAGAGAGAATTCATTGTATGCCATGAAAGCTGAATTAAATTTTGTTATATTTTTTATCATTAAATGATAAAATAAGTAAAAATAATTAACATTTAAAAATAATAATATATGTGATAAAGTTTGTTGAAGTTACGATATAAAATTAATGTGGCTAATTTTAAAATATGATGTAAAATAATAATAATTTGTTAACCATATACTAATAATAGAGCTGCTTGCATAGAACAGAGACAAATTGCAAGATTTGATAAAATATCTTTAGAAGGATTGAAAACTGCCAGAATAAAAATTTAGATAAGAGAAAGAGTATCTGGGTCTATGCCCTGTGGGCCGGCTACGGCTTGAAAGATCAATAGATAGATAGACTGACAGACTAGACAAACTGACTGTGACTAATACTAGTCAGTAAAAAAAAATACCTTTCATTGTTTTTAGGTGGATTTGACAGAAAATGTAGGAGACTCCTCCATGATCAGCCTTGATCCATCACCGAATAAACCTGGCATGGTGGCCAGGTTAATGGAAATAAAAAAACGGAGAAAACAGATTGGAAGTGGTATGTTTTTTTTCCCCCCATGATTATTACATTACTCAGTGTTTAAGGTATGTAAAAGTTTGTGTATGAGTTTCCTTTCATGTTCATATAATTGTTGCATTTTTTGGAAACCTTTGTGCATTATGCATTTGCCAGCACAGAATCATTCACTCGCATGACAAGGTGTGATTGTTGTAGTAAACTTTGATTGATAGTATGTCTTTATTTAATTTTTTTTTATGTTTTCACTTTGCTTTATCACAAATATACACATCTTTCTTAATAGATTATTTTGAATATAATCAGATTTTGTAGCAAAAGTATTTGCTAACTTGTTGATTATAATTGTTTTTTGTGCTTCAGCATATTATATTAGTTTTTCATCTGCTTTTTTTTTTTTTGCTTATAATTTTAAAATTATATTTTCTGACAAAATTAAGCCAGTCCATCATTTATTATTTGTTTGTTCTGTTTCATGTTTTTAATCTCATCAGAAGATAAATAAGTGATAATTAACCAGTGAAGGCATCTCTTGTATATCTACAATCATTTTGCTATGAAATATTTTGATTTGAAAGCATTTGCTGCAGAACATATAACATTTAAGGAAATCCTGCTGATTTGTAGATTTAAGATTTAAAAAAAAAAAACTTTACGGCATTATCATATTATTGGGGTCTGCCGAGGAGATTTATAAGACCGGACAATAAAGTCTGCTTGTCCAGCACAGCTGCCGTGTGGTGTTTGGATCTGAATTTTTTGCATTGTCACAAATGTTCCAACTGTCCTGTTCTCATTATGTGACCAAAAAATTTGATCATTTTCTTTGGATTAGTAGCAAGTCTTTGTTTTTGCTATGGCCTATTTTAACCCTAGATTGCGATGTCAATCTGTGACTGGTGTGTACCATAGTAAAGATTACTTCCAATTAATTGTAACATTAACAGCTCTAAAAATAGTATTTTTTATGAACTTTTTGACACACAGCTATGTTTTTACACTACGACAGACAATGGAAACTCTGATTTCCTGTTTCATTTTGTTTTATGACCTGGATTTCACCTTGGGTTGGATGTGTTACAATGTCTATTGGTACAGATTATGTTCAGCTACCTCATAGCACTATTTTTTTACTGCGTTTCCCAAGTTACGAAAAGTTGTTTGATGTTGGCCAACGATCAAGGAGATTTCCTTGATCATGGCAAAAAGGAAAGGTAAAAATTGGCCAAAATTATTGAAAATTTGTGATTTTTTTTTTCTTGCTTTATGTGAGATCAGAAAAAAAATTCAACAACAATGGAAATAAAGTCAAACACTCAGGAGTCACTGGAAGTGGTAATTAGGAAGGTACATGGAAGGAGGTAATGTTTGACGACAAAATGTCAAATTTTGAAGAATTTGTGTTTTGGTGCTGTAATTTTTACTACGGTATCGTAATCTAGGGTTGAAACATCTCTATTACTATTTTTAGCTGTCTGTGGTTTACTCAACAATCTTTTGTAGTAACCAATAATCTTATCATCATTAAGCACCATGCCTGCTGGCGTAGGTGATCATGTCTCTTCACACTTTCGATCTTGACAGTTATTTATTATTTCCGTTGTTGACCTTCTGCCAAGCCTTTGTCTTAAACTGTCTGGTATCTTTTCTCTTTGCTTCCCTCTATCTCTTCGTCCCTCAATTTTTCCAATTGTTTCAATATATTTCAGCTGTTTTCTTCTCATTGCATGGCCAAAAAATGATGATTGTTTCTTCCTAATATTGGAAATAATCCCTCTTTTAGCTTTGACCTCTTTCAGAACATTTTCATTACTCTTCTTAGCTGTCCATGGTATTCTCAACATTCTTCTAGAAAACCACGTTTCTACAGCCTCAAGTGATTTTCTTGTCTGTTATCCTATTGTCCATGATTCACATCCATATGTTAAGACAGGCTCTACATAACATTTAAGAACTCTTTTTCTTGTTTCTATTGTCAAAAATGGATTGCACAGTATCTTCTTCATTTTTTTGGAAAGCTGCTTTTGCCTGAGCTTTTTTTCATCTCACCTCTGTTGTACATTTACCATCTGAGGTTAGCAATGTTCCCAGAAATTTAAATTCATTCCTTTATTATTTACATTTCTTTAATTAATTTCATTAATAATCTTATAGAAAACCATAAAAGACCTATTTTGTAGTAACAATTCAAATCACAAGAAAAGTCATGCTAAAATTTCATGTCAGTTTATTTTAATTTCTGAGTTAGTTAATGAAAGAGATTTCAACTGTTAAAGTGTTTTTATTTCAGATAAATTTTTCATTGATAATTCTCCTTTCTTGTTAGCTTTTTTTAAAAAAAAAGTAATGTTGTTTATCAGGGAAAGTAAAAAATACTTTAATTCTGTTGTGTTATTTTAAAAAAAGTAAAGTACCCCCCGTCACGCCAAGTGGCGTATAGGGAAATATGGTGTTAGTGACCCTATATTTTACAGACCTTCAGCACATGATTTTTGGGGTAATGTGGTCGGTATTACGCCCGTGCTGCTTTTACTTTCCCAGAAAAAATCCGGTACCCATTTAAGGCTGGGTGAACCCGGAGCCGTCGGTTGGGATCGAACCCTACCCCTTGTCCGTAGTAGTCCAGTTCACTAACCACTGAGCTATCGCGGCTCCTACTAATTTTTAGGGAATTATTAAAACCCAGGTGTCCTCGCCAGGATTACGAACCCCGGCTGTTGCCGTGGTAAGCCAACCGCCTATCGATTGCGCTAACCGGACACCCTGTGTTATTTTACTTGCCCTTAAATCATTTTACTTGCCCTTAAATCTATGTTTCCTGTGTGTTACCGCTACCTCATTATGAGGGAAGTTCGTTCGTTCGCTTTTGTCAGCTTTTGACCTCTGACGAAGTCCCACCCACTCAATTTTGTGGGACTGAATTTTGCGTGTAAAGTCTGTTTAATCCCATTACAGGATGCCCCTCGCCATGCAGGCAGATTTACTCCGACTTCAGAGGTACTAATTTTTAGGGAATTAGTAAAACCCAGGTGTCCTCGCCAGGGTATGAACCCCGGCTGTTGCCGTGTTAAGCCAACCGCCTATCGATTGCGCTAACCGGACACCCTATGAGGGAAGTAAAGAATAGTGACACTGTGACCTTCCAGGCATGTCGTAAGAAGCGACTAAGGAGGTTGATCGATGGCTTGACAAGCTGTCATTGTAAAAAGTATTGTTATGGAAACAGCGCCATATATTTTAGAGCAGTGATCTCTGCAATATGTGCCACTTTGGCACGCAAGGTTTCTGTTTTTTGAAATTGTGGTTCTGCCCTATGTGCCGTCTTTGGGTCGAAAGGACAATAGATAGATAGATAGATAAATCTATGTAATGAAGTTTTATATATATATATATATATATATATATATATATATATATATATATATATATATATATATATATATATATATATATATATATATATATATATATATATTAGGTCTTTTTCTTTTCTTCAATTTCATGTAAAGTAACCAGGTGTGCATTACAAATCAAACTCTTCATTTGATTCAGTAATTAATTTATGGAGATTACTAGTTTCACATAAATTTCCAATTCACTTTTTATATTTAATACCTGCAATTTGGCACATTCCATTTAGTATTTACTGCTTTGTCTTGAGGTAATAGTAAGTTTTCTTATAATTTATCCCTTTGTATAACACTACTACTTCATGTTCTCTGGCTATAATGTTTTTTTTAAAAATAGAATAGTATCGAAATTTATGTTAAAATAACCTCATCATAATTTCTTCTTTGAATTGGAGTTTAGCTTTTGTGCTTACTGATGGAATTTTATTTAGTAATTTATTTCATATGTTGAGATTGTTAGAAGCTTGCATTGCCCTCTTAAAATAATCTTTGTGAGTGTTCATGAGCAGTTTTTGTATTAAAAGCAAGATTTGTTGCCTGCACAAATGAGATTTTTAAAAATTGAAGTTAGATGCTTTCTCCTATCTGAAGCAAACATTTTTATTTGTTTTTGATTTTAAAAAAAGATACACGCAAAATCATTGCGTTGTAACTTGATTGGAATTTTGTTTGCTATAAACGCTCATCAGCAAGACTTCTGTAAGGTAAATACCTCATTGGACCACAACTAGATATGTATGTCAGTAGAATATTTGCTAGTTAACTTCTCAGTAGAACTTTTGCTAAGTGTCAAGATGTTCACAGAGTGACTCTGTAGGCCTGCAGCTAGCTTGTGCCTCAGCAGAACTTTTGCCACCTGCACAGTTGAAACTCTCGCTAAGTACACCAGTAGCACTACCACTAACTGCCTTGCTGCTGCAGTAAATATTTCTTTTATTGCGTTCACCCAATGGTTACTCCCTTAATTGTTCGCCCATAAAAGGATATAGACAATACAATATGTCACCAATATGTTGCTATTTCCTTTCAAAAAGTGAAATATGTAAATAAAAGAAGGAAAATTATTTTAGTTGAGCAACACTGTCTATTTAGGGAGCTCAATCAAGATGCATTGCTTCATCTGTTAGGTATTCAGCCTTGCAAGATAAACAATTTTTAGAAGGAATTATTATTGCATGTTTATGAGTTCCCCGTGGCTTGTTCTTGTATATAAAACATTACGTCTAGATAGTTGTCCTTTGGCACTCTCATCGCCTGTCTGTGTTCATTTAGGAAGATGTAAGCACAGTGTGTGAGTCCCATACATCAGACAGAGGCTCCTCAATGAATCACAAGGTTTAATTCATTTGCTGTGTAGACCTGGACCCTAGATGCAAGAACAATAAGAAAAATAACCACCACTGGTTATGATGAAATGCCTTAGATGAATGACAGGAAACAACCTGAGAGATTAGATCAGAAATGAAAAACTGATAAAAGGACTAGGAATAATTCCTGCCATAGGGCACATAAAGAAATAACAGATAAAATGGTTTGGCCACGTGATAAGGCAGAAAGCTGAAAACACAACACAATAAGCCTTCAGTAAACATTGCAAGAACACCAGACTCAAGGGCCAACCATGGAAAAGATGAATTGATGGAGTGTTAGAAACACTAGGAAACATAACTGCAGGAGAGTCAACAAAGGAGCAAAAGGCTGCAAATGATATCTCCCTGTCTCATGACTACGGTCATGAAAAGCTTAATTCCAACAGATGGCAGAATATACATGGAAAATAAACCAGTGGAAGAGATCGATCGCATTATCTATCTTGGAAGTCACATTGATCGGGAAGGGGATACATGTAAAGAAATTAGATTCAGAATAGCTAAAGCAGCAATGTCTTTCAGAAGCCTTGAAAAGTTGTGAAAATCAAAACTCATCAGCACAAACACAAAACTTAGACTATTCAAGTCAAACGTACTGTCTACCCTTACATATGCATGTGAGAGCTGGCAACAAGAGACATAGAAACAAAGTTGAACATATTTGAAAATAAATGTCTAAGGAAAATACTTGGTATGGCGTGGAACGAATTAAAAACAAACGAAGAAATTAGAGAAATTGCCAATCAACCACTAATATAATATATGTTGGACATGTGATGAGAAGAGATAATAACTGAATAACAAAGCAAGCCCTCATATGGATAACAACAGGTAAACAACAGAGGAAAAGAGGCTGACCCAGAGAGACACTGATAAGACGAACATTGATCAGAGAGGCAAGAGCAGCAGGAATCGGCTCCCTCAATGAGATAGAGTTGCTTGCACAGAACAGAGACAAATGGCGAGAGTTGATAAAATATCTTTAAAAGGATTGAAAACTGCTAGAATACAAATTTAGATAAGAGAAAGAGTATCTAGGTCTATGCCCTATGGGCTGGCTACGGCTCGAAAGGTCAATAGATAGATAGATAGATAGATTGACACTTAAAGGCAAATGAGGAAGGAAAGAAGAAGAAGAAAACTGTGTTCCAGGTGATAAAGCACATTCATCCTATTCAACTGTCCTATGTTTCCATAGAATATAAATGACAGAGAAATGTTGAGGAATCAGCTGCCTTGTCTAATCTTCTAGTTGTAGGCATTTGGTGAGGCTGAATTTACTTGGTCATAATATGTACAATGTTTTGTAATTTTATAACAAGTCCATAGTGCTTAAAGCTCAGCCCAGAACTGGGGCAAAACTCTGTATTTTCACAGGAGAAGCTTCCATTGTTTTGGTAGTTTTCCTGCAAATATCTTTCATGCTCTTTCTGAATTGATGGAAAGAATAATTTTGTCCCACTCTGGGCAGATCTTTAGGTGCACTGTCCTCATAAAATGATGTAAAGTAACCATACAGATATCACCTGGATCTTGTATGTCATCCACAACTCTAATCTATCCTCTGAAAGTTATCCCATTTTGTTTGTATTTTGAGTCTCATATCTGAGCTCTCATCATACATTTGATCATTCTTCAATCAACAATCATAGGGAGACTTCAATAAATCTTTCTTGTCAAGCACTGAAGGTGCCCTTGAGGCAAACCCATCAGCTCTCTCATTCCAGTATAGACCTCAGCAAATAAATTTACACAAGTTCTTGAAGATCTGATGCTGCTACATATCCAATCTTCTTATAATGAAGTAAAAAAATTGAGGACTCTTTGAAGCATGTGCGTAATAGCTGTCCATTCTTTGCCACCTATAGACTTCTGTACAAGCTGAGCTGATCACCAGGGGCATGTAGATATATAAGTTTGTCATGACCTGCCTGGACTAGATGGTTTAACATTGGCTTTAACTTTTGTGTGCGGTTTTCCTCTAAATTATCATGCATGATATTTCTAGACTTTGAGCTCTCTTTTATTTGCTGTCATCATTGTCCATGATGCACATTCATTTGTCAAAACCAGCCAGAAATATTTACAGACCTTAATTTGTACCAAACTATTGACAGAAATCAGCAGACTACAGTTTTTTAAAATGTATAGATTATGCTTAACATATTTTGACATGTTGAAACGAATATGAAAAAAAGGTAGTAAAGGGAAATAATATTGAACAATTTAGCACAACATACACTGGTGGAAAATCAATACAGAGTGGTATAATTCAAGTAGGATATGATTACCTACATCAGTTGGATAAACTTTTCAAGAAAAGAGTTAAACTGTACCCAAGACGTTATCATTTAAATACCTTCTGGTACATTTAAACTTTTTTATTTAGTGGTGATTTTTATATAATCTCATGACATTATTAGCTCCCCTTATATAATCTCAACAAAGTAAACCCACTCTCTGAGCAAAACCAAAGGGAAATAGTTGATCCCCCTGCTACTGCTCTGCCCCTGACTAGTGGATCTGTAGTCTCAGAGTGTTCTAACACACCACACATTGACAGCATACTCTCTTCCCATCATGGGATTACATGTCCTTGGCAGAACTTTGCACTCATCTCAGTATGTCTGAAATAATCTTTGTCTCTAGCTAGATCTCCCAATTCTTATGATGTCATGTTCAAGGTCTCCTTGAGTCTTAAACCACCTCCTTCTTGATCTGCCCTGATATGTAACCCAGGAACCATGCCTTCCATTATTGTTCTTTCCAGCCCTCTGTGTCTTTTGATGTGGTCATAGTATTTTAATTTCCTGGTGTTTATAGGCCAGTTCTATTTTAATGTTTAAATCTTTTAATATGTCTTCATTGCTCTTTTTCACTATCTAAGGTTATCTTAAGGATATTTCTGTAACATTTTGTTTTGAATGATTCAAATTGTCCATGATTTACAACTGTTTGTTGCTATCTGGAAGATACATGTCCTCGGTAACTTTAATTTTACTTCCTTGCTGGTATTGTACCACATGTTCTTCATGGTTTTTAATTTTTGTGTTGCTATTGTTAATATTTTAAAAAAATCTCTTTCTGGCAGTCTCAATTGTTAGTTATTACAGATCCCAGATATTCATAACTCTCCTACCAGTAGAATAATTAAGGAAGACCTACAACTTTGTTTGAGAGGCGTGTGCTATATAAAATGACCCTCTCACAACTGACAGGGGGGAGTTAAATCAAATCATGAACTTTATTATTGAGTCATCATCAGGTCACATGTCCTTTGCGGAATGTTGCATTCATCACAGCCCTTCTGAAATAATCTGTCTCTAGCCAGACCCTTCTCATCAGCAATCAGATAAAAACGATGCAGGAAAACACAAATGAACTATCATCAATAGCCAGCAAAATTGGGCTTGAGGTCAATCATGAAAAGACTAAAGTCATGAAAAGTTTAATTCCAACAAGTGACAAAATATACATGGAAAACAAACCAGTAGAAGAGATTGATCACTTCATCTATCTTGGAAGTCACATTGATCGAGAAGGGGATACGAGCAAAGAAATTAGAATCAGACTGGCTAAAGCAGCAATGTCTTTCAGAAGCCTTGAAAAGTTGTGGAAATCAAAACTCATTAGCACAAACACAAAACTTAGGCTATTCAAATCAAATGTACTATCAACCCTTACGTATGCGTGTGAAAGCTGGAAAACAACAAGAGATATAGAAACAAAGTTGAACGCATTCGAAAATAAATGTCTAAGGAAAATACTTGGTATAGAATGGAACGAATTCAAAACAAACGAGGAAATTAGAGAAATCGCCAATCAACCACTAATATCTTCAGTAATAAAGAAAAGACGATGGTCATACGTTGGACATGTGATGAGAAGAGATAATAATCGAATAGCAAAGCAAGCCCTCATATGGGAAACAACAGGTAAAAGAAAAAGAGGAAGACCCAGGGAGACACTGAGAAGAACATTGATGAGAGAGGCAAGAGCAGCAGGAATCGGCTCCCTCAATGAGATAGAACTGCTTGCACAGAACAGAGACAGATGGCGAGATTTGATAAAATATCTTTAAAAGAAAACTGCTAGAACAAAAATTCATATAGGAGAAGGCGTATCTTGGTCTACGCCCTATGGGCCGGTTACGGCTCGAAAGGTCAATAGATAGATAGCCAGACCCTTTCCACAGAACTCTGCATTTACCACAGCCCGTCTGAGAGAATCTCTGCCTCTCGCCAGATCTCCCACAGATTGTTACATTTACCACAACCCATCTGAAAGAATCTTTACCTCTTGTCAGATCTCGCACTTCTGTTATGTTCAAGATCTCTTTGATGTCTTGAAACCACCTTCTTTCTGGTCTGTCCTTGGTGATTTGTCCTGGAATCATGCCTTCCATTATTCTCTCCAGCCCACTGTGTCTTTTGATGTGGTATTTTAATTTCTTCTACAAAATGATGTTGATAAGCCAGTTCTTTTTAATGTTTAAGTCTTTTAATGTGTCTTCATTGCTTTTTTCATTGAGAAATGAAGCTCTGAATATTGAGTTATTAAATATCAAGTAGTGTACCCTTGCAGGAGTACAAGATTGAAAAATTGACAGAATAAGAATACATGTAACTGCTGTTGACTTTGGTTTTTACCTTCTTGGCAAGGCACAATCCATTCAACCATCGAACATGTCTTCAGGTTTATATTAAACTGCACCTGTCATTGCAAAAATTGTAGTGTAAACTACAATGATAGCTGAAATCATTCATGCAAGGAAGGATGTCGAGATTCGAGAGTATGTTGAAATAATAAGAGCTGCTTTTGACAGGCTATAGTTGAATGAATGACCAGGCAATTTTAAAACCAGTCTTCACACTACCCTAATGATGACTGTGATGATGCGTTCAGTAAACAGACTACATAGTTCATGGACTCACTCTGCAAATATTTAAATGTCAGCTGTGATCCATTATTTCAGAAAGTTGTCACAGCTGTAAAGTGTCTTTTGCATCAATTCTGATAAAGCGCGTAAGTAGCTATAAAGTTGCCTCTGATTCTCATATCCAAAAGTTGTGTCATATTTACAGTTGAGTAAGCTTCATGAGTAAAAGTGTTTGTTTGTTTCTTCCTGACCAACAAACGATTCACATCCACCATTTATCATGTTTGTATTTTGTTTTTCATCATATCTGTAATATGGTTTTCATTTTCTTGGTTTTAATCATTTCACAACCATAATGTCAGCTAGTTTGTGAGATTGATATCAGTGATATTTATTACTCTCAGTTCCTTAAATGCAAGAATTAAAGCCATATTGTTTGTCTCATAATAATTTTTCTGAGTCTGATCATATCACAATGATTCACATTTGAAAAAGATATTCTATGAAATAGCTTTACATAATTACTATATTGTTAAGTAGTTTACCTGATTAGCTTCATTACACTCAGGCCAGACACATAGGTGTTCAGTTATTTCTAACAGATAGCACAAAGTATGCAGTCTGATAGTTCTGGTAGCTTGCTGTCTTTGCATATTCCTCACCCTTTCTTTCAGTCACCACTTGGTGAACTACTGATTTACAGAGCCTCATAACTCCACCTTCATTGATCACTATGTCACTCTCCAATAAATGATACACTATGTGTCTTTCTTGTAACACTTGAATTTCCAACTTTGGGTGTCATCAAGATAAATCTGTTAGCTCTTTTATTACCATGAATTCCTGACAGAGCTGTATAGTAGATTTATCATTTGTATATGCTTGACAAATCTAGTTCATAAGATGTGTACCTAACTGATCTAGCTTATAAGTGAGAAGTTAAATTGAGTAGAACATAAATAAACCATAGCTTCAGAAACTTCAATCTAACAAATGTTTTGGCCTAACCCATGATCAATATGATTTGTTGATTGATCATACAAAAACTAATATAAGAAAACTGCATGCGGTTGTCAAACACACTGGCTTGTGAGGGACTTGAGAGAGTTTAATGCTATGGGTGCAAATCCAAGATGAGTCATTTGGGTGTTAGTGCAACATGGGAAAATCACTGACTTCATAATAATCACTCATGCAGTGCAGAAAAATAAACAGCTTAAATCCAACCGTCTGTAAAGATAAAATAGGCAACATTAACATTAATAATATTTTTAAGGGAAGTGTGGTTAGTTAATCTTGTTTGTACATTATGAAGAGCTGGGTTTATTAGTATATGTATTTCTCTTAGAAATAGTCTCTGTTTTTTTATTGTAATATGTAGGAGTCTCCGTCAGTCCTTCATATGCTGCCCTCTATACCGTAAGGGTCATCATACATGTACACTTTATCACTACTGACAGTATTCTTGTGATGGTATGAGGTTATTGTCTTCATGCCCAACACTTCTTCCCTTCTTGGTTTGCAGGATATATCCTAAAAAAAATTTGGTAAAGTAAACAAGTAAAGGTTATTGGGCAATGAACTGTTAATTTAAGTAACAAGCAAGAAAAGTAATATAACTCTTGTTAGACAGCTTCTATTGTAGTTGAAAATATAGGTAAAAATATAGTTTCACATAGATCCAAGATGACCAGTTAACCTGGGATGAAAACAGCCAACAACTCATCCGTCGCATCAGGGTCAGTAAACTAGAATCAATCATGATCCCACTTTCCCATGATGTTCCTGGAAGTAGATTAACCAGTCTGATCAAGCGAGCAGAGTTCAAGAAGAAAGGCAACATTGTGCTCCATAATGGCAAGCTAAGTTGGATATGTTGGACTGAAAGTTGCAGCTCATCCTGCTGTAAGCCATGGCACAACACATCTATGCCAATTTAGTGTTTTTATAAGGACAGCACATAATGAACAAAAATAGTCATTGAATGAATACAGGAAGAAAAGAGAGCTATACATATGATAATAATAACGAGGATAATATATGTCAGAAATAAAAAAAATACTCTGAAAAAGAGGACTTCATTGAAACACAGGATAATAAAGATGGAAATATTAGAATCTTGAGAAACAGACTTATCTAAGAGGTTTGGCAGTTATTTTGGAGTTGTCTAAGAGGAACAAATGATATTGCTTTGTTCAGTCTATGAAAGAGATAACAGAACAAATTGTTACTTTTTTTTTTTTCAAGAAAATGGCTTGAACAAAAGTTCTAAAAGATGAAAGAAAAATATAGTGAAATCTATATCATTACAAGAATATGTTCAAGGTTTTTTTGTTGCTTTGTACATATTTATGTACATGAAATTTGGTAAATTTTCACATATTACATTTACTTCTAATTTGTAAACTTATACCAATATATATAACTAACTTCACTTCAATTTCACATTATATTAAGTGCGTGTAACTAGTATTTTAAATAAGTAATTTTGTGATGCAATGTTTTAACTCATGTTTTAACATTGATTTGATATTTACAACTAAGACTTTGATACAAATTTGATTTCATTAACTAATGTTCCAAAATATTTTACATAATAACTCTAATATTCTGTTCTAACAAAGATCTAATTTATAAAATTAATGGCCTAACACAGATTTTGTATATCTAACAAATGTCCTGACTTGTGATATGTACAACTAATGTTCTAACACGGGTGTGATTGATAAGTCCAACTACTGTCCTAACAAAATAATAAAAGTCCAACTAAAGTCCTGACACAGATAGTACATATACAACTAATATCTTGACATATATGTGATATGTGTACAACTAATATCTAACAAAGATGTAACTTGTATAACTAATTTTCCCGTATGAACTAAACTCACCCATGTAATGTATAAGTTGCATGTGCAGTGTGTGCATTTGTAACTTGCTTGTTATTGAGCATTTTGCTTTGGTTATGTTCTGTCTCTAGCTGTACTGCCGGCACTGTGGCTACAGTTTTTGTAACCGGTGTTGTTACCAAATGGTTCCCCGTTCTGTGTTTGGAGCAACTTGTAAGTTACCGTAAATTACTTTTGTCTGGTTAAAGCTTGTCAACTGTTAACTGTTTGTATTTTTTCAGCCTGTGCTATTGTTTCTTATTTTATTTCCATGCTAGCTAGATAATCTACTTGCATAGTGAAGATTTCATGAACATGCTTCTGTTAGACTAAAGCTAATTTTGCATTGTGTTGAAATAAAATTCCCAGTACCAAATTAATATTATCTCTTAGTACAAACTATTGTCTTTAAAATATATTTAGTTTAACATTTAGAGCTAATTTTCTTTAACCATACATGAAGTTACAGTGTACAGATTTGTGTCTGTATCAATTCATTCTAGTTCACCAGTACTGTCTGTAACAAGTAACTTTAGTTGTATATTTGTAAAAATCTGCCACACCTTGAACATGACATTTTTAAAGTATGGTTTAAATTTCCATGTTGTTTTTTAACATTTACCCATTTCTGGCTAATGTGATCAGCACTACAACAGAGTGGTTTTTTTTTTTGTGTTTTTCTTTTTAAGAAAAATTTCCAGTCCCCACGTAAACCTGAGTGAACCTATAACTGTTCTTTTTGTCCACGCTAGACCAGTTAACTAATCATTCCAGAGCTTCCCAGTTTTACATTATTGGATTTACTACAATTTGCTAATGTTGAAATTGATATTAACTCATTTAAATTATAAAGTTGATTTCAAATTATTTAAATAATAACATTTTGACTTCACATTGATGAGTATCTAGTCTCAAGAATTCTGCTACCGAAGGTTCAGCCACTTTTGTTTAGTAAAAAGTAAAGTACCCCCGTCACGCCAAGTGGCGTATAGGGAATATGGTGTTAGTGATCATAAATTTTACAGACTTTCAGCACGTGATTTTTGGGGTAATGTGGTCGGTATTACGCCCGTGCCGCTTCACTTTCCCAGAAAAAAATCTGGTACCCATTTAAGGCTACTTTTGTTTAGTATTTAGTCCATGATTTTTCAAGCACTTGGACACATTACTTAATAGACTGAAAACTGTCACTCTAGTACTTGTAGACCTATTACTTTTATTTTGTTTCAATATTTCATTTTATTTGTAAAAATATTTCTTCTTCTGTAATCATAAAAACTATCTAGACTTGAATAAAGAATACAAGTAAAATTATAAAATTCCAGCAATTTGCTTGTAAAGAAATATAAATTTTTTTTTTTATTTGTCTTCTTTTCATTTTTTGCTAAAATATTAAAATTAACCAATTTTTTTTCTTTTCTATATCCTTTAAAGCTTAATGGGAAATGTGTTTTAAAAGTTTTACTTTATTTTATGGAATAAATTTTTTAAAATATATACGTTTTTCTTAAAATGTTTTAGATCTGAAATTAAAATAATTTATAAATCTTATGTTTTAAATTTTTTTTTTGCTTAAATAAATAAGTTTATTTTTATGGTATATACAATATTCATTCAGTGGGAAACCGGATAAAATGTATTTTAAAATTGTGTATTTTACCTATATAATTGTGTATATGTGGTGTGTGAGGGTGGTGACCTTAAACTACCAATAAATGGTGTCAGCATATGTAGAAAACTAGGAAATGGTTTGACAGCAGCGCGCCAACCAAGAGCATTGATGTGAGATTTTACAGATTCATCATCAGATAATAATTCCGTATAGCGACAGGTATATGAGTTGTACATAAGTGTATTAATGATTGAGAAGTTCAAGAACAGTGTCACTAATGTCGAGGATTCTTCTCCTCAACTGGTGGAGGTGATGGGTAGTCATAGAAGAAAACATTGTGGTCTTGGAAAATTTGGTACAGGAAAACCAGCGTGTCACTATCAAGAGGGTAGCATTACTGTTGGACATTAGTGTTGGATCAGCCCATCATATTATTCATGATGAGCTGAAGTTCTGAAAAGTGTGCAACTGAGGATACCAAGAAAGCAGAACAGAAAATATTGAAGCCTTTGAAATGTGGATTTATAGAAGAATATGAAGACTTTTTCACTCTTAGTGATTAATACTGTATCATCAGCATACCTTAGATTATTTATATTATGACCTCCAATTGTTATTCCAGGCATGCCCCTTATGGATCTTAAAATAATCTCACTATAACAATCATTAACATATATAATGAGAAAATTATTTTATTAAAATAATTAGATAGAATGCTGTGCTTTTTATTTTTATTAAAAATTGTCAGGTAGACATTTGGCACAGTGAATTAGCATTTAAGTCATGTGTCCCCAGTTAGCAAATAATTAGCCAAGAATTATTATATCTATTTCTTAGTAAGAGATGATGGATTTGAGCAGGTAATTATACATTTCTTGAAGCTTTAGAATAGGAGGTAATCTGATCATTAGTAGTTTATGTATAATTTTGCAATTTCAACTTGTTTATTTACAATATTCAACATAATTCACCATTTGTATAATATTTAACTTCAACATTTTAATAATTTGTAATTTCAACATTTATATAATTTTGTCATTTCACCATTTGTATAATTTTGCTATTTCATCATTTTTATTACCTTTTGTTTCAGCATTTACATTTGTATATTTTTGTCATGTGTATAATTTTATCATTATGAATTATCAGTTATCAGAAGTTGTACAGACTTTCACTTTAAAATTTTTGCACAGAAATAAAAATAGAAGTTACACTTTGCTGAAGCCATCTTTCATGCTGACAGTCTTCTTTTTAGTGTTCACCAATTAAGTTTGATGGATGCAAACCCTTGACATCTGTGCCTTTAGCCCTGCACAATCTCTTTGGTGTGGGTAGTCTTGCTTGGCAATTATTTTTTTTACCATGACAGCAACCACTTTTGGCCTACTCTTTTTTTTTACCTTTAACATGCATGATAGCAAAAGGGACCTCCTGTTGTTCGCCATTATCTGAGAGCACTAGACATCAAATCTCACTACCCAGAAACCAGGGAAGAGTGAAGCCACAAGAAAATCACAGATTCAAAAAGAAAAATTACCTCTGCCTGTGGCAGGGTTCGAACCTGGACATTCCTGTCCAGAGGTCAATATTTTACCTAAACACAAACTAACCCCCCCCCCCCCCCCCCCCCCGAACCACTTGGTCTTTGAACCACATGTTTTTTTCCAGACCAGATATTCCAGTAATCATCATTTTACAAAAAAAAAAAGATTTAAAAAAATAAATATATGCAAGTTGTTCCTAAGTTTGCCTCCTAGTTTAACAAATAATATACAATTTTGTTAAATGCCTTAAATTAACAAATATCTTCCTTTTTTTCCATGGAACATCCATTTGCCAATTTGTGGCAATTTGTGTACATTTGTCTGTCATTGCATGTATATAATTTGAACTTTAATCTTTTCTGTTTTATAAGTTATAAGTTTTGCTCTTTTCATTTTTAGTTTGCATTTCAATTTATATTTTCTTTTATCTATTGACCTTTCGAGCCGTAACCGGCCCATAGGGCGTAGACCAAGATACACCTTCTCCTATATGAATTTTTGTTCTAGCAGTTTTCTTTTAAAGATATTTTATCAAATCTCGCCATCTGTCTCTGTTCTGTGCAAGCAGTTCTATCTCATTGAGGGAGCCGATTCCTGCTGCTCTTGCCTCTCTCATCAATGTTCTTCTCAGTGTCTCCCTGGGTCTTCCTCTTTTTCTTTTTCCTGTTGTTTCCCATATGAGGGCTTGCTTTGCTATTCGATTATTATCTCTTCTCATCACATGTCCAACGTATGACCATCGTCTTTTCTTTATTACTGAAGATATTAGTGGTTGATTGGCGATTTCTCTAATTTTCTTTTATAGTTTGTATTTATTCTTTTTTCTCTATAAATTTTGTAATATTTTTTTTTTAAATTAAGCATGGTCTTTTTTCTTCTATAAATTTGTACTTAACGTGGTTTCTTCTATAAATTGTGCTTTAAAAGTCTTTTCTTCTATAAATTGTGCTTTAAAAGTCTCTTCTTCTATAAATTGTGCTTTAAAAGTCTTTTCTTCTATAAATTGTACCTAGTTCTTATTTTTAATGTTACATGTATATAAACTGTACTTATTTTTCTTTTATGACTGTTTTTCAGCCCCAGCAGCACTGAAAGAAACAGTTTTGGTGTGTTGTTCGTGCCATGCACTCCTTGTGAACCAGGGAGATCTGACTTCAGAAGCATCTACCAAGCAGGGCCATGGTCCAGGCTAGACAGTGAGAAGTCAGAAGACAAGAAACTATTCAGGGAGGTGGACACTTGTTCTGTAGAATAAAATTTGGTGAATCAAAATCAAGATAGATTATAAAACTTTAAAGTGTCTGTTTTACTAGCCATGACATTGTAACAATAAAAAGTATATGTGAAAAAAACTGAAATAAAGAACAGTGGGGGAAATTTGCAAAATTGTGACAATTTAATTAACTACTTTATTTTAGTAGATCTAAAGTTTACATTATGTTTGGTTGGGTCATAATGTTGCTCTTGGTGTCATGTATATGGGAGTAGTATAAGATTTGATTGACATTTTTTTAGATTCTGCTTAGTTTTCTCCTGTCATCAGACAATATCTATTGTCAAAATGAACATTATTTTTTGCATTAAGTCTTTCATAGTTTTGGGAATAGTTCTGTCCCTATTAGTTATATGCCCACTTTGTATTCCCTGTTGAGTAGACACTAGTATAATATTCAAGCTTTTCTCCTTAAGGTGTAGCCATTTATAAGCATTCTGTACAAATTGCTTTTCTATCTGTTGTGTCAAAGACTGAAGATATTGACCTGTTCATTATGGGTCCACAATGTTCTGAATCCTGTATTTGTTTGTGTCTGCTTCTATATTCTTTATTTCATTGTATATTGACATTACTTTTTCTGTGTAGCATGAAAAACATGAACCAAATTTGGTAGTTATTTTTTTGTAATGATGAGTTTTTTAAATTTTTCACATTTGAGTTGTAACATGTTAGTTACATGATTCTATACACATTGGTCATTTAGGAGAAAATACAAGTACAATCTTCTATAGTCATCCCATACAAACTTGCTTGGATCTATCATGTTAATTTTGATGGTATGTGAATATTAAATGTAATTGTGGAACTTTTTTGACTAAAATTTCTACTGGCAGCAGACTATAGATGATCCTCCTGTGTTTTCATGATACAAGGACTGGTTTTTATCTCATTTGATGCATGGTTGATTGTTGAAGACTGACAGATTTTTGTTTATTGTCAAATTTAACTACATAAAGTGAGACAGGTAGTACAGTTGAAGACATTCTTTTGTTTATCTAATTCCACTGGTGGGGAAAAAATCATTTTCAATTTAACGTGGGACCATCTTCATTATACCCAGACCATGGAGAAAGAAGATAGTAATTTTCAATAGCATAAATTATTTTCTCTTTAACTCCAGACCAACGATCCTAATGATTCAAAAATGTTCTATCCAGATACATACCTCAACATTATGTTTATGTTGTACACTGATCTTTAATTTGTATCTTTAATTTCATTCTTTCATTAGGATCAGAAATTTGTTGGCGGAAGCTCTTCACTTATGACCTTAGATCATATCAGATAATCTTATGTGGTCTCATGTAAATTTGTTAACTAAAATTGTCACTGAAAAGTAAAAGCATTAGTCCAGACATTTAACGTGGCAACCTTTTAGCAGATAGTCATAACTTCTATATTGGTTTCTTACAGCTTGGTCTGTAGTATGTTAATTTATCTTCATGTGTAGACAGGCATACCAGAAATTCTAGTTGGCATAGCATTAGCCCTGAGACACATGCAATGATCATATTATTTATTTATTGGTACTTGTATTTGTATTGATACTTATATTTATTGGTAGATGTGTATATTTGATAATTCATATAGCAGACACCATTTTCATATTTTATCCTTGATGCATCATTTATTCAAAGAAAACAAACACACAAGAATGTAGATTAAAACTAAATGGAAAAGTCCTGAAACAGGTGCCTAGATTCAAATACCTGGGATTAATAAAAAAAACTTCAGATGGCACATGCACTACAGAAAATAGAGGCAGAAAAGGACATGCAAATACAATTCCATCGAATGAAAAACATCCTGTATCATCATCAATTAATGTTAGAAAATGTGTTCTAAAGTGCTGCATCGAAATTGTTCTATTATATGGAAGTGAGTCATGGACAATAAGTAAGACTACACAAAGAACATAGAAGCAGCTGAGATGTGGTCTATCAGTAGAATTCTACGAATTCCATGGATAACAAAAATTACAAATAAAGAATGTTTAAAACGAGCTGGAGAAACCAGAAATATCACCAAAATCATAAGAAAAAGACAGGGTGTCCGGTTAGCGCAATCGATAAGCGGTTGGCTTACCACGGCAACAGCCGGGGTTCGTACCCTGGCGAGGACACCTGGGTTTTACTAATTCCCTAAAAATTAGTACCTCTGAAGTCGGAGTAATTCTGCCTGCATGGCGAGGGGCATCCTGTAATGGGATAAAACAGACTTTACACGCAAAATTCAGTCCCACAAAATTGAGTGGGTGGGACTTCGTCAGAGGTCAAAGCTGGTGAACGAACGAACGAACGATAAGAAAAAGACAATCTACATTTATTGGACATGTCAAGCAAAAAGAAGGCTTTGAGAATACTATAATAGGCTGAATAAATGGAAAGAAGAGCAGAGGAAAACTAAAAGAGAAAATATTGAACAGCTTATCTAAATGGCATAATAAAAGATCACCGAGTGATGTGGAGAGAGATGGTCACCTATGCATGACACCTGCTGATGATCATCATTTATTCATAATACCTCAGGGGATAGTTGTTTGGTTAGTTTAATAAGTTGTTTTCTTCCAGATAGAATATTCCAATGAGCAGTTCTTCTGACTTCAGGTACTTTGTAGAAACCTCAGTGAATTAAAACTAAAATACAAAGACTTAAAAATATCTGCTTCATTTTACACATATTTTTAAAATTCTTTATGGTTGCATAAAAACTCTTCAACAAATAGTATAATATTGGTGAAATTATCTTCTGAAAACAAGCAGATTGAACATGTAGAGATGAAGCAGAAAGCAAGGGATTGCAAATAGTAAATGATTTATATTGAAGAGCTGTGTAACATATTAACTTGAAGCATTAGCTGAAAACTGATCATAGCAAAAAATTAAATGTATGTTGTTTAACTGAAGAAGTTAACCATAAAAAGGCATCAGATGTGTTATTTCTCTGGAGAACTGATCATATGAAGAAATAAAATAACTGTTATTTCCTTGAAGAATTAGTAACATCATGACATTTGTCTGCTATTTCCCTAAAAAAATTCACTACATCAAGAAATTAAATGTCTGTTATTTTTCTGAAGAGCTGACCATATAATGTGAGAAGATGCTTCGTCTTTGTGGCTACCGGAAAATTCAGCTGTAAAATGTTTGTTGTGTAACATGTCAGTATTGGTAGCCTCAAATATGTTTTTTGCTCTTTGAGGCATTCAGTCTGGTCAGTTTTGCTTACACAAGTCAAAAACTATTTATTTTAATATTACTTATATAGTATATAAATAATGTATGTATATGTGGGTACTAAAAGTTATAAGTTCAAATATGTAAATGTGCTTTTGTCTGAAACCTGTCTGTAGCCTACATCACTTTGACATCTTGATCTTTTCCACGTCGTTAGACATCACATTGGGCTTATAGTACTGATATTTCCCATAGAAGAGCCTGTTTTGGAATCCTCTTGTTGTCTCTTCTCAGCACATGTCCAACATATGTCCATCCTCTCTTCCTAATTGTAGATGAGATTATTGGTTGCATGGCCATTTCTCTTCTCTCAATATTAGTCTTGAATTCATTCTGTTGTGCACAGAGTATTCTTCTTAGGCATTTGTCTTAAAAAATGTTTAGTTTTCTCTCAATCTCCTTTGTTGTTCTCCAGCTTTCACATGCATAGGTAAATTTTGATAATACGTTTCAGTTGAATATTCTAAGTTTTCCTGCTTAGTAATTTTTATTTCCATATTCACACTGATATAATGAATAGAAATTATTTTTAATGTTGCTATGGGCAGGCCTCAGTTTTTCAGAGTCCCAAAGAACAACTGTTGATAGAGATCAATAGAGAAGGTTGATAAAGTCTTGTTAGTAGTTGTCTAATTATAAACGAGCAGTGATTGAGGGAGAATTGTCTCACATGGGAAGAAGGGGAGACAAAACAAGAATTATCTTACATGAAAAACAGGGAAGAGAATATATAAAAAATAATTTACAGTGGTCTTACTTGAGGGCGACAAAGAGATTGAGTGAACATGCACTCAGAAATGGCAATGGGTAAAGCGTGAATTATGAGGATCGATAGGACTACTTACTGAAACAAAGACGAGTCGGTTTGGGGCATTCAACGGCTGACAATGCAAGCAAAAATGTCAAGAAGAAACCTGGGAGGGTGAATTTAGTGAGAAGGTGTTTTCCAACAGACCCAAAGTTACTATCAATTGCAGGAATTTGCAGAGAAGTAATTGTGTGGTTAGATTATAATTAGAACCATGTATGATGTAGATGAAATGTCTTAAACCCAATTTAACCAGGAATGCAAGATTCAGGAAATTGTTTTCAGCTGTGTTAAAATATGATATGGAATTAAATCAGATGATAAAAGTGAGAATCATATTAAGACAATTAACCATGAGACAGTAGTTTTTTAAATGTGGAGTAGATTATGCTAGTATAGAGATTCTGCCAGTTAGATGTGAGGCATTAGAGTAACTATGAGACAGTAGTAATTGAAATGTGGAGTAGATTATGCTAGTATAGAGATTCTGCCAGTTAGATGTGAGGCATTAGAGTAACTATGAGACAGTAGTTATTGAAATGTGGAGTAGATTATGCTAGTATAGAGATTCTGCCATATAGATGTGAGGCATTAGAGTAACTATGAGACAGTAGTTATTGAAATGTGGAGTAGATTATACTAGTATAGAGATTCTGTCAGTTAGATGTGAGGCATTAGAGTAACTATGAGATGAGCTGAAAATGTGTGATGTGGATAGGTTCTAGGAACATTAGAGTTAGATTGTGAAGAAACTTACTAATGTAGAGAACATATGGATATATGATTTGAAAGTGTGTTATGTGAAGTTGTTACAAGTGATTGTGTTATTAGATATGTATAAACTGAGAAATCTCTCCTGTCATAACTTATATATTTTATATTTATCTAACATATAACACATTAAATATGAATTTTTAGATAATTGAACAAGGTATTAGATTTCACCAATACCAAGATGATACAAGACATGTAAAAAGAACATGGTTTGACAGTTCACACTAATACAGGGTGTTTCTAAAGTCGCAGTGCAGTGAATTTCTACTCTCGGAAGAAAAACGTCACCAGAAATGCGGTTAACTAATGCGTCACACAAATTGTAAAATATTCAAATATACTTGACTGCTATCGGCGAGCTTATAATGGGTAATGTTGGTATTAACGCAATAAAGTGCCTAAAGCATATGTTGAAAATGTCCACCACGGGCCTCAAGACATGTCGTGATTCGTCTTTCCATATTTGCGAAAACCTTCAGAATAATGTCTGGTGATATTTGTTTAATCTTGTCTACTATTTCAGTCTTTAGGTCATTAATTGTCTGCGGATTATTTTCATAAACTTTCCCCTTCAATGCCCCCCACAGATAATAATCTGGGGGTGTTAGATCTGGTGAACGAGCAGGCCAGATTCCACGTGAAATAATGCGATTTGCAAATATGCTTTCTAAATAATTGAGTGTTGTTGTGGCTGTGTGTGCTGTTGCCCATTCCTGCTGAAACCAGGATTCCATAATTTCCCGTTCTGTAAGGTGTGCTATGAACGGTTCCAGAATTAAAGTACGGTAACGTTCTGCATTTATTGTTTCATTAAAAAATATAGGTCCTATTATCCGCATACGACTTATAGCGCACCACACTCCGACTTTTTGATCGTAAAGCGGCACTTGATGAAATTCATGGGGTTTTCACTGCTCCACAGCCGATTGTTCTGACTGTTCACATAACCGGATAAATGAAACCAGGCCTCATCAGTGAAAAAAGTGACGTCAAGGATGGCAGCGCCATGTTCATAAATAAAATTCTGAAACCACATGCAGTAGTTTAAACTGGATTCATAATCTCTTTCTTGGAGTTGAGACACTTCAGTTAATTTGTATGGACGATAGTGTAGTTCACTTCTTAAAACCTTGTGAACAGAACTCTTAGATATTTGCACCTGTTGAGACAAGTGGTTTAAAGATGCATTTGGACTCATTGTAATTCTGTCTTGGAGTTCCATAATTTGGTCTTGTGAAATTGAAGGTCTTCCAGATCGGTGGGTGTTTCTTTAATGACTGTGCATTATTTGAAAATCTAGTTGTTCCAATTTATTTATGTAAATCACGCATCATGTACTGCTGTAGCTTGTTCCTTTTTCGGTAAAGTTAAACATATAACATCACTATTCACAAAAGGTATTCGAAATATCCACCACGTTTTAGTTGGAAAATGTTGATACGTTTTTTCATATTGTCAAAAACCTTACGCAGTATGGGCTGTGTAACATTATTAATGTTGTTGGCGATTGAAACCTGCAGCTCATCGAGTGTGTGGGGATTGTTTTCGTACACTTTTCCTTTCAGTTCACCCCAGAGATAGTAGTCCATGGGAGAAAGATCAGGAGACCGTGCAGGCCATATTCCGCGAGAGATTATACGATTAGCAAAAATTTGATATAAAAATTCCAGTGATTTCACAGCAGTTTGAGCAGTTGCGCCATCTTGTTGAAACCAAGCTTTTTCAATTTCTAGCTCAGAAAGTTGGGTTACGAATCGCTCCAGTATGTTAATCCTGTATCTTTCTGAATTTATTGTGTCATAGAAGAAAATTGGGCCGATTATCCGCTGACGACTCATTGCACACCACACTCCTACTTTCTGATCGTGGAGAGGCACTGGGTGCAATGCATGTGGATTTTCATCACTCCAAAGACAATCATTCTGCCTATTCACGTACCCAGACAAATGGAACCATGCTTCATCTGTGAAGAAAGTGAAATCAAGGATTTCCTCACCTTCTTGGGCTAGAAAATTCTCAAACCACATACAATAATTAATTCTGGATTGGTGATCTAATTCTTTTAATTGAGGAACGACGGAAAATTTGTACGGATGTAACTTTAAATTTTTTTTCAGAACTCTATGAACAGTACTGCTTGATTTGTGTACTTGTTGAGCCAGCTTTCTTATTGATTTGCCAGGACTCGTTAGAATGCTGTCCTGGATGTTGAGAGATGTTACTTCAAGAACAGATGGTCTACCAGGACGGCTAACATCATGTACACTACCGGTGTTTTGAAATTTGATTATTAAATTACTCACAGTATTTCGATGAGGCACTGGTGTATCAGGAAATCTATTCACAAATTGTTCAACAACCCCATTCGAATACTTGCCGCCGTTACGGAACACATGCTCCACTATAAATACTCTTTCTTCAATCGTTAACACCATTGTAAGCCAGATCTATCATGTAGCAGTGATGTTTAAATGAACACGTAAATGGTGCTTGAACTATTACGTCATACATAGATAAAATTTAGGTGCGTAATTATTTCAACAACAAAAAATGCACAGTCATTAAAGAGACACCCTATATAATTTAAAATAACGCACTATGTGGCAAAATGTACAGGGCCAAAATTGACATGGCACACAGTGCGCTAAAACATACAGAAAGGGTTAATGCAGCACTGTTCAATGATGTGCCTGTGAGTGCCATGGCACCTACCACTTACTTTCCTGGTGCCCATTAAAAACTTTTCTGTCACTAAATTTTATTCAGCCAACTTTAACGTTAATTAGAATTTCAAAATTTAATAACAAGTAAAGATGCTATTTTTTCAAGGTTAAGTTTTCATCTCTTAAATTTAATTACTGTAATATTACTACGAATGTTATTTTTAAAAATTATGACATTAGTAACTTAGCACCAATGTTTCCATGTCCATCAGTTAGATCAGATGCACTCCAAAATGTATATATATATATATATATATATATATATATATATATATAAATATGTTGGACAATGCTGGGTAAAGGTATTCTATGGGCCTTGTATGATACTGACAAGGCCCTGGTATCACTGCAAACGAATTAAAATCCATGATTGCTCAACCGCCCGTGCCAACATAATCATCCGAATTAATATCTCATCTCCCAAACAAAGAAAGGTAACTGTAGTCCCCATCGTAGCAGTCTCAGCACACGCCAAAAGGCATAAGGCGAAACCGCGCAGAAAGTGAACACAGCCAACTGTTCCCTGTCATACGATATCATCATTCATCATAAACAATTGGAATATCGAAACATGATAAAAACGGATGAGACACACAGCTCACGGTGTGCACAGAGCACTTAACTCAGTAGCTCCTGCAACAAGCCGGACTTGGAATATGAGGAAACTGCAACAAGGAACACTTTTCATGCATAGTCTTCAATTGTTCCCGCCGCCTATCCACAATATACCGGAAGTTCACATCCTCTTGAAAATGATGATCGTCGTCATATTTTAAAAAATGTATAGCGCTTGATGATGTTAAGCCATTGTTGTTGACTCCAATTCTGAACATATAGACACACAGTTAGTCGTCAGATTATTCCCGTCGCACATCAAACAACAGACCATAAGATTAGCGTACGGCCGGTCTAGGGATGTATGATGAGCCACAATGACATAGCACACAAAAATGTCATAGTAAAAATTATACCACTTAAATGTAACTTTAGGTGCTCTAAAAATAGTAATTTCCCTGAATGAACTCTTGCCACAGTCCCATGTGTACACTCTTGGCAAAACACAGGGACTTGAAGTTCCTGGCTCAGGCTGATTTATGATCATGAGTTTCACCTCATGGACCGGACGTGTTATAATGTCTATCGGTACAGTTGCCATAAGACTGTCAGCATGTTGGTGACCGCATCGTGTTATTCAATGTGTTTCCTGAGTCACAAAGAATTGTTTGATGTCTGCAAATGACCAGGAAATTTCCCTGGTCACAGCAAAGGAAAAAAAAGGGGAAAATGGCAAAATGCCTAATTTCTTGAAAATTGGTGATTTTTTTTTCCCCACATTAAACAGTGTATCTCATCATCATCATCATCGAGTGCCCTCTCCGCATCGAAGGTTGGCTACCATGGAGCACCATTCCACTCTGTTTCTTGCTTTGATGGTGCAGATTGCCATAGGCTGACTTGAGTGTATCTCACAATCTCAACAAAAAAAAACAAAAAAAAAAAAAACCCCATCAGCAATGGAAGCAAATTCAACACTAAGGGGTCACTGAAAGTAGTAAAGTATCCTATATATTTTCAAATTTGTAGCTTATTGAAAGCTCTAGCTTTCTTATACTAATGGTCAATAGTGGTTTCAAAACTAACCACATATTGCTAAAAGTCTGAAGATTTAGACTCCATTTTAATATTATCATTTTATTTTAATGTGAAGAAGATGATGAAGCAGTTTTAATTAAAACACTCTAAGTACATCATTCAGCATTTATCTCATTTCTGAGGTCTTGGGTGAGCAGTTTGGGATTGGAGGTTAAAGACTGCATACCCAGTGCAGTCACCATGGGTCAGGTCAGAGTTTTTATGTCATATTTTTATTTTCACCTTACTATAATTCTAACCTGCGTCTCCCTTTTTGGAGAAGAACAATGGTTTTATTCTAAACGGCTGCCCACTTTGTATGATAACAGTTACTATTATTATAATAAACGTGCATTGAAAATCTCTCATTCTGACTGCTTTGTTTAATTTGAAAGGATCTACTATTTTACTTAGTGTTCTTGTAGTCAAGTTTGTCAGTTACTCACTAACATTTAGTGGGTTTTTATGTTTGGAATTTGTATAATTATGTGTACATTTTTTTTAAGTTTTATATTCTTATAATGTCTCATGATGAAAAAAGAAACATCTGCATGTCTTTAGATATTATTTGGTAAAAAAAAAATTGTTCACAAAATTTTGTTTTATATTTGGTTTCTAGTTGTACAGTCAAGAAATATGTCATCAAATGTACATAATTTTGTACTAATAAATCTTGCTAGCAGAATTATATTAACTTGTTTACACAACTGGTTATAAGTATCTGATCAGAAGAAAGTTATTGGTAAAATGTGAATTTTCTGTTTCTGATAAGACACATTTTTCAAATGCTGAATATTGGCTTTTAGTTAAATGTTTTACAAACAATTTTGTTGTTGAATCTTCATCCCATTGTTGTGCTACCAATGCCAGTCCTGGACCCTAGATGCAAGAACAATAAGAAAATAACCTCTGCTAAGGTGAAATGTGTTAGACAAATGACAGGAAACAGCCTGAGAGACAAGATCAGAAATGAGGAACTGAGAAAAAAGCTAGGAATAACCCCTGCCATAGAATATACAAAGAAACAACAGAGAAAATGGTTTGGCCATGTGACAAGGCATAGTAATCAAAAACACAACAAACAACAAGCCCTCAATAAACATTGCAAGAACATCAGACACCAGGGTCAACAATGAAAAAGATGGATCAATGGAATATTAGAAGCACTAGGAAACATAACAGTAGCAGAGGCGAACAGAAAAGCAAAATACCACAGATTATATTTCCCCTTGACGCTGAAAGGCAAATGAGGAAGGAAAGAAGAAGAAGAAGTTAAATGTTTTTGATATCTTGGGTAGAAATATGTTCCATTGGTTGAACTGTTACTGTGTACCTGACTTTCATAGTTGGGGAAGGTTTAAAACAAAGTCAGGAGGAACAAAGATCATCTTTATTCAAAGATTTAGTATAGTTCACATTTACTTTCCATCCAACTTTTATCTGTATCTTTATTAACATAAAAATATTGTAACTAATGAATGTGGACAAAATATTGTTGAAAAAAGGATATGAAAGAATAAAAGCAGAAATATTTTTTCTTTCAATGTTTTTAGTAGGAGTAATCTTTACCACAGTTTGCTTTCTTTTCAGCCATACCTCATTTCAGCAAATCACTTTTTCTTTCTTTCTTTTTTGAGAATTTCTTTTCCTTAACATTTCCCATATTTGTAATGTAAATATGTTATTACCTCAAAAAATCACTGGCAACAGATTTCATCATTGTAGATATTTGTAAAAAGAATATATGGATTCATTGTCTGTTATTGTGCACACTTTAATAAGGATATATTTCTTTTTATTTTGTGTACATATTTTGTTTTTAAAATGTATTCTATATAAAACAATGTTGCATGTATTATAGGGACAATTAATTTGAGGGAAAATTTGGATAAAGGACATTTTTTGTGTGCTTTATTTGCCCTATCATCAGCTTTACTGCAGCTCCGCATAGTTGTGGCTATCCTTTCTCTTGCATGCATTTTACACTTTTATTTCTTGTGCCTATGAAGTCAACATTGGTTCTAAAAGTCTGTGCCACATGGTTCAGGTTATTTGCTCATGAAACAGTGTCTCTTTGATCGGTTGGTTTTCTGACACCTTGATTATTGATTTGACAGCCCCTGGGCCTTTCCTTTGACTCAGTGTTGTATAGTGATGTTATTGGTCAGACAGTTGATGAGTCTGCCCTTTTGGCTTAGTGTAGTGTAGTGATGTTATTGGTCAGACAGTCGATGAGTCTGCCCTTTTGGCTTAGTGTTGTATAGTGATGTTATTGGTCAGACAGTCGATGAGTCTGCCCTTTTGGCTTAGCATTGTATAGTGATGTTATTGGTCAGACAGTCGAGGAGTCTGCCCTTTTGGCTTAGTGTTGTATAGTGATGTTATTGGTTAGACAGTCGATGAGTCTGCCCTTTGGCTCAGTGTTGTATAGTGATGTTATTGATGTGACAGCCTTTGGGTCTGCGTCTGGTGTTGTTTAGTGGTATCTGCCAGAGTTTTGGGAGTTATTTTGTCCAATATAAAGTGTTCCAGCTATCAAGCCTCAGAAGTAGAAGCACATTTCTAACATCACTATGTGTCTGACATTTAAAAACATAACGATCAGTTATTTCACAAGAATTTGCACATAACACTCTGGATTGTGTTCTAATTTTATTCTGCTCAAGAAACTTGTTGGCTGTAAATGGAGATAAGCAATTTTGTAATTCTAGTTCAATATTATTTTTGTTTTGGATATTTCATTATTAGTTAGCTATATAGTGCCAATTTTATTTACTTACATATCCGTGTTGCGTTGTATATTTTTCCTGCTGAAGACCTATTGAGATGCAACATTGTTAAATTTTGTGTTGTCCATCACTACGTGCAACCATACCATTTGTTATCTTTTTTTCTCCTTTCTCCTCTATTATCAGCTTTACAGTAGATCTGCATTTATATGTCTTGACTCCTTCACAAAACCAAGACGACCTTATTTGAAGTTGTTTTTCTCTCTCCCTTTGATTATTTTGTTACTTCTTCCCTTCATATCTAGCCAGTTCTGGTGAATTCGACACAGGACCATACCAAACCACCTTTTTGCTATATAATTCAGGAAAGTGCTGAAATTATTCAGTTTCATAGACTAAGTCACTAGAATTAACTTCTTAGAATTAACCATTCATATTATGCCTATTAACTCTTAATTCCACAATATTTTTAGTCATCAAAGCAATTATATAGGCACTTTGAAAATTGTAGTCAATATTTAAACCTTTTTCAGACCTGTTTTCATCAGAACTGTTTACACATTATTATTCGTCAATGCATTTAGAATTGAATGACAAATACACAAAAATATATAAATAAAAGTAATTGATATCTGATGATATATTAAAGTGTATAAATGGAAATTAATGTGGCATATTTTTTTAACAGATCACAAGAACATAAAGATTTCTGTTCACATGTTCTGTTTCCCGTGTTAAATATCTTTTACATAATTCATCCCACTTGTTTTTTTTTTTTTTGGTTTCATTAAATAAGAATAATTTTTGTTGGGGAAATGTTTTTGAAAGTTTTATTTACTGCTGTTTTCAACATGTTCAACTTTGTAAGTAAAGAAAAAAAATCAAAATATTGCTTATTTGAAACAAAGTATATTTTTTAAAATTGACTAAATTATTTACACGCGTCAATATTATTGATGCCATCTCATGTGATGTCTTGTGACTCAATGTGTAGGGTGTTAAACTCCATTAATTGTGTTGAGTGCAATGACTTTCTATATGCCCTAGTTCATGCTGAAGAATATGAAGGTATTCCATCCTTGTGGGGAGTGCAATTTCTATATCAGTAAGTTCCACCATGACAGTCTTCGCCATGTTAGCCAGTCTTTCAGTGCTGCTACTAGGGAGCCCTATGAAGAGGTGAACTATAGGGTCTTGATCAGCTATGCATTACTGAGGAATAATAGAACAAAGAAGTATGTGTTAGCACTCGGAAAAATTGACAGACAAACAACAATAGAAAAAAACGAAGAACAATATATGGTCCGAAGTGGGATCGAACCCGTACTCAGTGGCACCGCGCCCTGCCACGAGAAGCCGAACGCTTGGCACACTACCACGCAGCCAACTAAAAAATTGGCTATTGCAGTAGTGTCTTACACGATGACGTTCTCAATGACCATAGCATAGGGTAACGATCACAGACCGGAAATAAATTGTATATTTGTACTTTCCTATTAATGCAAGTATCTCCCAGTAGGGCTGAATACTTGTGTTGTAGACAAACATTTATAGGACGAAACAGCACGAATAGTAGTTCCCAGTGATTATATACTGGGTACAAATAATAATACATAAATATTATTATATGGGGAACTTCCGAGGCGATAATAGGGAATAATAGAACAAAGAAGTATGTGTCAGGGCGCGGTGCCACTGAGTACGGGTTCGATCCCACTTCGGACCATATATTGTTCTTCGTTTTTTTCTATTGTTGTTTGTCTGTCAATTTTTCCGAGTGCTAACACATACTTCTTTGTTCTATTATTCCCTATTATCGCCTCGGAAGTTCCCCATATAATAATATTTATGTATTATTATTTGTACCCAGTATATAATCACTGGGAACTACTATTCGTGCTGTTTCGTCCTATAAATGTTTGTCTACAACACAAGTATTCAGCCCTACTGGGAGATACTTGCATTAATAGGAAAGTACAAATATACAATTTATTTCCGGTCTGTGATCGTTACCCTATGCTATGGTCATTGAGAACGTCATCGTGTAAGACACTACTGCAATAGCCAATTTTTTAGTTGGCTGCGTGGTAGTGTGCCAAGCGTTCGGCTTCTCGTGGCAGGGCGCGGTGCCACTGAGTACGGGTTCGATCCCACTTCGGACCATATATTGTTCTTCGTTTTTTTCTATTGTTGTTTGTCTGTCAATTTTTCCGAGTGCTAACACATACTTCTTTGTTCTATTATTCCCTATTATCGCCTCGGAAGTTCCCCATATAATAATATTTATGTATTATTATTTGTACCCAGTATATAATCACTGGGAACTACTATTCGTGCTGTTTCGTCCTATAAATGTTTGTCTACAACACAAGTATTCAGCCCTACTGGGAGATACTTGCATTAATAGGAAAGTACAAATATACAATTTATTTCCGGTCTGTGATCGTTACCCTATGCTATGGTCATTGAGAACGTCATCGTGTAAGACACTACTGCAATAGCCAATTTTTTAGTTGGCTGCGTGGTAGTGTGCCAAGCGTTCGGCTTCTCGTGGCAGGGCGCGGTGCCACTGAGTACGGGTTCGATCCCACTTCGGACCATATATTGTTCTTCGTTTTTTTCTATTGTTGTTTGTCTGTCAATTTTTCCGAGTGCTAACACATACTTCTTTGTTCTATTATTCCCTATTATCGCCTCGGAAGTTCCCCATATAATAATATTTATGTATTATTATTTGTACCCAGTATATAATCACTGGGAACTACTATTCGTGCTGTTTCGTCCTATAAATGTTTGTCTACAACACAAGTATTCAGCCCTACTGGGAGATACTTGCATTAATAGGAAAGTACAAATATACAATTTATTTCCGGTCTGTGATCGTTACCCTATGCTATGGTCATTGAGAACGTCATCGTGTAAGACACTACTGCAATAGCCAATTTTTTAGTTGGCTGCGTGGTAGTGTGCCAAGCGTTCGGCTTCTCGTGGCAGGGCGCGGTGCCACTGAGTACGGGTTCGATCCCACTTCGGACCATATATTGTTCTTCGTTTTTTTCTATTGTTGTTTGTCTGTCAATTTTTCCGAGTGCTAACACATACTTCTTTGTTCTATTATTCCCTATTATCGCCTCGGAAGTTCCCCATATAATAATATTTATGTATTATTATTTGTACCCAGTATATAATCACTGGGAACTACTATTCGTGCTGTTTCGTCCTATAAATGTTTGTCTACAACACAAGTATTCAGCCCTACTGGGAGATACTTGCATTAATAGGAAAGTACAAATATACAATTTATTTCCGGTCTGTGATCGTTACCCTATGCTATGGTCATTGAGAACGTCATCGTGTAAGACACTACTGCAATAGCCAATTTTTTAGTTGGCTGCGTGGTAGTGTGCCAAGCGTTCGGCTTCTCGTGGCAGGGCGCGGTGCCACTGAGTACGGGTTCGATCCCACTTCGGACCATATATTGTTCTTCGTTTTTTTCTATTGTTGTTTTGTCTGTCAATTTTTCCGAGTGCTAACACATACTTCTTTGTTCTATTATTCCCTATTATCGCCTCGGAAGTTCCCCATATAATAATATTTATGTATTATTATTTGTACCCAGTATATAATCACTGGGAACTACTATTCGTGCTGTTTCGTCCTATAAATGTTTGTCTACAACACAAGTATTCAGCCCTACTGGGAGATACTTGCATTAATAGGAAAGTACAAATATACAATTTATTTCCGGTCTGTGATCGTTACCCTATGCTATGGTCATTGAGAACGTCATCGTGTAAGACACTACTGCAATAGCCAATTTTTTAGTTGGCTGCGTGGTAGTGTGCCAAGCGTTCGGCTTCTCGTGGCAGGGCGCGGTGCCACTGAGTACGGGTTCGATCCCACTTCGGACCATATATTGTTCTTCGTTTTTTTCTATTGTTGTTTGTCTGTCAATTTTTCCGAGTGCTAACACATACTTCTTTGTTCTATTATTCCCTATTATCGCCTCGGAAGTTCCCCATATAATAATATTTATGTATTATTATTTGTACCCAGTATATAATCACTGGGAACTACTATTCGTGCTGTTTCGTCCTATAAATGTTTGTCTACAACACAAGTATTCAGCCCTACTGGGAGATACTTGCATTAATAGGAAAGTACAAATATACAATTTATTTCCGGTCTGTGATCGTTACCCTATGCTATGGTCATTGAGAACGTCATCGTGTAAGACACTACTGCAATAGCCAATTTTTTAGTTGGCTGCGTGGTAGTGTGCCAAGCGTTCGGCTTCTCGTGGCAGGGCGCGGTGCCACTGAGTACGGGTTCGATCCCACTTCGGACCATATATTGTTCTTCGTTTTTTTCTATTGTTGTTTGTCTGTCAATTTTTCCGAGTGCTAACACATACTTCTTTGTTCTATTATTCCCTATTATCGCCTCGGAAGTTCCCCATATAATAATATTTATGTATTATTATTTGTACCCAGTATATAATCACTGGGAACTACTATTCGTGCTGTTTCGTCCTATAAATGTTTGTCTACAACACAAGTATTCAGCCCTACTGGGAGATACTTGCATTAATAGGAAAGTACAAATATACAATTTATTTCCGGTCTGTGATCGTTACCCTATGCTATGGTCATTGAGAACGTCATCGTGTAAGACACTACTGCAATAGCCAATTTTTTAGTTGGCTGCGTGGTAGTGTGCCAAGCGTTCGGCTTCTCGTGGCAGGGCGCGGTGCCACTGAGTACGGGTTCGATCCCACTTCGGACCATATATTGTTCTTCGTTTTTTTCTATTGTTGTTTGTCTGTCAATTTTTCCGAGTGCTAACACATACTTCTTTGTTCTATTATTCCCTATTATCGCCTCGGAAGTTCCCCATATAATAATATTTATGTATTATTATTTGTACCCAGTATATAATCACTGGGAACTACTATTCGTGCTGTTTCGTCCTATAAATGTTTGTCTACAACACAAGTATTCAGCCCTACTGGGAGATACTTGCATTAATAGGAAAGTACAAATATACAATTTATTTCCGGTCTGTGATCGTTACCCTATGCTATGGTCATTGAGAACGTCATCGTGTAAGACACTACTGCAATAGCCAATTTTTTAGTTGGCTGCGTGGTAGTGTGCCAAGCGTTCGGCTTCTCGTGGCAGGGCGCGGTGCCACTGAGTACGGGTTCGATCCCACTTCGGACCATATATTGTTCTTCGTTTTTTTCTATTGTTGTTTGTCTGTCAATTTTTCCGAGTGCTAACACATACTTCTTTGTTCTATTATTCCCTATTATCGCCTCGGAAGTTCCCCATATAATAATATTTATGTATTATTATTTGTACCCAGTATATAATCACTGGGAACTACTATTCGTGCTGTTTCGTCCTATAAATGTTTGTCTACAACACAAGTATTCAGCCCTACTGGGAGATACTTGCATTAATAGGAAAGTACAAATATACAATTTATTTCCGGTCTGTGATCGTTACCCTATGCTATGGTCATTGAGAACGTCATCGTGTAAGACACTACTGCAATAGCCAATTTTTTAGTTGGCTGCGTGGTAGTGTGCCAAGCGTTCGGCTTCTCGTGGCAGGGCGCGGTGCCACTGAGTACGGGTTCGATCCCACTTCGGACCATATATTGTTCTTCGTTTTTTTCTATTGTTGTTTGTCTGTCAATTTTTCCGAGTGCTAACACATACTTCTTTGTTCTATTATTCCCTATTATCGCCTCGGAAGTTCCCCATATAATAATATTTATGTATTATTATTTGTACCCAGTATATAATCACTGGGAACTACTATTCGTGCTGTTTCGTCCTATAAATGTTTGTCTACAACACAAGTATTCAGCCCTACTGGGAGATACTTGCATTAATAGGAAAGTACAAATATACAATTTATTTCCGGTCTGTGATCGTTACCCTATGCTATGGTCATTGAGAACGTCATCGTGTAAGACACTACTGCAATAGCCAATTTTTTAGTTGGCTGCGTGGTAGTGTGCCAAGCGTTCGGCTTCTCGTGGCAGGGCGCGGTGCCACTGAGTACGGGTTCGATCCCACTTCGGACCATATATTGTTCTTCGTTTTTTTCTATTGTTGTTTGTCTGTCAATTTTTCCGAGTGCTAACACATACTTCTTTGTTCTATTATTCCCTATTATCGCCTCGGAAGTTCCCCATATAATAATATTTATGTATTATTATTTGTACCCAGTATATAATCACTGGGAACTACTATTCGTGCTGTTTCGTCCTATAAATGTTTGTCTACAACACAAGTATTCAGCCCTACTGGGAGATACTTGCATTAATAGGAAAGTACAAATATACAATTTATTTCCGGTCTGTGATCGTTACCCTATGCTATGGTCATTGAGAACGTCATCGTGTAAGACACTACTGCAATAGCCAATTTTTTAGTTGGCTGCGTGGTAGTGTGCCAAGCGTTCGGCTTCTCGTGGCAGGGCGCGGTGCCACTGAGTACGGGTTCGATCCCACTTCGGACCATATATTGTTCTTCGTTTTTTTCTATTGTTGTTTGTCTGTCAATTTTTCCGAGTGCTAACACATACTTCTTTGTTCTATTATTCCCTATTATCGCCTCGGAAGTTCCCCATATAATAATATTTATGTATTATTATTTGTACCCAGTATATAATCACTGGGAACTACTATTCGTGCTGTTTCGTCCTATAAATGTTTGTCTACAACACAAGTATTCAGCCCTACTGGGAGATACTTGCATTAATAGGAAAGTACAAATATACAATTTATTTCCGGTCTGTGATCGTTACCCTATGCTATGGTCATTGAGAACGTCATCGTGTAAGACACTACTGCAATAGCCAATTTTTTAGTTGGCTGCGTGGTAGTGTGCCAAGCGTTCGGCTTCTCGTGGCAGGCGCGGTGCCACTGAGTACGGGTTCGATCCCACTTCGGACCATATATTGTTCTTCGTTTTTTTCTATTGTTGTTTGTCTGTCAATTTTTCCGAGTGCTAACACATACTTCTTTGTTCTATTATTCCCTATTATCGCCTCGGAAGTTCCCCATATAATAATATTTATGTATTATTATTTGTACCCAGTATATAATCACTGGGAACTACTATTCGTGCTGTTTCGTCCTATAAATGTTTGTCTACAACACAAGTATTCAGCCCTACTGGGAGATACTTGCATTAATAGGAAAGTACAAATATACAATTTATTTCCGGTCTGTGATCGTTACCCTATGCTATGGTCATTGAGAACGTCATCGTGTAAGACACTACTGCAATAGCCAATTTTTTAGTTGGCTGCGTGGTAGTGTGCCAAGCGTTCGGCTTCTCGTGGCAGGGCGCGGTGCCACTGAGTACGGGTTCGATCCCACTTCGGACCATATATTGTTCTTCGTTTTTTTCTATTGTTGTTTGTCTGTCAATTTTTCCGAGTGCTAACACATACTTCTTTGTTCTATTATTCCCTATTATCGCCTCGGAAGTTCCCCATATAATAATATTTATGTATTATTATTTGTACCCAGTATATGCATTACTGACCCTGCTGGTCTGGCCAAAGGTAAACTAGTTTACTAGCTCCTCATTTGTAAATATTAGAACAAAGAATGTGTAGAAAATTGTTTTATTTTAATACTTCATGCAAAGCAAATTCTGTGCCATCACATCAAAATCAAAAAAATCTAGACCTCAACTTTTGGCTTTGTGAAGCAATTTGGTTAAAAAGAGGAGAACTTATTAATTAGCCATTACATTTCAAGTGGCATTTGTGTTTTTCAGAAATATCTAGAACTATATAGAGAAACTAACTAGTTTATATATTTTGGAGGACAAGGGGGTTTAAATCTGGCAAATAGTGGGAGTTCTTGTTACAGCAGCAGCCAATACATTTTCATCTCTACTGTGTCTGAAGTAACAACTTTCCAAATATTTACCTTACTGCTTGGTGGTAAAAGTAAAGTAAAGGTTCCCTCCACATCCTTCTAGGCACATGGGGGAAGATGGTGTTAGTGACCATATTTTTAATGACCACATCACATTTTTAGGTGATGAGGTCTGTACCACGCCAGGCCTCCTTTACTTCCCAGAATAATCTCTGGTACCAATTTTTGGAGGTTGGGTGAACCCCTGAGCCTTGTCAATAAAAAAAAAAATTTGCTACATCTGGAATCGAACCAAACCCTTCATTGGATGGTGACAATAATTGTAAGCTTTTTTTCCTCATTTTGCTTGACAGTTTTTGTTGCATTATATTTTGCACTGGCAGTCCAATGCATTAATCTTAAAACACACATTATCTATTATTTCCATAATCACTATTTCATTTGCTTTTACCACTAGGATTTGATGTTTAGGAAAATGTGTTTTTATGTTAATTCACTTTACACAAGAACTAGATGTAGAAAACGTTGTTTAATGTTATATCTTGTTGTATGGAAATATTAACAATAGATTTAGTCATCATTAATGTTGTGTTTTTATTACTTGAATGTTATGTCGGTTTATGATAGCATCATGATGTTATATTTCAATGCACATTAAAACATTTTTTATTCCAAGATTGGATTATTATATCTTTATTGCTTTTGTTAATGCTCTGCTGGTATATGTCTGGATATGTCAGTATTCCATAAATAGAGCAGTTATAGACATATTAAAGAGATGTGTCTTCAGCTATATTTATTTAGTGTTTTAATGCAAATTTAAATGTATATGTGTTGTGAGTTGTTTATGAATGACTTGGTGGTGAGGTAGTTTTATGAATGACTTGGTGGTGAGGTGTTTATGAATGACTTGGTGGTGAGTGAGGTGTTTATGAATGACACACAACCCCCCCCCCCCTTTTCCGAGGAAGCAGGCTGCCTAGCCTGAGCAACTGGTTAAAGATTCATCATTATTGATTGCCATCTCCTCATCGAATCCTGGCTACTAGGGAGCGCCATTCCACTCTGTCTCTTGCTTTGATAGTGTAGGTTGTCATAGGCAGACTTGTTCATCTTTTGATGTACTCGTCCATGCTAGTCTTTATCTGCTGGCAGAGGCAGTTAAAGATTAATGGACAAAACAATTGTGTTGAAATCAAGTGTGTTGTAGTTTGCTGTCGCCATGAGAAGGTGCAACGTGCACAAATACGTAAGGTCACCTTTGTCTATGTCCCTGGACATGCGGGAGTATGAGGAAATGAAAGGGCGGACAGGTTGGCTAGCTGCGCTGTCGTTGAGGACGGACAACCAATGGATCGGGCGGACATCATCAATGCCCTCCGAGATGTGGGAAGAGCACAGGACTTCGACAAACACAGATCCACGTCACTTCTTCGGATGATGGAAATGGGAGTTAAGTTGGGCACAGCCAGAAATGAGACACTTAGTGGCTGTGTAAGAAGACTTATCAACCAACATAGAACTGGAGTCGTCAGTCGCTGGACACTGAGGGAATTGCTGAGGAGGGGATCTGAGCACCTATGGACATGTTCGGAGTGCAATGATGATGACCCGCAAATAACTCAATAACCACAGCATCAATATTTAGTGGTTAGTACTAATAACAGAGTCTGCACTGGTTAGTCTAGTCTCAACATTCAGTTCTGAGTCTCACAGTTAACTTGGTTAAAATAATGTCATCATCATCATCAAGTGATCAACGTGCCTGCTGGCGTAGATGATCATGACCGTCCACAACTTTCAATTTTGACAGTTATTTATCATTTCTGTTGTCGACCTACTGCTAAGCCATTCTCTTTAGCTGTCTGGTATCTTTTTTTCGCTTTGCTTCTCTCCATCTAATCTCTTCGTCCCTCAATTTTTCCAGTTGTCACAATATATTCCAGCTGTTCCCTTCTCATAACATGGCCAAAAAGTGATGATTGTTTCTTCCTAATTTTGGAAATTAGCTCTCTTTTTTCTTTGGCCTCTTTCAGAACGTTTTCATTACTCTTCTTAGCTGTCCATGGTATTTTCGACATTCTTCTGTAAAACCAAATTTCTACAGCCTCTAGTGATTTTCTTGTCTGTTATCCTATTGTCCATGATTCACATCCATATGTTAAGACTGGCTCTACATAACATTTAAGAACTCTTTTTTTTATTTATATTGTTAAAAATGGATTACACAGTATGTTCCTCATTTTTTGGAAAGCTGCTTTTGTCTGAGCAATTCTGCATCTGACCTCTGTTGTACATCTACCATCTGAGGTTAACCAAGTTCCCAAATATTTAAATTCATTTACCTGTTTTAATATTGTTCCACTTGTCTTTACTGTGCACTGTGGTGATGACTTTTTCTTTGTTGTTACCATTACTTCTGTCTTTTTGCTATTAAGGCTGAGTCATTTTTTGTTGTTGCTTTCTTTCACTATAGTGTCCAATTTCTTGTAACTCATTTTCACTCTTATTCTATGTATCATCATACTTAACGCAATGTAAGCATGAAAAATAGCTGTACACGATTTCAACAAATAAACAAACAAAAATTGCAAAGAAATAGAATTGACCAGTAAGAACGGCAGGGCAAGTAAGTAAAGATTTCATCCACGTATGGGGAATATGGTGTTAGTGACCATATTTTTCTATGACCGGTAAGGGGTTAAATCGAAATATGTTGACTTCCCTGTGTGTCGTGGACAGTGGTCAGGCCAGGAAAGGAATTTCTCACGGGTGTAGCTGTAATTTATACCCTGTGGTCAGAGGTGAAGGGTTCTAAAAATACACGAGTGGGGGGAACGCTATCTAGGTACGTCGACTACAAAGGCATAGGCAATATCTGAAAGTATCTAAGGACCCATAAATACATGTATACACACACACAGATGCGTGTATACACATGTACACGTGCAAGAAGACGTGCACATACTAATACATATCAACATACACATGCATATACACACATAATGTGTCTAGATGCATATGTGTCACATAATGTGTCACATGCATATACACACAATGGCCATTGTTTCTTTACACCGGTAAAAATATTGCACTGGCAATTGATTCCTCGCTGCGGTAAGAATATCACACTGACTGTTGTTTCCTCGCTGCAGTAAGAATATCACACTGACTGTTGTTTCCTCGCGGCGGTAAGAATATCACACTGACTGTTGTTTCCTCACGGCGGTAGAAATATCACACTGACCGTTGTTTCCTCACGGCGGTAAGAATATCACACTGACCGTTGTTTCGTCAAGGCGGTAGAAATACCACACTGACTGTTGTTTCTTTAAGGCGGTAAAAATATCACACTGACCGTTGTTTCTTTAAGGCGGTAAAAATATCACACTGTTGTTTCTTCACGGCGATTAAAAATATCACACTGACTGTTGTTTCTTCTATCTATCTATTGACCTTTCGAGCCGTAGCCGACCCATAGGGCGTAGACCAAGATACTCCCTCTCTTATCTGAAGTTTTGTTCTAGCAGAACATATCACTATAACATATAAGAATATCACACTGACCGTGGTTTCCTCGCTGCGGTAAGAATATCACACTGACCGTTGTTTTTTCAAGGCTGTAAAAATATCACACTGACAGTTGTTTCCTCGCTGCGGTAATAATATCACACTGACCGTTGTTTCCTCGCTGCAGTAAGAATATCACACTGACCGTTGTTTCCTCGCTGCGGTAAGAATATCACACTGACCGTTGTTTCCTCGCTGCGGTAAGAATATCACACTGACCGTTGTTTCCTCGCTGCAGTAAGAATATCATACTGACCGTTGTTTCTTCATAGCTGTAAGAATATCACATAGACCATTGTTTATTCACAGCAGCAGGCGCTATCTGCCTGTGCGGCGAGGGACCCATGTGCACACGGCTGCCAGGGAAAAAAACGATTAACACGCAAAATTCTTTTCCTAGACTCGGAGACTTCGCCAGAGGTGAAAGCTGGCGAACGCAAAAAGGTGATTAAAAAAAAACAGCAGAAAAGAACATCTGTTGAGATTAGAGATACATGATCAACTATGACATCAGATATGCAACTTGATGTTGATGAATAGACAGTCGTTATTTGCCTCCGGATATATATCCGGTCACCTTTATAAAACTTTCAGAAAAAAAGAGTTTGTATATGGAGGCCACTGTCGTTGGTTTGATTGAACCACAAATTGTCTCTACCAATCTTGTGTTCTGGGACGGTTAGAGACGATCGCCTTTGATTTGTTTATTTTTCGCGCGGTTTGCTAAGGATATTCGCTAACAGCAATGGCAGATGATGAGGTAGAGTAGATTGTCTTTTATTTGTTGTAATTTGTAATTTATATCATCATCAAGTACCATGACAACCATGCCATGCATGCTGGCGTAGGTGATCATGTCTCTCCACAACTACTTTCGCCTTCGGACTTTCGATCTCGACAGTTATAAGTTATATTATATAGTTTATTTAATTTATGATTTTAATTTATCTTACTTTTCAGTTGTTGACTTTCTGCCAAGCCATTCTCTTAAGCTATATCTTTTTTTCGCTTTGCTTCTTTAAAAAGTTCTTTCCATCTAATTTCTTCGTCCCTCAATTTTTCCAGTTGCAGTGAGTTGTCACAATAATTATAATTATATATATATAATATCGAACGAATGGTGCAGTTGAATGCAGTGCAGTGATTTCAGAACAATAAGCCTAATGAGCCAGGTAACACAAATTTTACTAAAAGTTATACATGGAAGTGGAAGGATTCAGAATAAAATCAATACTGAATTAGATTTTAGATGAGTATGAGCAACAATTTGGATTCAGGAAAAACAGTGGGACAAAAGAAGCCATGTTTAGCATGAGGACATTGATTGAAAAGTACACAGAAGTAAACAAACCAATATATGCCTGCTTTATAGACTACACCAAAGCTTTCGATAGAATACACCATAACCAACTTATAGACTGCCTAAAGGATATAAATCTAGACGACACAGACATACGACTAATATGTAATTTGTACTGGGAGCAAACAGCAATAATAAGATATAACAAGGAAAACTCTACTCTACTCCCATGGACATAAAAAGAGGAGTAAGACAAGGATGCATCCTATCACCAAGCTTGTTCAATCTATACACTGAGCAAATCTTTAAAAACATCTCAGTTAGATGCCAGGCCTAAACATTAATGGTAAGATAATCAATAACCTATGATATGCTGATGATACTGTTCTACTAACAGAAAATCCTAAAGACCTACAACAATTACTTAATGTGATAAACAATAACAAGCAAAAAATATGGACTAGAAATGAATATCAAAAAGACTAAAACTATGATCATAAACAAAGAAAATTCACAAGACCTACAATTAAATATCACAGTTGAGGGAACACATCTGGAGACAGTCCAGAGCTACAACTACCTGGGACATACTATAACTAATGATGGAAAATGTAAAATTGAAATAAACAAAAGAATAGGTATGGCAAAAAGTAATTTTAATGCCATGAAAAATATACTAACAACAAAACAAATATCAACAGGGCTGAAACTAAGAATGGCAAAATGTTACATCTTCTCAATATTCATGTATGGTGCAGAAACATGGACATTAGACAAGAAAACAGAACAGAAAATTGAAGCCTTTGAAATGTGGATTTATGGAAGAATAGGTAGAATTGGATGGAAACAAAAGATAACAAACAATGAAGTTTTAAAACAACTGAAAATAAAAATAGAACTACTAAATACAATTAAGACAAGACAAATGAAATTTTTGGGGCATGTTAAAAGACACAACAGTCTACTAAAAATAATATTGGAAGGAAAAATACAAGATAAAAGAGGCAGAGGCAGACCAAGACTAACATGGACGGGTAACATCATAAGATGGACAAGTCAATCTATGACAGCCTGCACCATCAAAGCAAGAAACAGAGTACCATGGTAGCCAACCTTCGTTGTGGAGAAGGCACTCAATGATGATGATATTATATTGACATAATTGATATTGAATATATTATTAATATATTATATTCCTTCTGTTCCCTTCTGGCTTCTCATTACAATCAATATCATGGCAACAAAATGATTGTTTCTTCCTAAAAATAAAAAAAATATATATATTTGATATTAGCTCTCTTTTTGCTTCAGAACGTTTTCATTACTCTTCTTAGCTGTCCATGGTATTCTCAACATTCTTCTGTAAAACCACAATTCTACAACCTTCAGTGATTTTCTTGTCTGTTCTATTGTCCATGATTCACATCATCCATATGTTAAGACTGGCTCTACATAACATTTAAGAACTCTTTTTCTTGTTTCTATTGTCAAAAATGGATTGCATAGTATCTTCCTCATTTTTTGGAATGCTGCTTTTGCCTAAGCCATTCTGCATCTCACCTCTGTTGTACATCTTCCGTCTGAGTTTAACAAAGTTCCCAAATATTTAAATTCATTTACCTGTTTTAATATTGTTCCACTTGTCATTATTTTGCACTGAGGTGATGTCTTTTTCTTTGTTGTTACCATTACTTCTGTCTTTTTGCTATTTATTAAGGCTGAGAGTCCTTTATTTTTGCTTTATTTTCCACTATAATGTTTAACATTTCTTGTAACTCATTTTCTCTCTTAGCGATTAAGACTGTATCATCAGCATACCTTAGATTATTTATATTATGACCTCCGATTGTTATTCCAGGCATGCCTCTTATGTATCATAAAATAATCTCACTATATATTAAACTAATCTGGTGACAGCTCACAAGATGGCCTAACATCCTATTTTATTTGTTGAAACATTACCAATTGGTTTCCAGTTCTTATGGTTGCTGTTTGTTGCCAGTTCATGTTCTTTATTATTCTTAGATCTTTGCTGTCTACGTTTATGCTTTCTAAAATTGTGATTATTTCTTGGTGCTTTACTTTGTCAAATGTCTTGGTATAATCTATGAAACATAGGTATAGATCTGTTTTCACCTCTATGGCTCTTTCTACTAAAGATCTTATGATGTAAATGGCATTGCTCATTCCTTTATCTTTAAGAAAACCACACTGATCATCACTAATTTCTGGACTGATTTTGTTTCGCATTCTTCGCATGATGATTCTTAGTAATATCTTAGTCATGTGACTCATAAGGTTTATTGTGCGATGATCATCGCATTCAATCACACCAGATTTCTTTGGTAGGGCAAGATACTACTTACATTTTTTTTTTCGTTTGCCAGCTTTTACTTTTGACGAAGTTCCTAGAGAATAGGAACTGAATTTTGTGTATTAATCCATTTTTCCCTGGCAGCCGTGTGCACAGAGGTCCCTTGCCGCACAGGCAGATAACTTTGTCTTCGGTGGTACTAATTTTTTTCCGTTCATGAGTAATTGATGTTTCAAGCCTGGCCTCACTGCTAAGACCAGGTGTGAATGCCACAGAGAGAAATCATAAATAAAAATCTATCATTCTCACCATCATTAGTGTTAATCATTTGTCAATTTCAAGTTTCTGCATTCTTTTGAAGGATGGAATATATCAACCTGCTTGAAGAGAATTTCCGGTATTAGAAATGGATATACATATGTATAGACTAAACAATTAACAACTATACTCAGCTGTGGTTACACAAGATGAGGTTGCCGCTGTGTGTCAACAACAGGCAGGTTCATTATGATGACCTCCTGGTAATTATTAGACTTCTTGAGGCACTTCATCTCACTATATAATCTAATGGAGACAAATAATCATCATCATGTGCCATACCGGTTGGCATAGGTGATCATGTCCCTCCACAATCTTCTATCTACAGTGCATCGTATCAGTTCTGTTATTGACTGTTTTCCATGCTATGACACCAAGCTATCCAGTATTTTCTCTTTTTGTCGTCCGCGATCTCTCTTCCCTTTTATTTTGCCAGTTGTAACCAAGTATTCCAACTTATCTGTTCTCATGATGTGCCCGAAAAATGTTGATTGCTTCTTTCTGATGTTTTTTAAAAGTTTTCCACTGGAAAATAAAAAGTTTGAACTGGATCACACTGCATGCAAGGGATTGTTTGACTAAAGAACAAAATATAAATACTTTGTTTTATCTTGTAAAGTCACATATAAATTAATGTGATTTTCATTAGTGAATGCGTTAAATGACCATCAAATCTTCAGATACAGATATATAATCAAGCAGGCAGACAAATGACCAACATCATTTACTTAAAACAATGATTTTATAATATAACCCTTCTACCTTATTTTTCTTCTAGGGTCAAGAATTCAAACTTCAGACAAATTCAGAACTCAGGTTTGAGGTGGAGGCTAAAGCAACAGTAGAACTTGAGGTATTTTCTTCCTTTTTACAATTGTATCTGCTTTGTATATATGGTTATACTGGGGCTGTATGGAGATTTCACCAGCCTTGAGCTAACAAAAACTTTCTTCAAACTTATTAATATTGGCATCTAAAAGTGTATGCAGTGGCAGGGTAGAATTATACGTGTGTGAATCAGTTCATCTGAAACTGGTATTCTGGCTTCATACTGACATTCATCTCTTATTTTATTTTAAACTTTTTTCTTGAAGTTCAACAAATGGTTTATTGTTACATATTTCCTGATATGGAAGTAAATGCTAGATTAGCACACAGAAGACAATAAAATATCTTGAAGCCACATAAATGTGGTTTTAAAGATTTTGAGAAATATCACATATAACTAAAAGAATAATGACGACGTTTAATAGGAGGTCAAGACAAAAACATAAATCCTACTATTATTAGAATCATCATTTCTTGAATTAGAACCCATTAACAATTTTTTATTTTATTTTATTTTTTAAGCAATTTTCCAATTTTATTTCATGAATTTTCAGATTTATCACAGACTTACTGACATACTTAGTATTTGTGATCACTATATCACAAACATGAACAAAAAAATAACACTAATATTTATTATTATTTTATTGTTATTTTATGACATCTTTATGCATGAACTGTTTAACATACACATTTAGTTTAGTTTAGTCAACAGATCATCTTAATTGCACAATGGACATACCATATAACATACAACTGATTGTTTGTAATAATTTATTTGTTAGATGACAGATGGTCGTGGGGAAATGTTTGGAACTGAAATAGCCAAGAACAGGAAATATTCCTTTGTGTCAGGTTCAAAGATTGCAATATACACTTGGCATGGCTGTACAATACAGGTATATATCACACTTTCTAGACTAGACTTTTTAGTTGGCTTATCAGCATGAAAAGTATTGTATATTTATTATACTAATAATGCAGTTACATATATTACATATCTGTATTGTATCTGCATACTCAGTTTTGAATTACATTTCTTTAAGGTAGATTTTCAGCGGTTTTGTTAATTTGAATGAATTAAAATATTTGGGGAAAAATAAGACATGACTCTGGCATCTGACCACATTATCCAAGATTGTGTTGATCATAAAAAATAAATGAACACTAGCAGCATATTCCCTATAATAGGGCATAACAAGGTTCTTTCTTTTTCCTTCCTTTAATGTGCAGAGCTAAAGAATCAACATATTAGGGCAAATCTACTTTCTTAAAGACCTGATAAATGGAATACCTTTATCAGAATTACAAGAGAACTCAGAATTACCTGCAGATATCATTACATGGCATTTGAGCCAAAGGGTGTAAACTCACAGACCGCAGTATCAATAACAACAACAATAACATAGACTGCTATAAATATATACTCTCTTATATGCTATTGACATTGCTTTGTTATATGCACCTTCCACAGCTAAAAGGTAAAACAGAAGTGGCATACATCTCTAAAGAAACACCAATGGTAATGTATGTGAACACACATGCTGCTATGGAACAGATGAGAGAAAAGGCAGAAGCGGAGAATACCAGAGGTCCTAGGGTACGAGTTCTAAATTTGTTTCTTTGTTTTATAATTCTTGACCATGATGAGAGACTGTCTGTGGGTCACTCTCTGGTTTCCCAAATCTGATTCTCATATATAATTAGTGTTTTTATTGTTCTGTATTCTGAAGATCTCTAAATTCTGTTTAGTCTGGCAATGGCTGTTCAGTCCTTGTTTGGTTAATCAGTATGTTTCTTAACATCACAGATTGACAGAAAGTTTGTCTGTATAATGTTACACAAACTAGTTATTTCAAAATCTTTCTGCAGATGCTTGTTGTTGGTCCTACAGATGTTGGAAAATCAACTTTGTGTCGGATCTTGGTTAACTATGCAGTTAGACTTGGAAGGTCTCCAGTCCTTGCTGATGTTGATGTTGGTCAGGTGGGTTTAAAGGATTAGCCATATGGGTGTAATTTATGTTTGTATTATTTAATAGCTCTGTTTGCTGCATGTAATTTGTTGGATTGGCCAGCGTTAGTGCCCATTTATGTTCATGTGCCATCTATGCAAAGAATGCTGACTGCCATAGAGTACAGTTCTACTGTTTCTTGCCTTGTAGATACACTGTGTAACTGATTTCCAAGTCCACCTATTAACATTGTTTGTCCATTATATTATCATATATTTTTCAACATTCATTTTTTTTAAATTTAATTATTTTTTTTTTTTTGCGTTCACCAGCTTTTTTACTTCTGACAAAGTCCCTAGAGACTAGGAACTGAATTTTGCGTGTTAATCCATTTTTCCCTGGCAGCCGTGTGCACAAGGGTCCCACGCCGTACAGGCAGATATCTCTGACTTCAGAGGTACTCATATTTTTTCCGTCAATGAGTAATTGACGTTTCAAGCCGGGCCTCACTGCTGAGACCAGGGGTAATTGCCGCAGAGAGAAATCATAAATAAAAATCCCAACTGGTGTAGCCAGGGTTTGAACTCACAACCTCTCTGTCTTGAAGCCGACGTCTTGCCTCGAGACAGCCAGTTCCCCAACATTCATTATTATGAAGCATTTCTTTATTTTCAAGTGGGTCATCAATCATTATAATTTAAGAGAAATACTGAGGAGGGGACCCGAGCACAATGGAGTACAGTGACGGCTATCTGTCTACTAAAATTGTTTTAAATTTGTTAAAATTTACACAATTTGTCTTTTTGATATTGTTGTATGTATTAGTTTTTATAAACATTATTTTTCAGACATGTATTTGACAAATTTTCTTTCAAAGTTTTTTCCCTTTTCATTTCAGGGAAATATGGGATTGCCAGGAACCATAGGTAAGTATGAATGATATATACAGTTATAGTTGCAAATTTCATGCAGAGATCTTTGTTTGGAAGCTCCTTTTATTGTTTCGTTATGGCTTAAATTTATGTTTTGATAGCCAGTTATATATTAACATGAGTAGTCACAAGAATAAGTGTAAAGTTTATTCCTATGAGATAAAGTTATCTCACTTGGTCCTCATCAGGTAATAACTCCTATCTTTATGTAGCTGTAACTTGTACAGTAATCACATCCCTGAAACTAATTGATTGGCTATTTTAAAGAAAGCACTGGGGCTAACAGACTTACTCTTCAGTTTTCTATATTGTCTGTCAAAACATGTAAAGACATGACTCTGCAGACTACTGGAGGGGTAGGTCTCATTTAACAGAATTAATTGGTAGAAGAGCAACTACTGACAATGTGAATGAAAAATGCAAATAGTGAGTTTAGTGACAAATGCAGATCGTTTTTATTATCGCCATTTGTCAATTTTTTTCCAAGAATCTCAACCTAATTTTGTCACAAATATATGTTGTGTGGGGTGTTATATGTGTCACCTCTGACTTGTCATGACAGAGGAAATAGTGTTTTCCTTAATATTAAGAGCTTTTGCTGTTAGCAAAGTTACCATGGTAGTCTCCTTAGTAGACAATCAGCACAAAGAAACTAGGCTAAAATAGATGCAAAACCTTTGCCTTGTAGGTAGATTGGAGACTTGTTTTTCAGTGACAGCTTTTGCTAAGCATTTAGATGGTTAGACCAGTACTGTTCACGTACAAGACTGTGTTTGAGGTCTTCACTAGTTTCTCCATAGTTTATCATACAGAGCTGCTTCTTTGGGCCATATTTGTGTTCTTAGTGTGTCATGAGAAATGCAATCCTGTAGGATATGCTCTCAAGTCTGTTTGGAGGCTCCACAATCTCATGTTGCAGGCAGTGTCACTGAGTCCTGTTTTGTGTGCTCTGAAGACACATTGATCAGTGTTGAGTCTGAAGATCTTGGTATGCCAATGTCAACATAGCTTGTTTCAAGCTGTCATGTTCTGACTCATATTTTCCCATTCTGTTTTTCTGACTTGTTTCAAGTTGGTCTTTACTTTTTTGAGGCTTTGAAGTGGGTTGGGCTGTTTAAAGGTTCCCTCTTGCTTGTGCATGTTTACTGTTTTCTTTTTTTCCAGGAATGCTGGTAATCTGATATCCACTACAGGACTAGTTGTGTTCTTTTTTCAGACAGCTGAAAAAAGCGCACACATGTTGTTCTTTATTTCTTGGATGAGTTTGTTCTGTTTTTGACTTGATAGGGCTTGTAGGACTGACCTGCATTTAAATCTGTCATGGAATTTATAGTGCTGTGGGTGATCAGATAGCCTTTTGAGCTGGATAACAGTTTTGTACATTCTCTGGATTGCAAGAGGCTCTGTTTTCTCTATTTTTATAATGGAGATGCTTTTCATTACTCCTTAGGTGGTGTTTTGAGTGTCAAGTTTTGAACTTTACCCAATTTTCCCAGGTTAGTCTTGGCTCTATTATGCAGGAGCTTGACACATTCCATAGTGGGTCTGCTCTCATGTGTAGACTTGTTTTACGATATTTTCATCTTCTCTGTAGTAGGTACCTACTAGTTTTTTCAATATGGCCACCCTTTGGTTGACCCTTTTTTTTACAATTATTTTATTGTTTGGTTTTCATGTGAGTCTAGACTCAAGGGTGACTCATAGAAATGTTTGTGTATTTGTTTGACATATTGTAAGATTTCCCATCTTTATTGATGTTTTACTTTGTGTGGAGAGAGTGAAAAAGCATTGCCTTCTAGTTATTGGAGCACATTGCAACTTCACATTGCAACTTGCGATCTCCTTTTATGTTTTCATTTGCTCTGGCTAGATCTGCACTACTTGTGTTTCTTCAATATTGAAGTAATATGAGTGCTGCTCTTTGGGTTTTATAAGACAAAGTTTATCTTTATAACAAAGTCTTCCACCATTTTACCTTTTGCATTTAGATCTGAGAATCTCTAACTTGGGGAGTGGCTCTTGAAGTCTCCAGCAATTATCCATTTTTTTTTAAAATTTGATACTTTTCAGGTAAATATCTTTGCTAGGGGTGAATAGACAGTGTAGTCAGTGAGGTCTTTATTCATGGTTTTGAGGCTGATAGTTGTATATTCTTTTTCATGCAGATGGGAATTTTTAGTTTTCACACTTGGATCTAGCTCCAGATAACATTTAGGACTCCTCCCTTGGACCAGTCTTGTCTGAAGATATCCCCAAATGGAGAATCTATGTGCTAGTAAGATGGGTTTTCTGGATGCAATATACATCAGGGGGCTGGGTGGTCTAGAGGTATGATTTGGGTTTGTGGGCATGGAGGTGCAGGGTTTAAAAATTTAATCCATGATGGCATTACCCTCCACTGGTCTCTGGGTAGTGAGACCCAATGTCTAACCCATTCTGAGTAGTGAGACCCAATGTCTAGCCCATTCTTAGTAGTGAGACCCAATGTCTAGCCCATTCTAAGTAGTGAGACCCAATGTCTAGCCCACTCAGAGATAACAACAGAAAATAGGAGGTCCAGCCTGCACTCATACACATTAAAGAACCTTGGCAGTTGGAAATAGAAAAGAGTAGGCAAAAAAATAATGGCCACTGCCCAGGCACAATTGTCAGAATAAACCTACTCTCACCGATAGATCCTAGGCAGTGCTTCAGGTTTTGTACACGTGGGTCAGGGCTCTTCTCTGGGTTTCTCCATAATTTGATGAGAAAATGGAGCACCTATGAATTAGTCTGGAGTGCAATAATGATGATGATAACATAAAACACTGTTGTGTCATGTTCTTTGAGAAAAATCTGGAGTTCTATTATTTTATTTTGTTTTACTCCCTCTGAATTCCAATGCATTATTTTCGGCTCATGTTCTCAATCATCATTGGTTATTTCGAAGGAGTTCAGGTTGCTGGTTCTGGGCTAGCTGAGTAGGCCCTTTTAGTTCTGGTGAACCGGCATCACCCCTGATTGGCCATGACTTGAACGAGTGCCTCCATATGTCTAGAGTCGGTTACATTGCTTTTGCTGTAGTGTGTAGATGTCTGCTTTTTAGTCCTACATGGATCTTCTTCTTTTGGTTTTGGTGGTTATGGTTTCTTCTCTGGTCCTTCCAGAGGTAGATTGCCTTTTCAGGATGTTGAGGTCTGCTTCCTCACATTTTTGGTGTAAAGTTTTGTTGCCTTAGCCTTTGTTAGGAATTTCTACAACACAGCAGTTGTGACTTTATGTTTGACATTCATGTAGATGGACTTCTGTATAAGTCTTGAATGCTTCAAAAGACTGAATGAGATCATGTGTATTTTATCACAGTTGCATGTGATGTTCATTCCTTTTGCCTCACTATGGTCATTGAGAGAGAACGCAGAAAGAAGGGGAGAAATTAAGAAAGAAAAAAAGAGAAAGATTATGGTTTGCTACAATGCTTCTTAGCCAGGACTACCATAATAGATTGCTGTTAGTTAAACATGTGTTCATGATATACAACTTAGGGCAATATTTACCCTGGATCACTGCAAGCCACCAAATAATCCTTCTGAAATTACATCACTTTTCCATTCCAATGAAATATGCGTTTTAGCAGAGAGATTGGCAAACAGCATGTTGACCCGCAATTTTGCTATCCGAGGAATATGGAGGGCAGATCTGATTGAAATTGGACCACAGATCAAATAGCTTGACTTCCTTTTGAAATTGAACTACACTACTAGTCCAACTAATTTAAAGCACAAATTAATTTCTTCATGATGATTGGTGTTTCTGCATTATCTGGCTTGTGTGATCCACTTTGTGTTTATTTTTCCACAGGAGCCATGGTGGTAGAGAGGACTGCAGATGTAGAGGAAGGCTTCCTGCAGACTGCTCCACTTGTTTTTCATTATGGCCACAAAAGTCCAAATGACAATTTCCAACTGTACAACATGTTGGTGTCTCGACTTGCAGAGATCATCAATGTCCGATGTGAGCAGAGTAAAAAAGGTATGTGCTGTGCCTCCTATTTATAATTTGTTATGTCTAGTCTTTTATGCTCTCTCCTATAGACTCTTTTCTCTGTTTCACATTTGGTATGAATTTCTTTCATTTATTCGGTTGGTATTTCTTCTTCAGTATTCACTCATGGGAAACTGGGTGGTCTTGAGATATATGTCAGCCTCTGAATAGGAAAGTCCTGGGTTCTAATCCTGTCACAGGAAGTGGGAATTTGTCTCTTGGAATTTGTGGTTTCTTTGTGTCTTTACTGTCCCCTGGTTACTGTATAGTGAGGAGTGTGATGTACAGCCCTCTAGGGTAACAGTGACTTTGAAGCTGCATTGCCCATTTAAGACCCCTCGTTTTCTCATTCTTTCTTGCTTTTTTGCAAGACATGCTGTTTATTTAATTAAATGAAACAAACTAACAATTAATTGAGGATTATTAGGCTTAACTTCTCCTACCAAAGGAAATCTAGGTCTGTACCAGAGAAAAAAAAATCTGAAGAATATAAAAAAAAATGTTCCCACTTACCAGACATATCCCACTTTGATTTTATATGTAAATCCGTTCAGAAATAATAATTTTGAACACACAAACCATTTTTCTTTACAATTATCATAAAAATATCTCTAGTAAACTTATATTCTATGTTTCTATTTTTACGCATGACATGGTCCTGTGCTTATGAAATCATAGAATTTGAATCGCTGAAGGTTCGACTTTTTCAAAATGGTTTTGTAAAGCTTTACAATATTTTACCTTAACAAATATAATAAAAACTCCATACTATTACAGTTGAACCTGGTCTTAGGACCACCTGTTTAAAGCGTTTCCCTGGTTATAGGACCGGGTCTACAATTTCCCCGAGTTTTTTACTATATGCTAACACTGATTACGGCGCTCACCGTATGACGCGACCAGAGACCAGGCTAATTAACCGCCGCCAATGTTATTTATCCCGTTTACGACACGCGGGTAATCCGAGATAACGATACACTGACCAGCCAGTCCTTCTCCGTCTCGCTGGGAGCCATAAACGATTGACACAGGTGTCTACAGGTGTCGAAGTTTTCCCGTATTTAGTGAGTCCCAGATTACAGTGGGACGTGTTATGTTTATCAGTCAATACTGGTGTGAGAAACACGGCAGACACAGATCTATGATTCGTGAAGTGACATCACTTCGCGGTTCCGTCTAGACCAGAGTAGACCATTGCGTGGCCCGTATAAATTACAGGAATTAACTAAAGAATTAGTCATTGCCCGCTTAGAGTGTATTCACGTACATGTACAGTATCTCAGTGAATTACATGTGTATTTTTGTGGATTTTAAAAGTGTTACACACAATATAGGAAATGGCCAGTGTCAAAAGTGTAAAACCAAAAGCATTAACGCTGGAAGAACGAATATCAGTGATTCGACAAAATCAGCAAGGAAAAAGTTCGCGATTATTGGCAGAACAGTTTGGAGTGGGAAAGACACAGATTTTACGTACGTTAAAGAGAAAAGCCGAGTATATGAATGACTTTGAAAATAATGCACCAAGTATGAAAAGAAGGAATAGCAGGAAAACGGGAAATGAAGACATAAATACACTTTGTGTATTGGAATCTGTGTATGTGTGTTTTATTTTTGTGTGTTTAACTATCGTGTTTTATGAAAAGTGTCCAACCAGTGGCTATTGTAGACCGACATGTGCACTATGTTCTACTCATGGATTACGCTGATTTGCAGGTTAGTTTTCATAGTGCTTAGGATAAAATTTTTTTTATCGCTCTATTTATTATGTGAAACCTGTGAGGCAGGACCACCTGTCCTATGGGACCAGTTTTTGAAAGTCCCGTGAATGGTCGCCTTAGACAGGTTCGACTGTATTAGTTTTAAACATTAGAATCAATTCTAAAATTGTTTAAAATAAATATCATGTGCAAAATAATGCAAATGAGGTGGGTGATCCCGATTAAAAAAAAAGAGAAACATAACAAAATCTTATATTTTTACAACTAAGTAGCCAAACCCTAAAGTAATCTTGGAAGGGAAAATATGAGGTAAAAGAGGCAGAGGCAAACCAAGACTAACATGGATGAGTAACACCAAAAGATGGACAGGTCAGCCTATGACAATCTGCACCATGAAAGCAAGAGACAGAGCGGAGACAGCACTTGATGATGATGATGAATCAAGCCTAGTTGCCTAACAATGGATTCTTTAAAATTAAACTTTTAACAATAAATAAATATATATATATCACACAATATCTCCACTTGTAGACATAAAAAAATATGAATTAGACAAATAACGAAGAAATTAATTAGTAACCATCAGCTGGATATTATTTTGATCAGCTGTCAGACCTACAAGGGAGCTCTGACACATCAATCAACCGGCTTTTGGGGAAGAGTTAAAAGTCAACAAATCTATTATTCACTGGTATCGGAGACAGATATGATATTTGTAGCCAAAGAAAATATACTGGGAACAAGATGCCCACCAGCATTGGGCTGACAGCAGTCAGCGACTTATAGCTGACTGCATGCGTTAAGATCAGTGAACACTAGAATACATTCTGATATAAGGCAAAAAAGGCGTTTTGATCAAAGTTTTTCTTAAAATTGATTGGGAAATGAATAGTTTTTTTGTGTGCTTATGTGGATAGGACCAACCAGGGAGCTGCATTTTAATCTATTTTGTATGTTGCATATGAAATCTAGTTAACTGTAGTGGAGTCATAATTAACACAGCCGGCTGGATAAGAGGAGCTGGCTATGAGGCACTGAAACAAGCAGCAGGCGCCTTTGAGGGTAAGCTGAATTTAGTATATTCAATTAAAAGCTGCTGGTGTCTTTTGCATGTCAGTGAATAACCTAATTTGTACTGCCCATCATGTTTTACATTGAATTCACATTTCTTGTCATTTTTTTGGGTCATGTATATTTTTAAGCTGATAATACTGTCATTATCCTTTTGAATATTTCTAAATATTACAGTTGTACCAATAGCGAAATATGTGATAACAGTGGCACGTAAGAAATTGGCATAGAGAATAACCTTTTAGAAGAAGGTATGGGAGATTGACTAAAGTTTATGGCTTCACCCTAAGACATATTTCACAGGCCAAGAGGTCAATAATTGATAACAACTTAAATTGAGAAGTGGAATTAGACAAGGGGGAAATGTAAACTAATTTAATAATCATTTTTGAGATACGTGAACTTTCAACTATTTTGACAGTAAAAGGGTTAAATAGAAGTCAAGATTACTTAATGTTTTTTCTAATTCTACCACTAACTTTCTATCTATCTATCTATTGTCCTTTCGAGCCGAAGACGGCACATAGGGCAGAACCAGAATCTCAAAAACAGAAACATTGCATGCCAAAATGGCACATATTGCAGAGATCACTGCCTCTAAAATCTGTGGCTCTGTTTCCATAACAATACTTTTTATTGTTATGGAAACAGAGCCACAGATTTTAGAGGCAGTGAAGACACTAACTTTACATACAGTTTAATTTACTTTCTAGCATTTGACTGAACTGTCAACTGATCATAACACTGCAGACAAATTATGTTCAAGAGGTGTGGGTATTTAAGAGAATGTATTAACTTATAACAAGAACTGAGAACCCAGGTTCCATGCTAGAGGAGATCATATTTGCTTTTGCCTCAGAATTATACCAGTCATATTTGATATAGACAAACAGCCATAAAGACTTAGAAGAAAGAAGAAGTTATAATTGTGTGACTTAGAAGAAAGAAGAAGTTAATAATTGTGTTATACAATAAGACTTGAATTCCTGATAACCCTAGATTACGAGACCATTGTAAAATTACCACATCAAAACACAAATTCCTCAAAATTTGACATTTTTCTGTGTTCAAACATTACCTCCTGTGTACCTTCCTAATTACCACCAAAAGATGACTTTCGGGGACTCCATAGTGTTTAATTTGTTTCCATTGCCGTTGGAAATTTGTTGTTGTTGCTGTGACCAGGAAACTTTCATTGGCAGACATCAAACAACTTTTTGTGGCTCTGGAAAAACAGCAAATAATTCTATGCAGTTGCCGAACATACTGACAGACTTACTTACAGCAACTGTAGCGATAGACATTGTAACACGTCTGGTCCATGAGGTAAAATTCAGGTTGTAAATCAACCTGAGCCTGGAATTTCGAGCCCCCATGTTTTGCCTAGTATGAACACAAAGGACTATGTCAAGAGTTCAGAGAAATTAGTATTTTTAGAGCACCTAATGTTACATTTAACTGATAGTAGTTTTTACTACGGTGTCTCGTAACTGAGAGATTTACAGATAGGTCTCCCAAATCTAGGGTTAAAGATGATCATTTCCAATAAACTTTGACAAGACTGAAATTCTTGATACAGATGTGCATAACTCAAGACGAGTTAGAGAACCAGTTACGTCTTGGCAAGAAGCCACTAGCTGAGGCAAAGATGTTAGTCAATAGAACTCCAGTCAATAGCCATTGACTGTGGAAGTAATAAGATGAGAGCTAGTAGGCTATATAGTAGCCTCCGTCAGTCATAGTTGACTATGGATTTTGCAGCGCCCCTAGAAATGTTATTTATTTCTTTTCTTTCGTCATGTATTCTCTTTCTTTATGAATTTGTCTGCTTCTTGTTTGGGGTGAACCTTTAGAATGTGGTTCCAGAGACTGCAGTCTGTAGCTTTGACTTCCCAGGCTGCAGGGTTTATGTTAAGAGTCTTCATGTCGCGTTTACACACATCTACAAATCGAAGTTTTGGGCCCCACCCTCTAGTTCTTTTACCATCTGCCAGTTGTCCGTAGAGTATATCTTTCGGTATGCGGCCATCTCTCATACGGTGTACATGGCCAAGCCAGCGTAACCTACGTTGTTTGAGCAGCGTGTAGATATTCGGTAGGCCTGTGCAAGTCAGGACCACCACGTTTGTCACTTTATCCTTCCAGGTGATACCAAGAATACGGCGCAGACATCGCATATGGAATGCATTTAGCCTTCTCTCCTGCTTTACATAGGTAGTCCAAGATTGGCTGCCATACAGGAGGATACTAATTATGCAGGCATTGTACACTGCAGCTTTTGTTTTAATTGTCAGTTTGCTGTTTTGTTTTACATAGGTTGTCCAAGATTGGCTGCCATACAGGAGGATACTAATTATGCAGGCATTGTACACTGCAGCTTTTGTTTTAATTGTCAGTTTGCTGTTTTGTTTTACATAGGTTGTCCAAGATTGGCTGCCATACAGGAGGATACTAATTATGCAGGCATTGTACACTGCAGCTTTTGTTTTAATTGTCAGTTTGTTGTTTTGTTTTACATAGGTTGTCCAAGATTGGCTGCCATACAGGAGGATACTAATTATGCAGGCATTGTACACTGCAGCTTTTGTTTTAATTGTCAGTTTGCTGTTTTGTTTTACAAAGGTTGTCCAAGATTGGCTGCCATACAGGAGGATACTAATTATGCAGACATTGTACACTGCAGCTTTTGTTTTATTTGTCAGTTTGTTGTTTTGCCAGACACGCCTAGAAAGACGGGCAAAGGTGGTAGCAGCTTTACCAATACGAGTGTCAATTTCTGTATAATAGGCTATAAGATGACTCAAATAAAGATCAGTGGTTACTTTATTGAGTATCACATAATTAAAGCCAGTAGTAATAGATAAGGAGATGTGCATTATAGTATCCAGAGAATATGTTGTGTTTGCAAGAGCTGATGTGAATAGAATGCTATATTACAATGAACTATGTTGATATGCTGTGAATGACCAAAACAACAATAATAAATTGATATATAACTATTCAGTCATTGATGAGTTACCAAATAAATGTTGGGCTGTCAAGTACATTATTTAGTCTTCTTGTCATCTTTGTCTCAATTGTAACACCACTTTTATGTCCTTGGTTGTGGACTAACAAAACAGTAGGAGACACAACTTGTGTCTTATAGGACAGTGTATCCAGTGATCTAAATCTCTGACCAATCTTTGCAGTCTGGTCTTATACAATTCTGCCTCCAGTGTTTTCCACCTTCTTGTCTTTGATCTATCTCCTTTTCACCTTTCTTCTGTATTTTCTGTCTTTCCATGCTTTATCTTAAATGTTCACTTCTTGCTAGCTTGTTTCGCTTTGTTTTTTCATGCTCATTCATGTCACCTAAAGTTAGCCTGTCACTTTGTCAGAGTTTTCCTCCCAATATGTTCCTTATTTTTGTTATGCAACTGTACTTTTGTCTAATTTAGACTTTTCTTCTTGTCTTCTCTTTTTAATCTGTCAAATTATTTATCTGGTCATTCTCTTTCTTTTTTTTTTTCATTTTAATGTTGCCCTTCCACATTTTTATAATATTCAAAGTTTAGCAATTGGTCTTCTAGTTATGCATGTCGAATTTGATCTCCAGTGGATGTAATTTGCGTCTTGGATCAGGAGCGACTTTACAACCAGCTCAAGAGTGACTTACCTGATTTTGTCAGAATTGTTCTGTTACCAAAATCTGGAGGGGTAAGTCCTTCAAAAATCTGTCATGGGTTAGATTTTATGTATGAATATAGTGGTTTTTAAAATCCTCTCTCTGTTGATAATATCTGCAGGTAAAAGAGACTCCCCATGCTTTGCTTGGTGCATGGAGAATATGGTGTTGGTGACTATATTTTTCTATGGCCACAGCACATTTTTGGGTGATGTAGATAGTATCACACCTGGCTGCCTTTACTTCCCAGAAAAATCTCTGGTACCCATTTTTAGAGGAGCCTTGTTGGTTAAAAAGAAAAAATCTGCCACTTCTGAGGATTGAACCGTGACAGGACACTATTTCATGTCTATCTATTGACCTTTCGAGCCATACCCGGCCCATAGGGCGTAGACCAAGATACTCCTTCTCTTATCTAAATTTTTATTCTAGCAGTTTTAAATTCTTTTAAAGATATTTTGTCAAATCTCACCATTAGTCTCTGTTCTGTGCAAGCAGCTCTATCTCATTGAGGGAGCCGATTCCTGCTGCTCTTGCCTCTCTCATCAATTTTCTTCTCAGTGTCTCTCTGGGTCTTCCTCTTTTCCTCTTACCTGTTGTTTCCCACATGAGGGCTTGCTTTGCTATTCGGTTATTATCTCTTCTCATCACATGTCCAACATATGACCTTCGTCTTTTCTTTATTACTGAAGATATTAGTGGTTGATTGGCGATTTCTGTATCAGGCCTACGTTTCATTAACAAAATCATTTTTACGATAGCGCTTTGTTAAACCTCTGATCAAAATTTCTATACCAAGCTGGAGAAAAATAATTCCTCCATTTTGGATACAACCGGAAACTATTTCATGTACACAGTGTAAAAAATATTAGTCACAGAACATCAGCACTTTTACAATCGGCAACAAGAAAAAGTGGTAGAGGAAGTCATCAGGTGAACACAAGCAATGATTTGTGTTTTGGAAAAGTGCATTAATATTCCTATGGGTAGTTTTGATAGTGGATGGAATAACAAAGAGGAGAATCATCATCGACAAGAACCTTGTCTTTTCATATAGATGATTATGTCTCCATAACTTTCTTTTTCTACAATTTCTTATCGATTCTGTTGAGTCCTATCACACCATTCTCTCAAACTGTTTGAAGATTACAATAGTGATACCTGATTGAATAACTTCTGGTGAGTTCATGAACTCATTGAAGTTTATTTACAATAAGATTTGAACCATATCTTTTCTTTACATTTTATATAGTTTCATCTGAAACCTAGTTCATTTTATAGACGTGAAGACAAACTAGCCTTGTTAAATGTTAAGACTGACTTAGGTAAAATACTAACCAAAATAATATATATAAAGACCTTGATAATAGGATGAAAAACTCTGCAAGACGTGATAAACAAACTTATATAGATAATTTGGTAGTTGAAGCAGAATTATCCAAAACTGAAACATTACTGAATACCACCGAAAATGACCAACCTTATAAAAGATATATATGAAGACTACACAGTTTACACAGAGGAGGGAATTAATGAATGGTTTCGAATTTAAACAGGAGTCAAACATGGCCATATATTATCATCATTGCTATGTGGAATTACCATTGATTACATAATTAGTAAATGTTGCAAAGGCAATAATGGCATTAAATGGTATGACAAGAATTACTGGGAAGATTTAGACTTTGCAGATGAAATAGTGCTAAGTGACAATATCAACAAGATACAAAATATCACAGATCCCTTATCTATCCATGATAAAAAATATGACTTGAAATCAATAGGAATAAAGCAAAAATAATTAAAAATAACAATACTCCAGAGGGCAATATTTATCTCAATCGTCAGGCTTTGGAAAGAGTAGAATATCATCATCAAGTACCGAGCCTGCTGGCATAGGTGATCATGTCTCTCCACAACATTCGATCTCGACTAGTTTTTTATCATTTCTGTTGTTGACTTTCTGCCAAGCCATTCTCTTAAGCTGTCTGGTATCTTTTCTCTTCATCCCTCAATTTTTCCAGTTGTTACAATATATTCCAGCTGTTCTCTTTTTATTACATGGCCAAAAAATGATGATTGTTTCTACCTGATATTAGAAATTAGCTCTCTTTTTGCTTTGGCCTCTTTCAGAACGTTTTCATTACTCTTCTTAGATGTCCATGGTATTCTCAACATTCTTCTGTAAAACCACATTTCTACAGACTCCATAGAGTAGAATATATCTTGGTAGCAAAATAGATGAAGAAGGTGAGACAAAGAAATAATCAGAAGCAGGATATCAAAAGCAGCAACAATTTTAACAAATCTTGACAAGATAGTATTTTTTTCTCTATTCATTTATTGCATTTGTCATTAACCGTCACAGTTTGCTATTCACGCAATCTGATTATTTTACCTATAAGCTAAAGCTGTAACATGTTTTTTAAATTTCTCATTTAATTGATCAATTAGGTTGTGGAACGATCCCAGGCAGCTCGAGCTGAATCAAGAGATAACAGAATCAGAGAATATTTTTATGGCCTGAAAAACAGCCTCTTCCCACATCGTTTTGATGTCAAGTTTAATGATGTCAAGCTTTTTAAAGTTGGAGGTAATATCTTCGGCTTCTTATTCTTTTTGTCATTGTTCTGAAAAATATGCTTTTAGTGTTGTCACAGTTTATGGTGAGCTGTGATGTTTACATCTTTGGTTGTCTAAGTCTGATATCATCACAGCTATGATTTGCTTCCCCATTTTGATCGCTACTTACTTGGCCAGGCTAGTTAGTATGTTTTCAGGACTACACAAGGAAGTCATGTAGGATCTTGGTCTACTGGACGATCACCGATAAAACAATTATAAGTTGCTGACCTTCTGATCTGGCAAAAAGTAATTTAATGCCATGAAAAATATACTAACATCAGAACAAATGACACCAGGGCTAAAACTAAAAATAGCAAAATGTTACATCTTCTCAATATTCCTGTATGGTGCAGAAACATTAGACAGAAAACAGAACAGAAAATTGAAGCCTTTGAAATGTGGATCTATAGAAGAATAGGTAGAATTGGATGGAAAGAAAAGAAAACAAACGATGAAGTTTTAAAACAACTAAAAATGAAAAGAGAACTACTAAACACAATTAGAACAAGACCAATGAAATTTTTGGGGCATGTTAAAAGACACAACAGCCTAATAAAAGTAATATTGGAAGGGAAAATACAAGGTAAAAGAGGCAGACCAAGACTAACATGGACGAGTAACATCAAAAGATGGACAAGTCAACCTATGACAATCTGCACCATCAAAGCAAGAGACAGAATAGAATGGCGCTCCATGGTAGGCAACCTTCGATGTGGAGATGGCACTCAATGATGATGACCTTCTGATCTAAATTATACAAGTTTTATATTTCTGATGTCATAGTTTAAGGAATAACATAATGTGTTCTCATTATTAACATTTATTATTCATATGAAATGACATGCAATTTCTAGTTTTGAAATTGATTATATTTGAATACTATTTAAGTTATGTTATTTCACTTTTATCATTTGTTGTATATATTTTAGTTGTCTAGGCCTGACTCACTGAGTTGGGGTAAAGTAATGACAGCAAGAAAGAATACCTGCTTCCCTCACTTCCAAATGCTTACCCAGTACAGTAAAATTTAATATTTCATTCACCAGTGACATATATCAAAGGGCATTACTTTACTTTGCTAGATGAGATACTTTTATTTGTTCTCGCTGAAAAACTCCAAATGATGACTGCGAAGGTAGCATTGGCAACGTGATACATACATGTACCATGTATTTCTTACCTGTAACTACTTATATTCTTGAAATGGATCTTCTGTAAGTTGTACAAGATTTGTGTAAAGTGTAACATGTTTGTAGTTTTAGATTATCAATTTTTATAAGAAAGTTAAATAATTTTTCTGTAAATTTATTTTTAAGAGGTTCAATAATTTTTGCTTAATATTAATTTTTATAAAAACCAAACAATATAAAATAATCTTTGCAATGTAGCTGTTGTTCAAATAAATTTTAATGATGAGCTAATTTGTGCATAATCTATCCTCTGGTCTTGCTCACAGCACCATCTTTGCCAGAGTCCTGTTTGCCTTTAGGAATGAAAGCCCAAGACAGTCAAACAAAGCTGGTTCCTCTTCTTCCAAGTAAGTCCTTACACTGACTTGTTTTTTTTTATTTTTCCTGATGTCATCACCACCCTTCTGACTTCACCCAGTCTCTTCAAATCAGAAGCAAGCAACCCAGATCCTTCTGATCAGTAGAAGAACGCTAATCACTCAACAGCCGAGGTTGCTGATAGACAAAAAAATATAAACTGCAAAATTATCTCCTTTTTAAAGATAGTAATACAGTTTAATAATTAAATCAACATTGCACTAAAGGCCAAAGTAACTATCTTATTTCAATTTAATTTATTTTATACCTAGTTTCACTCTAGACCAATTTTATTTGTTAGCATTAAAAGACATTCTAGACATCCTCACAGAGATGTTATTTACTAATAACCTGATGTTAAATCTACTTCCTGTAAAGATTAATTAGAATTGTTGAATAATTTGTTTATGTCATGTTTTCAGGCAACAGTTTGCTGCACCATGTGCTGAGTATTAGTGCTGCCACAACAGTAGACCAGGACATTGTTGAGACAAATGTTTTGGGATTTCTTGTTGTGTAAGTGTTACTATATTGCTAGATTAGTGGATGATTGCAATAGGTGAAGAAGATTTGCTTCTGTGGATGTTGAGCTGAATTAACATGTGTAGCGATTTGAATTAACAATGTGTACAAGCATAGCCAGTCATATGTGGCTCCACAAATGTGTACAAGCATAGCCAATCATATGTGGCTTAACAAATGTGTACAAGCATAGCCAATCATATGTGGCTTAACAAATGTGTACAAGCATAGCCAATCATATGTGGCTTAACAGATATGTACAAGTATAGCAAATCATATATGGCTTAACAAATGTATACTACCATATCCAATCATATGTGGCGCAACAAATGTGTACAGGCATAGTCAATCATACTGGTGGCTTAACAAATGTGTACAAGCATAGCCAAAAATATGTGGCATAACAAATGCGTTGCAGCAGTCAGGTGGATAATTAAACTTTTCTATAACAGATTATGTTCACATACAGGATAGTTAATTTCATCTCTCCTAAGTAGATTATGTGCCAAATTATAGACTAGAGGTTCACTTTTCCAAGATCTTAACTGGTGCTTTACGGTTTCTTGTATCTGTACTGAAACCACTTTTAGTTCTTCACTAGCATGTGAAGACAGTTCTGTGACTATGTTGTGATTTTTATGGTGACCAGTGTGTGTGTGTAGGCCAAATTTTTAAAAAGTCAGTAGGGGTGATGACAAGAGTGCATCACAAGAAGGGAAGTAAACAAATACAAAACTCGGATTGCTAATCGTAATACGATGAGAGATATATTGAGCAGCTTGTTTGCATGCATCAGCTTTACATCTCTAGTGAAGTCCCTGGGGACTGAATTTTGCACGAATATCCTTTTTTTTATATTGTTCACACCAGCAGTCCTGTATACAGGGCAGATGTTCTCTGACTTTCGAGGTACTCAACATTTGTTTTTTGTTAAGACATTTTTTTCTGTCACTTTTGCCCAGGCAGAAGCCATTTTTTACCCTACTCTATTTCTATTTTTTTTAAATTGTAAAATTCTTTAATGTGTGTTGAATGCACGTGGGACTTCCTGTATTTTGCCGTTATTTTAGAAGGTTAGACATTAGATATCACTACCCAGAGACCAGGGGAGGGTAAAGTTACGAAAAAACCACAGATTAAATTTTTATAAAAATGTGGTGAAAATCTTATTTAAGACCTAAATTTTCAGAATCTTACCTCTAGCTAGGTAACACCTTCTCTTCTCCCCCCCCCCCCCCCCCCCCCCAAACCACCAAATTGAGCAGGTGATCTCAGCATATATTGGGTTGTTTGATGTTGTTCAGTAAGGATGATATGTCTGCTAACATAATCAAACATGAATTAAAATGTAGACATGGCTGGTAACAGATATATTAATTCCTTTACAGTAGAATAAAATATTGAACCTCTCCAACATGTGAAAACTAAATATTAAAGTTCAGTTATAGCTAATTCTGTGTTCCTTTAATTATAGACATGTCTTCTTTTGCATACACCCATTAAGTGGGATTGGTTAGGTTGTCACTAATTTACAACAACCCACTGTATCTGTGCCTTTAGCCTGACATATCCATCTTCGATATCAGTACATTCTTTTTTTAACTTAACAATTTTGCCTGGACACTGGCCATTTCTGAGCCTGTTTTGTTTATTTTTTTGTGTTTTTTTGGGCCATTATTTGAGAGGGTCGGACATTGATCTCACCACCCACAGACGTGAGAGGGTAAAGCCAAAAAGAAATCATGGATTTGAAGAGAAAAATTCAGTCTGCGAACCTGGGACCTTCTTGTTAAGAGGCCTAAGGTCTTACCCCTAGATCACCCAATTATTATTGTAATGCATTATGTTGTTTCTTTTGTGTTAGTAGCAGCAATAAACAGTCACGTAGTGCATATCAACAGGTGACCTGACTTGAGACTTTGCCATTTGATGCTGATTTTTAATGCCCAATTTATTTGAGGATCTTCAGTGAAGCGGTCAACAATGTGTACGTGATAAAATAATTTGCGAATTATCAACTTGTGCATGACATATTTCAAATACTGATTACAGTAACTTTTATTTGGTTTAGTTATGACAAACTATTGATTTGACTCTTAATGCAGAGGAATATAGTCTTCTGTATTGGGTTAGAAAACAAAAGCAGCTGCATTATATGACATATTTAGACTCTGAATGGATCAAGTATCATCAAATTTATAATCATATTTGTCTTCATTTATTTGACCAGAACCAATGTTGATATGGACAAGAGTGTGTTTACAGTTCTGTCTCCAGCTCCTCGACCACTGCCTCGGAATATTTTGCTTATCATGGACATTCAGTTTATGGATATAAAATAACATCTCTATCTTAAAACTTTATGTTATGTTTGAGTAACTGAAACATTTTTTTTGCATTTTGATATGGTTCATTTGAAACTGTTAATACAATGGCTGTTTGTAAGTTTCAGCGCAGGAAAAATAAAGATTATTCTTACAAAATACTTTTTTCTCCTTATTGTCATGTTTTTATTTCATTTTTTTTAACAGGAAAGAGTAACTGTCATAATATTTACCATACAACCCAACACCTGGAGAGATACAAATGGTACTAATTGCATACAATTTTCAGTTAGGTCTATTATTTTTATTTATTTATTTGATTTTTTTTTTTGGGGGGGGGGGGGTGTGTGTGTGATGTTTTATCATATTTTCTATGATATTGTACACAAGTTAATTCTGTCCATTGTCTTTTTGCTAACCGTTTTCTTTTCCTTGTAAGAATTTCTAATTTGTATCATGTACCCATTTATTCAGGGGGCATCATAAGTATAGAACTAGCTGATAAAGGAATGGGCTGACAGTTGGGAAAAAAGTAGTGACAGTGAGGAAAAGGACTCGCTCCCATCACCTCCAAATGTTGGACTCTTGTATGGCAAAATATTTTACTGGCAGCAGTGTGCTCTGGTGTCTCTCACCATATAGGTAGATATTCTCTGACTTCAGATGTACTCTCATTTTTGTTGTTGTTGAGAGTTTTGACATTTTGGGTAGAATTTTCCTGTTGATTTTGCCCAAGCAGCCATTTTTGCCTACTCTTTGATTTTTAGCCATAAGGGTTAAAATGTGTGCACAATATACATGCGACCTTCTGCTATCCAAGACTGCTAGACATTGTGTACCTCACTACCCAGAGACCAAGGGAGGGTAAAGCCATGAAGAAACCAGGGATTTAAAGAAAAAAATTCCCACAGCCTATGGCAGGCTAGACAACAAATCTCACTTTCTGGAGAAGAGAAGAGAAAGCCATGAAGACAACACAGATCTGATTTGTGAAAAATTCCCTCCACCTGTGGTGGGGATCAAAACCAGGACCTTCCTATCCTGAAACCAATGTCATACCTCTAGATTTCCCAGTCCCCCACAACCTTGTGATGAATAATGGAGGAGAGATGTACAGTATGGCTAGACTTGAAGATGTGCAAAGGATGGCCACCAATGCGCTTTATGAAGATTTGTTTATTGTCTTATAGGACACTACACAGACATACTTGTAGTCTAGAACTGGAGTCGTCAGTCGCTGGACACTGTGGGACTTGCTGAGGAGGGGATCTGAGGACCTATGGTCATGTTTGGAGTGCAATGATGATGACCCACAAATAACACAATTGTAGTCTGGGGTCTTGTCCAGCTTACGGTCATCTTCAGTTCCACAGATATTTTTTCCTAGATGTATAGTGATCTAATGATACTTATTGGGAGCCGCGATAGCTCAGTAGTTAGTAAACTGGACTACAAAGGACAAGAGGTCAGTTCGATCCTGATCGATGGCTTCCAGGTTCACCCAGCCTTAAATGGGTGCCAGATTTTTATCTGGGAAAGTAATGTGATACGGGCGTAATACCGACCACATTACCCCAAAAATCATGGTCACTAATACCATATTCCCTATATGCCGCTTAGCGTGATGGGGCTCTACTTTTTTTTTTAGTGATACATATGGTTTATAAAGTCAATCATTTGTGCATTATCTTTGTTTTATATGCCATAACTGTATGAGAAATATATTAAAATCAAAATGTTTTTGCCTGCTCCTTGGCACTTGTAATTACTTGGTGTATAAATGTAGCCAGACATTCAGTTATAACAAAATAACAAAGCACAGAGAGAAGTATTAAATACTCTGAAAAATCTTCAATCTCTAAAATGTAATAGCCAGTCTAGACACTATTACAGTTGTAATATAAGTCATACTGTTTTCATATTGTAAATAGTTATCTCCTGATGCCTTCCAGTATGTCTCATCTTCAGATACATCTCTCAGTTCCTACCCTTATTAATGGTCAAATATCACCATCAAACGTTAGAGGCCACCGAAATGTGATTTTGTAAGATGTTGAGAATACAGTGGACAGGAAAAGAAATGAACTAAAACAAAAATAAAACTTGGTTGCCAGCATCAGGAGGGAAACAACCATAATTTTTCATTTGGCCATTTAATACGGGGACAGCTGGAATATATTGTGACAACAGAAAAAAATTGAGGGAGGAGATAGAGAGAAACAAAAGATACCACATAGTTTGAAAGAGTGGTTTGGTGGGAACTCAACAAAAATTTAAACTCCTTTAATATATCAAGGTGGAAATGCCAGATGCGAGCGCTACTCAGGAATCCAAAGAAGACATGTTATCAACCAACACAAAACCAGTGTCGTTACATCTTGAGGGATATACATTGGAAGAAATCTGAGTCTTTACGGACCTATTGACTAAACTAATCCAACAATAGAAATTATAAACATTGTAGAGATAGAAAGTTTTGGAGAAACGTGATCACCTACATCCGTTAGTATGTCACTTGATGATGTTTATGTTGTTACTAAGTTTCGTGATATTGATTTTAAAAAAAATTCTATTAAATTTCCTGTAAATGTATCCAATCGCTCTTTATACCTTTGTTATTTTCTTCAAATTGTGGCTTTATTCATATCCGTTGTATCATCATGTCCCTCCACAATCTTCTATCTACAGTACATCGTATCAGTTCTGTTGTTGACTGTTTTCCATGCCATGACATCAAGCTATCCAGTATTTTCTCTCGTTGTTGCCTGCGATCTCTCTTTCCTTTTATTTTGCCAGTTGTAACCAAGTATTCCAACTTTCCTCTTCTCATGATGTACCTGGAAAATGTTGATTGCTTCTTTCTGATGTTTTTTAAGAGCTCCCTTTTTGTGTTGGCCTCTTTGAGTACTTCTTCATTGGTCTTTTTAGCTGTCCAGGGAACTTTCAATATTCTTCTGAGAAATCCCATCTCTGTGGCCTCTAATCGTCTTTTCATTTGTTTGTCTACTGTCCATGATTCGCTTCCATAGGTCAGAATTGGTTCTATAGTACCAATGAACTCTCTTTCTCATTTTTATTGACATAGATTTGTTGCATGAGATACACATTTTCTGAAATGCTATTTTGGCCTGAGCTATTCTGCTTTTTATTTCTGTGGTGCATCTCCCATCTGATGTTATTATTGTGCCCAAGTATTTGAAACGTTTATTTTTATGTTGCATGATGGTGGTGATTGTTTCTTCGATATAACCATTACTTCTGTTTTCTTACTATTCAGACTGAGACCTTTCCTGTTGCTTTCTTTTACTATTATGTCTATAATTTCATACATCTCTATGATACATCTGGTAGTTCTGTCTGTTACATAATGGTTCCATCACATTTTCTTACGCAGAGCTCATCCCAGAGTGGTTGTTTTAATTTATTATTTATAAATATTTCTATGGCCTCTTGTTTAACGTAACTCTAATGGTGTCATTATGTGACCGATGTGTTTACGATCTTCTTCTTCTACCTTTTTAGCTCCCAGTGGAGCATAGGTCTTCAACAAACATTTTCCAAGTCGTTCTGTTTTTTGCCATTCTTTTAAGATCATTCCATGTCTTCCCCATCATCTTCATCTCCAAGAATTCCTTGGTCTTCCTCTTTGTTTTTTCCCCTGGGGATTCCAAAAAAGGGCCTGTTGTGTAATACTCTCAGGGGTTGGCTTCAGTAGTGTGTGTCCTATCCAGTGCCATCATCTTCGCTGTATCTCTTTATCCACTGGTATTTAAATGGTACATTTCCATAATTCTATGTTAGTGATTTTGTCCTGCCATTTCTATCCTTTTATTCTGCGTAAGCATCCATGAATGAAAGTCTGTATCTCCGTGATTGTCAATTTTGTTGTTCTCCATGTTTCACAGCCATATAATAGGACCGACTTAACATTTAAGTTGAAAATTTTTATTTTTGTATTAACCTTATTTCTTTGGATTTCCATATGTTTTCCGGTGCAATGAAAGCTCCTCTTGCTTTTGATATCCTTATTTTGGTATAATTTTCTATTCCTCCCTTTTTATCTATATTACTGCCCAGATATATGTTAGATTGTACGTCTAGTAGAGGTATTTCTCCTAGTTTTATTTGGTTATTGCCAACTATTAATTCTCATAATGTTGGTCTTATCTCTATTAATCTTCAGTCCCAGCTGTTGTGATCTCTCATCAAGTATGCTCATTTTATCCTGCATCTGTTAATGGCTGTGTAATAGGAGAGCTATGTCATCAGCAAAGTCTAAATCATCAAGTTGTTTGGTCAGTGACCACTGGATCCCATTTCTGTTGTTTTGAGTTATTTTCATAATCCAATCTATGGCCAGTAGTAGATGTGTTTACGATACCATAGTAAAAATTACTACCACTTAATTGTAACATTAGTTCTAAAAATAGTGTTTTCTGTGAACTTTTCAATGCACACCGTGTGTTCACACTAGGACAGACATGGGGAATACTATCTATTTTCCTGTATCGGTTGATTTATGACCTGAATTTCATCTCCGTGGTCGAATGTGTTACAATGACCATCGGTACGGACGACGTTAGTATTTTCAACTACTACATAGCATTATTCGCTGAGATACAAAGGTTGTTTGATGTCCTGACGACTGAGGAAATTTCCCTGGTCACAGCAAAATTAAAAATCAAATTGAAATGGCACAAAAATTAGTACATTTTTTTTTTTTTGGCATTATATAAGATTGTATCTCATGAAATTGGTGGTGGAATCCAATAATGGAAAAATCAAACACTCAGGGGTCACCGAAAGTGGCAATGTTTGAATATGGCAAAATGTCAAATTTTGAAGAATTTTTGTTTTGATGCAATAATTTTCACTACTGTAATGCAATCTAGGGTTAAACAAGGAATGACAATTTTTGTGAATAATCAGCTGCATCAGTTCAAGAATCTGTAGCCAACTTTCAATCATAACTGAGTATATGATGTTTCACAACGTCTGATAAATTGTGAGTCTTTAGTTCGAATTGGAGTCATCGCAGTCGGAGTATTCCCTTATCCATCTACTGATTGTTCCTGCCCTACATTGATTGAACATGTTGGGTTCTCTGCCACTGAGCGTGCTAAACCTGCTTTCTCCCCTTGTGATATATTCCACCTTCTCTTGACATGCGAATTTTCCTCAGCTTCCTTGTCGCCATCCGGTGAGAGGTGCTCTTTTAAAGCCTTTGCAATGCCATACGTGTCTAATTTTAAGACTCCGTCAACCATCTCATTGCCATACGTGGCATTATATATCAGAGTTAGGCTGTTGACAGAAAAGTCTAGTAGTTGCATCCACTCCCTGCAGAGAGTTCTGGTCAATCTGGCAAAGCATGCTTTGTGAGTCGATATCATGTGTTGGTAACTGTATAGCTTCTGTCACAGCTTCATCTACACTGGAGGTAGTAGTCTTGTAGGCTCCTGCACCTTTATCAACTCCATTAGAATATGAAAAAAAAAAAAACCAGCCACTCCGCACATCCCTGGTGACCAAGCCCTCAATGTAGATGATCAGGTCTTCAGGCTGGGAATGAAGTTGCAGTTGTCCTCCCGGATCCTGGACTGTCACATTTTGTGCCCAGCCACAGCATTTCCTGTCCAAGTTTATGATGACCCTGGTTAGCCCATGCCTGTCATGCACATCTAAACAAGCCCTGCCAGTAGGTATGCCCTCCTTTTTGCACACACACACTGTAGTATTGTCTTAGCCTCTGCCAACCATGATCTGCAATGCTTAACTCTGGTAACAGTGGATGTATTTTGTTACATACCACCCCCAGGTACGCTTACACTTGCATGTAATTGTGTCGCATTTGAAAGGTCCTACAGGAATCACATAGCTAGGATAGCCTCATTCTGTGCTCTTTCCAACTTAGATAACAGTGTGAGATAGGTAAGAATGCCCAGTCAATAGCCGATGACACAAAACCAGCCCTGCATTAAAAGGAATAGCATTCATCGGTGGAAACCAGACCTCACCATAACCTCTATTGCGTTCACTACTTTCCTGATAGATTGGACGTTACTGTTTCTATGTTTGAATGACAATCTATCAAAAGAGATCCCACGGCACCTCAAGCAATGGACTTTTTTTTCAGTAGGATTATCAGACAATCCTGGTCACAATTACATTGAGGATCGGGTAAGTCCTTTGCTGCAGATTCTCATCACATTCATAATCACAAAACAGTGATACAAGTTGATAGACTTTGGTGTGAGAAATGTAAAGTGGTGTTAGGATAGTGTTGATAGTCTGGTCAAATGGATAAAAACCATTGCCATTCTCAAGAAAATTTTGATTCAAGTCAAAAAATCAAAGTAGGGTGAACAAGTTTTTATTTTAATCAGGGGTGAAACTCTGACTCGGAACAGTGGTGATTGAACTGGGTTTGTGGCCTTTATTCTCCAGAATCTCCCCCCCCCCACAAATGAGATAAATGCCTTAATAAGTTAAGCATTATCATCAAGTACCATCTGTGCCTGCTGGCGTAGGTGATCATGTCTCTCCACAACTTTCGATCTTGAGTTATCATTTCTGTTGTTGACCTTCTGCCAAGCCATTCTCTTAAGCTTTCTGGTATTTTCTCTCTTTGCTTCCTTCTGTCTCTTTGCCCCTCAATTTTTAAAGTTGTCACAATATATTCCAGCTGTTCCCTTCTCACTACATGGCCAAAACATGATGATTCCTAATATAATATTGGATATTAGCTATCTTTTTGTTTTGGCCTCTTCCCTTTCAGAACATTCATTACTCAGCTGTCCATGGTATTCTCAACATTCTTCTGTAAAACCACATTTCTACAGCCCCCAGTGATTTTCCTGTCTGTTGTCCTATTGTCCATGATTCACATCCATATGTCAAGACTGGCTGTACATAACATTTAAGAACTCATACTGTTTCTATTGTCAAAAATGGATTGCACAGTATCTTCCTCTAAAGTAAAAAATAAGTTTTAAAATTCAAATAAAATAAAGACACTTTGGCTGTTAATACCAGCTATGTTTATTCACAAGAAAAAGAAAAGATATTACAGACTTAATAGTGTATATTCATTTTAATTTTTTTTTAGAGACCTTGTATATTAAAATTATTTTTTTCCCATTCAAAGGGACATCAGAGCTATAAGGTCTTTAAGATCCTAATTTGTGTCTTTGTTTATTATCTTTATTACTATCCAAAAACACTTTTTTCTCTTCTTTTTTTTTAAAAAAAATATTAAAACATAAAAAATTGTTTTCAAATGAGACTGAGCTGCGTCACAAAGCTGTATTCTTTATGCTACAAATGTATGCAAGATTTAACGCCAGCAGAGTTTATTCTCAATTAAAAGGTTTTAATTAAATCACAAAATTTCAACTAATGGTAAAGGTAGTCACATAGTAATTGTCACTGAGTAATGAAGCGTTATTAACTTCATCGCATTAAGCCTCAGCCTCAAGGGGTGAGCTTGCCAGTTTAATTTCTCCCCAGAGAACATCTCTGGTACCCATTGAAAGAGGCTGGGTGGACTCTAAGAGTCTTTTAGGTCCAACATTCCTTTTTCCATTTTGCCTCAACTGAGATCTAAACCCCCAAACCTTCAGGTCAGCAGGTGAGTGCACCCCTTTTGTTAAAACAAGAAATGCATTAGTGAGCTTCTTCCATGCTACCTTTAATGTCCACCACAGTAACTGGTTATTATATCGAAATGTGACAGTGCTGTGTGGCCCCAATATGTGTAGATGTGGCAAAAGAACATAGAGTGCAGTCAAAAATCAGCACTGATGATGATGATTACAGAAAACAATTATGTGGATAATGCCATTATATGCAAACAACTTAAGATCAAATACAGTATGTTGTGTACCTAAATGCATATAGATTCTGTAACAAAGAATAACTTTAGCTATTTTATCTTTAACTTTAGATAACATCTTTTATCTCTATATGTGTAAAAGAGGCATAAATTCATATTGTTACATTACAACCATTTGTAAAAACAACTGGGTAGGTGTTGGTACATATGCTTATGTTTTGATTTATCCATGTAGTATGTTTGTATCTGAATAAGGGGAATGGAAAAATAAACATAAAACAATAGACCATTATATAATAGTGGATGAATCTTTTAGTTGTAGTCATCTCTTTCTCTAGAGCAGTGTTTCATTTCAGATGAGACATCAGTCCATTTTTAAATTCTCTGACGCATCTGTTGTTTATAAACCTTGTGCTAACATCAACCAGTTTGTCAGAAATAGTGTCAAGATCTGTTCATTGTTGATCAGTCTGGAATTCTTTTGGAGCAGGTTGCCCTTTGCAGCAAATTCCAGTAACTTTTTATACAGAATACCAAATACAAACCTATTATTTCTTATTGATGTTACTGTTTAACGTGGAATGATCCTTATTAAGAGTTTGCCAGGAGAAACCAATAATAACACATTTAAAAGATGTTAACCTTTGATTAATTTCTTCTGGAACTACCTTTATAAAGTTCCCTAGATGCTGGGAAATAACTTACTATGCACAAGAACATTAGGCCTTGCCAACCTGATTTTGGCATAGATGTTTACATGCCTGCAATTTTTGCCCTAAGGACCTCAATGTCAAGTACTTGAGCTAATCACTTAATCTTAACAATCTGCCTTACACAGCTTTACTAGCATATAAATGTGTGTCAGATAAAAGGTGATGATCACAACGGAGCAGACAAGTTAACCATCTCATAAAAGGGGTAGACATGTTAACCATCTTAATATTCATGCTTATTTCAAGCTGCTACCAAAACAATCATCTTGGTTTTTAAAGGTCCCAATGTCATCAGTAATAAGAAAATTATTGAATATCTGATGCAAACAAAAGACAGCAACACACATTGTAATCAAATGACTGATTGTTAAATCATATTCCCTTATAATCACGCGTGAAGATATATATGTCTGAATAGTCTTATTAAATGAACATAAACATGAAGTTTAAAACATTTGGTGAATGTAACTTGAAGGTCAATCAAAACAAAACAAAAATTATTATATCTTTAGGGAAAAAAAAAAACACCTAAATGGAATTCCTCACAAAGACTGTCAAATTCATTTTGTTAATTAAAAAAATCTACTTTAATAAAGATGTGCATGAATGTAAGATTTCGGGTGAATTCCATCAAGAATATGTTCTACAAAAAAAAAAAAAAAACAAAAAAAAAAAAAAAAAACCAAAAGCCCCTAAAGTCAAAGCTTGTTCTGAGAAAAATGTCTTAGTGTCACTAGTTGGGTTAGGGACAGCCCATTCCAAATGATTAAAAAAAAAAAATAAGGAAAAGCAAATAAATAAAATAAAACATCAATCAATTATAAAAGAACAACCCCTCCCCCATTAACAAAACAAGAGAAAAATATCACTTTTTTCTGAATGTGAGACCACACTATTTTGTAATGATTGGAACATAACATTAAGTGAAATTAGAAGTCGAGGACACATAAACAGGATGAGTATGAGTAAGAACTCAGTTTTGAAAGTCAGCTTTTGACTAAAAGCATATGAGAAATTTATCATATCAAATAAATATGTATGTGGTTTCAGCCCAAAACACATCATCTCTGTTGTAAGAGTCTGTCTATGGCAGCATTCACATCACCAAAAGTGGCACTCAGTGCTGAGGGCAAGGAGAGGAAATAAAATTTAAAAATGTTAGTTACACTCACTGGCAGTACAATAACACAATTCTTCTTCTTTGGTGGTATAACTGACAGTGCAGCCAGTGGCTGAGTGTCTTAAGATAGAGATTACAAAACCCTACCATTTTGTTTGTAGGGCCCTCAGTGTAAACCTTAACTCTACAGTTTCATGCAAGGCTGCCATTAATCTGCCATGTTTCAATTCATGTCTTACTTTAGGACAACAGAACTAGCAAACAATGCAATATATATAGAGGCAGACCTCAATTAAGTTAATTTTTTTTGAGGCAACTTGTTGCAACCAATGAGATATAAACAATCATTATAGGGATAAGCTTAAATACCCCCATCTTGTTTTCAACCTGTGGTGGGGAGGGACCACACACTCAAGAATCAGTCTAGAAATGGAGCTGAATCATCACTTTTGAAATACTGATAAAGAATGACAAATATTTTTAATACAACCACTCAAACAACATTGTGCTAATATAATAAAACAAAGTAAAATGGTAATGTAACAACAGAGAATGATTCATCATCATGTGCCATACCAGTTGGCATAGGCAATCATGTCCTTCCACAATGCATTGTATCAATTCTGTTGTTGAATGTTTTCCATGCCATGACAGCAAGCTATCTAGAAACCTCTTTTTTTCATCCTCGATCCTCTTTCCTTATATTTTGCCAGTTGTAACCAAGTATTCCAACTTTCCTCTTCTCATGATATGCCTAAAAAAATGTTTTCTTTCTTTCTTTCTGATGTGTTGTATTTCCCTTTTTGTGTTGGCCTCTTTGAGAACGTCCTAATGGGTCTTTTTAGCTATCCAGGGAACTTTCAAAATTCTTCTGAGAAATCCTATCTTTGTGGCCTCTAATAGTCTTTTCATCTGTTTGTCTACCATCCATGATTCGCTTGCATAGGTCAGAATTGGTTCTACATAGCAGCGATGAACTCTCTTTCTCACTCCTACTGACATAGGCTTGTAGCATAAGACGTTTTACATTTTCTGAAATGCTATTTTGACCTGAGCTATTCTGCTTTTTTATTTATGTGGTGCATCTTCCATCTGATATTATTGTGCCCAAGTATTTGACGTGTTGTACTTGTTTCAGAATGATCCTGTTTATATTTTTATGCTGCATGATAGTGATTGTTTCTTTGATATGACCATTACTTCTGTTTTCTTACTATTCAGACTTAGACCTTGCTGCTTTCTTTTACTACTATAATTTCTTTTGCTAATTCGTACTCAGTACAGACCTCTGATATTTGCTTCTCTGTCAACAAAACCCATAGTAGCCAGTTGTTCCAGCTGTGAAGCATATCTTTGTTCAGGCGGCTGGTTCTGTTGAAACAAAACAAAATAAAAATTAAGACAACAAATAATTGATAATATCAAGGTGGTGATGGTGTTTTTTACCAGTTACTCCCAGCCCACTTAACCCTTTCATTACTCAAGCCACTGTTCTATTTTCATTCCCATAATCCTGAGACAATGGGAAAAACTGAATAAATAACAACATAATGATGTTTACAAATTAATATTAAGCGTTACTATACCTATCTGTGATTCATGTTCACAGTACTGTAGTAAAAAATTACTATCACTTAAATGTAACATTAGGTGCTCTAAAAATAGTATTTTCTTTGAACTTTTGGTACACAACCGTGTGTTTACACTAGGTAAGACACAGGAACTCAGATTTCCTGGCTCAGGTTGATTTATAATGAGGAGAGGGGTAAAGAATAAATGTCAAGGTTAAAAAAAAATACAATAACACACAAATTGGATTATACAAAAGTAAAATAGACAAAGTTTAAGATTAAACTAAATCTAATATAAATTAAAAGCTCGGGAATTTGTATATTGTTAAATGTGAAGAAAACGTGAAAAAAAATGCAAATTTATCATGATGATGGACTCACCCAGATGTCACTTCATCAGTATAAATATTATTCTGCTTCCTACTTAATCACATCAGGTCATTACATTCCATATTAAATATCAATGTCAGACTTCCAGCACACAAATCCACTAAATTAAATGGATTAATGAATAATTATTGTCAGTGACAACAAAGAATAAACAAATAATATCCATTTTGAAAATTCACTACTAACACTAAGTATAATGAAAAGAGCAATGAAGACATTAAAAGATTTAAACAATATAAAGAATTGGCCTATAAACACTATCCTACAGAGGAAATTTAAATAATCTGGCCACACCAAAAAGACACAGGACTGGAAAGAACAATAATGGAAGACATGGTTCCTGGGTGACGCACCAAGAAGATGGTGGTTACAAGACATCAAGGAGACCTTAAACATGACAATACAAGAAGTGGGAGATCTAGTTAGTGACAAAGATTCTTTCAGATGGACTGTAGTAAATGCAACGTTCTGCAAAGGACATGTGTGACCTGATGATGATGACCAACACTAAAAATTGATAATTTGTACAAATCAATGAACCAACCTTTCCACATGACAAACACCTAAATTCAGCACTACCAATGTTGTAGTTTTTTAAATTTACCAGATGACAATATAGAACAAAAAGTATGTTGAAACAAGTATATATTGAAAAAAAAACAGCATTTGTCACAAAAACTCATGAAATGTATTTGTGACAAAAAGGAAAAAAATTAAAGCTTGCTCATCCGACTATATATAATCTCTATCTATTTATTGGCCTTTCGAGCCGTAGCCGACCCATAGGGTGTAGACCAAGATACTCCTTCATATATAATACATAATTTAATTATTGAAATTTCACAGGAAAAGGACGACGATCCGCCAGTAACGAAACAAGTCTAAAAAAAGAAGCCAGTTCCAGTCATGTCAGGAGTGAGACAATCAGGGCGGTTGTTAACAATCGCATCAAGTTTAAATTTGTAGGTGTTACTAATATGAGTACAAACATGCACACCCTAATATAGTAGACAATAAGGTATCATTAAAACATTTTGTGTTGACCGAAGCTTTAGTGAAGTTATGTCTGTTGATAAATTAATAATTTATGTTAGAAAATGGGCCCTAAAATGCTACATCGAACCTGTTCTACAAAATGGAAGAGAGTCATGGACAATAAGGAAGACAACACAGTGAACACTACAGGAGGCTGAAATGTGGTTTATCAGAAGAATGCTACAAAATTCCGTGGATAGCAAAAACCAGTAAAGAAGAATGTTTAACAAGAGCTGGACAAACAGAAATGTCATCAAAATCATAAGGAAAAGACAATCCAAATTTATTGGGCATGTGACGTGAAATGAAGGTATTGAGACTACTACAACAATTGATAGAATGAATGGGAAAAAAGAGCAGAGGAAAACTAAGAGAAAAAAAAATATTGAATAGTTTATCCAAATGGCATAATAAAAGATCACCAACAGAAATTATGACATGCATGAAGGACTGAGAGATGTGGAGGGATAGAGATGATCATGTATGCCAATGGCATAGCACATGATAATGATAAAAAAATGTGGCAGACTGGAAAAGGTGTTAACTACATTTTGAAAAAAAAAATTTGAATTTTCAATCACATCAACCAATCTGGCATTTTGGTTTTGGCGATCCAGGATCCACTGAACATCAATGTATTATTTTGTTACAATTGGCAACCTCTTTTCAATACTGATATCAGTTAACAAAGAAAATGACAAGAATGTAACATTTAACTGTGATAATAGCACCACACCTGTTGTCCTCCCACAATCATCTGCATCATCTGAGCCATCATGGAAGAGAAGGCTTCTGGGTTGCTCTGTTGTCCTTGTCCTAGAGATCCTCCTGCTGAAGTGATACCTTCACTTGATGGAGTAGTGGTAGTTATAGTAGTAGTGGTAGTTGAGGAATTTGCTGTGGTAGTTGGTGCAGTTGTTCCTGTCATTGTAGGCGGCAGGGTACCAACACCTGTCATGCTGCCAATAAACAAACAAGTAAAGGTAAGCTCATAATAAAAACATATCGGTTCAATTCTATGATGTAAAACACTGCATTGTTTAATCATTCTAAAAACCGCTGTAGTTAAATTGTAAATTGTCAACAATTAAATATACAGAGTTTGCTGACAAGATTGCACAAACAGTTTATAAATCATATGTCTCTAATGAATAGTAAATCAAGTGTAATTTGTATTAAGTATTATGGTGGGTGTTTAGTGTGACAGATGGACCGACCGACGGCTTCCGGTTCGGTTCACCCAGTCTTTAATGGGTACCGGATTTTTTTCTGGGAAAGTAAAGTAGCACGGGCGTAATACCAACCACATTACCCCAAAAATCATGTGCCGAAGGTCTAAAATTTATGGTCACTAGCACCATATTCCCTATACGCCACGTAGCGTGACGGGGGTACTTTACTTTTTTTTTTTTTACAGCAGAAGAAAGAAAATATCTTGCATCTGTGAAATAAATTAAAGCCCATGATCTAAACGGATCATACTGAAGATAATAAACAATCCAGAAGAGAGCAGCCAGATAGATATTTGTGGAATGTAAGAAAGAAAAATGGCATACTTTGCTAACTCAAACAACACTTTAAATAGAAGTAAAAACATTTCTTTTTAAAATAGCTAGACAAGATGGTATAAAAAAAGAGGACGAGAAAAAAGAAACTAAAAGACAACATATCAAAGCAGGCAACAAAGTTAGACAATTACAAACATTTACAATGGTAGGCAGAAGAGCAGGTTACCTGATGATATTAGATACATCAAACAGTAAAAGCAAACACAAACTCAGCCAACCTTGAATACAGGTTTGGGGATTCCTGCTGCAGCTGTGCTAGCCCATTTTGAATCTGCATAAGAGCCTCCATAACTCTCGGGTTTGTTACCATGTTTTGTACATCTGGATTCTGCATCTGTAACACAAAAGAAAACATTTTCAAAATGCTTGCACATATTTCAAGTGTTTAAAAGAACCTGCTATAAATTAGAAAATTTATCCCCAAATATGAAACACTTGTAAAAGACTAAAGATTACTCTCCCTGTGAGGATTGCTTCTATTTGTTGTTCATAAGTAAAATGGCGTTAAATTGATGAAGTAACATGTTTTACAGTAAACTGCAGTTGACTACGATTTTCTTACGTACTTTTCAAAATCAAATCCCTATTGGTTGCAACAACTCCCAGACTACTGTTCAATTTCTGGCCATTACTAGAAAGGAAACTGTTGTATGGACAGACCATGTTCGTGGCCTTTGATCAAAGAGAGAAAGGAATTAATTGATTAGTTGTTATACCTTGACCCAGAAACCTTGGGCAACAGTCAAGGAGTTACAAGGAGTAGAGTTTTGATGATTTCAATATATGTATCAGTAAATTAAAGATTTGTTTTCACCCCACCCCTACTTGTATTTTTTTTTTTTTTAATCTATTTTGGGAAAGTTACAAACGTTTCACCCCTTGTGATAAAGTGTTTACAAAATTATAAATATTTAAATACCTGCTGAAGTAGAGTTGGCAACATGCGTGACATATTTGCTTGCATCTGAGGGTTGTTTGCAAACAAAGGATTGTTTCCTATAATCTGTGAAGAAAATATAATATTTACTGAAAACTTGTCTTCCTATATGCAGTATAAGAAATAGTCAAAACTTTAATATATATATATATATATATATATATATATATATATATACACACACACACACACACAGATCCAGTAATTGAGCTTAATGTGGTCAGCGACCCAAAAACTGGCTGCATGCGCCAGGATCGGTGAACAACAGAGGTCATCAAGACCCTGCTCCACTCCCCAATGGTGCTCCTAGAAACAGAATATCCTGTCAGGCCATGTGAGTAGAGATCAAAGAGGGAAGGCAAACAGATGCTCTAAAATGCAGTGTTGAAGTTGGAAGTGTTGGGTCGAAAGTAGCAAATACCACAGCCCAGCTACAAAACACAATACAATGCATCTATGCCAATTTATCATTTTATTAATAGACAATGAATTGGATAGTTTATTACATTAGTCTCCGGGCGAATGCAGGAAAGGAAAAAAAAAATAAATAAGGATTCAATCACTTCAAATCTTAATGTTGTAAAATTACAAAAAATACAAGTAGAAAATGAAAAACTCAGTTTAGCAGTTTGAACTGTCACAAGAGCTGTCCTATGTACTAAATACCTGCTGAGCTAGTTCTGGATTAGCAGAAAGTGACTGCATCATCGTGTTCATATATGGTGCTTGTAGCATGCTGCTTATCAGCTGAGGATTCTGCATCATCTGTTGCATCAGGCTCTGCATGCCTGGACTGTTGAACATACCTGTCAGATCAAAAACATATCCATGATATGAGAGACTCACAATTGATGAGGACACAGAAGAGCTGTAGCCACCAACAACAGTCTACAAAACATTAGCTGTTAAACTGATATTACACACAGCTGTTTCAGATTTAGCCTAAGATTGTGATGTCATCAAAAGTGCCCCAATGATCGCCAAAGTTACAGGATTTATGATAATGAAATACAAGATACCTACTTTCACCCTCTTAGAGTTTAAAATGTTTTTAAAAAAACCACTCTTTATTGGACTTAATGCAGTGGAACGAATATACTAAAATGTTTTGAGTATCTAGAAAAATCAGAAGATTATATCTATACCTGCTGTTGAATTCTGGCTGGCAGACTGTGGTGATGAGCCTGATGTTGAATTGGATGATGGGCTAGCCCAAGGATTTGGCAGGGGATCTGTGTTTTCTCTGCCCTGTTGAACACTTTCACTTGCTGCAAAATGTTGAGTATAAATTACATGAAGCATACCATACACATGGCAGTAAATTTCAATATGAATACAGTGTATTATGAATAACTAATCATTTTACTATTTTCTTTCTCCCCTTATTTGTTTATTGTGGTCTCACTGTTTAACAATGTCTACAAAAAACAGTATGTGCTTTTTTTTTTAGAAAAGCATATTGCTGTGTTTGAGAGTTCCTTGTAACTTCCAAACTTTTTGGAGCAGAAGTGTTTCTTACTTAATCTTCTCAACAATATAGTAATAGTTGTCCTTTTGCTGGTAAACTAGCTATATTATTGTATCTACATATTGTAATAAATAAAAAAGATAGCTTACTTGATGTATTATTAACCAGTGTAGCAAATGGATTTGCTCCCATAGACTCCTGGGCTGCAGACATAATTGGCTCTTGTATATCACGATACATGCGCTGCAGTGCATTAAACCCACCAGGAATACTCTGAAATTAACCAATCATTTCAACATTACAAAAAAATTACAAAAGGAAACTGCATCCATTCACCACTATTTATACAATTACCATCAATGTTAATTTGTCACATGCTCATTAATTATTTAATAATTAAGTAACTGAATACTTCACATAACAAGCTTTCATCAAGAACAAGACATGATAAAATAGGAAGAAATAAAAAAAAAAATAATAATGTCCTTCTGTAATTAGTGTTACTAACTATTGATATTTGTGTCAGGAAAAAACCAAGACAAGAAGAGCTATTACGAATAACAGGGAAAATAATTGACAATAAGTGAAAGTGCTTCTGTATAAATTTCATCATTAAAAAAATATAAGTATGTGTAAAACATAATCAGAATTGTATTGTAAAGAACTATTAAATGAGAGCTCCCCCAAAGTCCCATAATCAGAATTGTATTGTAAAGAACTATTAAATGAGAGCTCCACCAAGTCCCATAATCAGAATTGTATTGTAAAGAACTATTAAATGACAGCTCCCCCAAAGTCATATAATCAGAATTGTATTGTAAAGAACTATTAAATGAGAGCTCCACCAAGTCCCATAATCAGAATTGTATTGTAAAGAACTATTAAATGAGAGCTCCACCAAGTCCCATAATCAGAATTGTATTGTAAAGAACTATTAAATGACAGCTCCCCCAAAGTCCCATAATCAGAATTGTATTGTAAAGAACTATTAAATGAGAGCTCCCCCAAAGTCCCATAATCAGAATTGTATTGTAAATAACTATTAAATGACAGCTCCCCCAAAGTCCCATAATCAGAAATGTATTGTAAAGAACTATTAAATGACAGCTCCACCAAGTCCCATAATCAGGACACAACATTGATCCTCACTTCAGCTTAAAAGCTGCATTTTATAAAACGACACAGAAAAGTGAAAGTATCTGTAGGTGAAGTTGTTCTCCCCATGGATAACAAACTTAACAATAAATGGAAATTAATTATTCCATGTTAGCGGGAACTGTTCTACAAGAAAATATGAATGTTCTAGATTACATAGTGGATCAATAATAAGAGAAAAATGTTACCAAATATTGTCTAATTTGCCACTTTCTAGTTCAGATTACATTATTTCTCCTACAAATTAAGACAAAACATCTTTCAAGTAGGAAAAGTTATAAAAGAGCTAAAACACAAAAATGTACAATTATAAAATGAATGAAGAAAAAAATTAATATACAACAGAAGCCAACAAATTAGTGACATGATTTTTTACAAACATGGCTTTGTTTGTAACTGGTCAAAACATAATAGTCGTCACATATACCTCGAGGTTGTTCATGGCCCTGTCTTGAGATCTCATAAGCTCCTGCATCATGGCTGGGTTACGTGCTAACTCCATAGTCTGACGCATAAGTTCTGGGTTGTTCAGCATATGAGTTATCTCAGGATTTCTCTGCAGAAAATTATTGTTTGTGAAGGTGAATCAAACATATATAAGAATATACACAAAGAAACAACAGATAAAATGATTTGACCATGTGACAAGGCAGAGTGATCAAAACACAACACAAAGAGCCTTCAATGAGTGCTGCGCGAACACCAGACCCAAGGGTTGACCACGAAAAAGATGGATCGACGAAATATTAGAAGCACTAGGAAACATAACAGCACCCGAAGCGAACAGAAGAGCAAAAGACAGCAAATTATATCTCCCCTCGACGCTGAAAGGCAAATGTGGAAGGAAAGAAGAATAAAAATCAAACATAATGACCTGCAAGCAACATTAATAGTAAAAAAAACTCAACACAGAACATAATGCAACATTAATAGTAGAAAGCTCAAAACAGAACATTACAATATAAGGTAATCTGATCTTTTGAGTAGTCAAGAAAGTATTTTGGCACTTTTTTCCATTAAAGTATAGTTAATTCATGTACAAAAGTTAGTGTGTAACATTATATAGGTCACTGTGTATGACTTCCTGGAAGACTTGAATTAAAACTTGGCACACAATGTGGTTGAATACTGAATAAGAGCAAGTGATCACTTTTGGCGTATGTGAAAGTGTCACCAAGGAGCAATAAAAAAGTTAGTCTAGCACCCCTAGAAAAAATGAAATCTTGACTCAACAGAGAACACTATGCATCTCCATTAATAATAATCCCATGTCATATGCTGTCTGGCCCAGGATGAGTGCCTGTCTATGGCAAAGTGACAGTACAGGTCTAGCTACAGGTATGTGAGGTAACAGTTTTGCCTCTACGAGCCTGTTTCGCATAACACATCTTGTGCAGGGGTGGTAACTTGTGGCAATCAGAGGTGGACCCAGTTTAGTTGTAATGAGTTTGAAAGCATGATATAGTGTACATGATATACACACCTACCTTCCATGTATGTGCAATAAATTCTTGCCAACAGCATTTTTCATACAATTGTAGCTTGCACTATAATTATTCCCCTATGAAGAGTGCGAGGCGTGTAGCTGTAAGTATACACCACACACTGAAACGGACACTAAGTGCATGTCATCCAAAAAATTACACACAATAACCCATATAATATTGCATGTTAACTTTTTTACGTGAGTATATATACAATACCCCACTGCCTTGTGGGTGAGACTTTTTAGTCAAAGGCTAGCGGAGCCAACCGTAAACAAACTGACGGAAGGCAACAGAAAACCACCGTCGTAACTTCTTTGTACAATCATGAATCGCCACAACAATAAAAATCATGACAACAACGTTAAGGGGGATTCCAATGGAAAACCCTCGTTCAGTAGGGGACATCATGTGCTACAGGTGATACCCGATCGTCATCAAGCTACTGTACCCACTGTAAGCAAATTAAGATAAAAAATACAGGTAAATGAATTTAAATGTTTGGGAACTTGAATGTTGAGAATACCATGGACAGCTAAGAATATAGTATATTCTTATATACTAGACTTTATAGTATAGAGTAATGAAAATGTTCTGAAAAAGGTCAAAGCAAAAAGAGAGCTAATTTCCAATATTAGGAAGAAACAATCATCATTTTTGGCCATGTAATAAGAAGAGATGTGGGATAAAAAGAAATGTGGGACTCACAGAGCAAAATACTAATGACAGCAGCAGAAGCAAGTGCTGGACTGAAGAAAATGGAAAAACGAGCTTGGATCTCAGACACCACGTGGAAATACATCAAAGAAAGAAGAGAAGCGAAGAGAGCCATGACTAATGTAAAGACAGATCTTGGAAAGGTTCTGGCAAAAGCAACATACAAAGAATTAGACAACAAAGTGAAAAGTTCAGCAAGAAGAGATACAAGAGCTTATTTAGACAACTTGGCAGAGAAAGCAGAGACAGTTGCAATTACAGGAGACAGCAGAACTCTTTATACTGTACAAAAGATGCTGACAAACACCTATACATCCAGTGGAACACCAATTCTAGACAAATCTGGATTAATGCTAACAACAAGCGCAGACATAAAAGCCCGTTGGGCGGAACACTTCAAAGAAATTCTTAACCGTCCACTACCCCACAGTTTAATAGATTTTGAAGCTGAAACACCAGCAGCAGAATTAGATGTAAATTTAGATGACTTCACCTTGAGTGAAATAGAAACCACCTTAAAGCTTATGACCAATAACAAGGCTGCTGGAGAGGATAAGTTAACAGCTGAGATCCTCAAGGCAATTGATAGCCATAATCTAATACATCTCCAAAAAATGTTCAACATCATTTGGAAAACAGAGAAGACGCCTCATAAATGGAAAAAAGGAATCATTGTTAAGATCCCAAAAAAGGGCAATCTTAGAGATTGTAACAACTGGAGAGGCGTGACACTTTTGTCAGTTGCCTCAAAGTTATTCTGCAAAATCATCCTAAATAGAATAAAGGATTCAATAGATACAGTAATGCGTGAAGAACAGGCTGGGTTTAGAAAAGGGAGAAGCTGTCTTGACCACATTTTCACTCTACGACTTATATTGGAGGAACACATTGAAAAGCAAAAACCTTTTGTACTTAACTTCATCGACTTCAAAAAAGCATTTGATAGTATTCATAGAGATTCTTTGTGGAAAATTCTGAAGCAATATGGTTTACCATCAAAAATCATAAATATTATTAAAGACATGTATGATGGTTACACATGTGCAGTTCGAACAGAGGAAGGACTGAGCGAATGTTTCCCAATAGAAACTGGGGTTAAACAAGGATGTATTTTATCGCCCTTGTTATTTGGAAATGTTATGGACTTCATAATGAAGAAATGCTGCACTGGTAATAAAGGCATCGAATGGATACAAGGAGACCATTTGGAGGACCTCGACTTTGCTGATGACATAGTTCTCATCAGCAGTCAGACAAAAACGATGCAGGAAAACACAAATGAACTATCATCAATAGCCAGCAAAATTGGGCTTGAGGTCAATCATGAAAAGACTAAAGTCATGAAAAGTTTAATTCCAACAAGTGACAAAATATACATGGAAAACAAACCAGTAGAAGAGATCAATCACTTTATCTATCTTGGAAGTCACATTGATCGAGAAGGGGATACGAGCAAAGAAATTAGAATCAGAATAGCTAAAGCAGCAATGTCTTTCAGAAGCCTTGAAAAGTTGTGGAAATCAAAACTCATTAGCACAAACACAAAACTTAGGCTATTCAAATCAAATATACTATCAACCCTTACGTATGCGTGTGAAAGCTGGAAAACAACAAGAGATATAGAAACAAAGTTGAACGCATTCGAAAATAAATGTCTAAGGAAAATACTTGGTATAGCATGGAACGAATTCAAAACAAACGAGGAAATTAGAGAAATCGGCAATCAACCACTAATATCTTCAGTAATAAAGAAAAGACGATGGTCATACGTTGGACATGTGATGAGAAGAGATAATAATCGAATAGCAAAGCAAGCCCTCATATGGGAAACAACAGGTAAAAGAAAAAGAGGAAGACCCAGGGAGACACTGAGAAGAACATTGATGAGAGAGGCAAGAGCAGTAGGAGTCGGCTCCCTCAATGAGATAGAACTGCTTGCACAGAACAGAGACAGATGGCGAGATTTGATAAAATATCTTTAAAAGAAAACTGCTATAACAAAAATTCATATAGGAGAAGGTGTATCTTGGTCTACGCCCTATGGGCCGGTTACGGCTCGAAAGGTCAATAGAATAAGAAGAGAACAACTGGAATATATTGTAACAACTGAAAAATTGAGGGACGAAGAGATAGAGGGAAGCAAAGAGAGAAAATGCCAGACAGCTTAAGAGAATGGCGTGGCAGAAGGTCAACAACAGAAATGATAAAGAACTGTCGAGATCAAAAGTTGTGGAGAGACATGATCACCTACGCCAGTAGGCCCAGTACTTGATGATGATGATATATACAATGGTTCCAGCAGTATATATAAAACTACTGGAACTCTATTTACTACTCTTTATACAAATGAAAGAGTTAAAATTTCACCTATCCATCGTTTGGTAGATCTTCCATTTTCCTCTTCCTGTTATTGCATCAAATATAATATTGTAACTGTGACATGTCAGTAATAATGGAAATCTTGTCAATTATAATAAGAAAATCTTGTACATTTACTTTATTAAATATTTTCCTTTTCATATTTTTTTTGTGACAATTACTAATTACGTCATTTTCTCAGATACAATTGTCGGTTATCTTCACACTGGTTATTTATTTTTAGCTCAAAATACCATGTAACTGCTATAATTTGTTTCCTCATTAATCTTCATATCTAGATTTAATATTATCTTAGTGAAAGTGAAAGAATTACCTCCATTAACTCCCTCATTTGTGGATTATTCACCAGTAAGGACCTCATTATCTCTGGGTTGGACATCATTGATTGTACAAAAGGGCTATCCATGAGCTGTCTCAACATGTCTGGGTTGCTCATCATCTGCACCAGAGTGAAATACATTAATAGGAGCACAATAACACTATGTTAAAACAAATGTCTGTAAAATGAACAAATACAAACTGGCATTCGTACATCATCATCAGTCTATGTTTCAACAGAGCATGAAGCATCCAATACAGTTGTCATTTTTATAACTCAAGAAGGGGGAGGATGGGGAAAATAAATATGGAAAAAAAAGAGTTAAGTATCCCCGTTACGCCAAGTGGCGTATAGGGAATATGGTGTTACTGACCATACATTTTACAAACCTTCAAGCACATGATTTTTGGGGTAATGTGAACATCAATTGTGTTTGTTCATGCATATTACACCCGTGCCGCTTTACTTTCCCAGAAAAAAATCCAGTACCCATTAAAGGCTGGGGGAACCGGAAGCCGTCGGTTGGGATCGAACCCTACCTCTTGTCCATTGTAGTCCAGTTCACTAACCACTGAGCTATCGCGGCTCCCTAAAATAAATATGAACACTGGTCAAAAAGTTTTAAAATTACAAAGAAATCTTTGAAGTGGATGAGAATGCTCAATATCATTGTAAAGACACGTTGAAATTTTCTACGAGTACAAAGGATATGCAGGGTGCCACCAGAATAATTAATTGGTGGGAAACTGATACATTTGTGTTTGTAGGGCACCATTAACAAAACAGAGGCTTGATGAAGGCAAAGACAGTACAATCAATGGGAAAGGTCATGCAACCTTTTGCGACTGCTTCAAAGTAATACACACAAACTACCTTCTTAACTCTTTCCGTACATTTCGCTGCATTGTGCGTCATTCTCAATTTCATTAGTGTCATCAAACTGTATTCTATTTATTTTTCATGTATCATCTTGGTATTGGTTAAATCTAATATCTTGTTCAATTATCTAAAAATCCATATATAATATGCTGTATGTTAGATAAATATGTAGATTTATTCTTAAAACCATGAAACATCTTGTCTCTGAAATCTATCTGTTGCATTGATAAAAAGCTTCCATATGGAAAGAGTTAATGGCTGTAGTATAAACTCCACATATCATGACAGCTTTCCCTAGAAGTTACGAGAATAAATCAAGTGCAAAAGTCACACGATGCTAACTATTTGTCTGCCTCAAAACAGTGTGCGGGCTCAAGCAAAGGGAAAAAGCATAAAAATGCAAAGATGATGAAAATACTGACAAAAAAATATCCAGATATGCAGGCTCCTGACAACATAGTGCTTGCACCACATTGTGAGTACGACTTTATGCCCCATCCACCACACTCATTGGACTTTGCATAGAATAACTTCTTTCTGTTTTCAAATATGAAGAATCTGCTTCATGGATGTCATTTTCTGAATGACCAGATTTTTAATACTGAACCGGAGATGTGGCTATTGGCCCAAATAGATGAGTTCTGCAGCAACATCAGGAAGGTGAAAGGAGATGATGGGAAAATGTCCATTACTTTTAGGAGTGAATATGTAGAATAGGTGCACAATTTATAGAAGGTTGTACAGTCTGGGTAGGATTCAAAGTGAGAATTATCCATAAGAGGAAAATCAAGGTAGTTGAGAAGGATGAGAGAAACAGTGCATTAATTGAGTGACATGATACTATGAGAAGCACCATAACACTGGAAAGTGTGTACACAGAAGAAGCTGAAAAACCATATCAGGATAAGCTGTACGGTTTGTCACCAGCCTTGAGCAGATAACTTTTAATGTCAAGAATATCAAAAGGACTATAAAGTAAAGTAAGCGAAATTAGCTGACACTAACAAGCTGAACTGCACAACAGTGATGAAATGAGCTACTAATGAAAAACGGTCTTATTTGGAAATGTGTGTGGGGAAAAAAATTCTATCCACACATAAGAACATTTGGGAAAAAAATGTATGTACTTCTCTTTGCATCCGTTGCTGCATTTCCATAAAATTGGACGATCCTAACCCAAATCCACTCAAACCACCAAGGGCGCCAATTCCACCAAGGTTTAGAGGTGCTTGTTGTGTACTTGGTGTAGTCTGCTGCAGGCAAGCAATATATTATATATATACACACGCACACATAAAAGAGGAACCAAAAATAGGTAGACAGTAAATTACAAGATTTATTTTATGGTGTTTGTGTTATATTAAATTTATAACTAAATTTGTTAAAATTTAATCTTTTTTTTTGTATACAACATTTATATGCATATATTCACACATAAAACTATCTACATAACTTTATAAATCAATGAAAGAATTTCAAGACCATGGTTATTTTAATTTAGGAGCCAGTAGTGGGGTGTGATAAACACTCAAAGGTATGTGACAGCTTTACAAGGAAGGAATTGACCTTGGAGTGTTTATCACACCCCACTACTGGCTCCTTGCTACCAGCTTTACCGTGGCATTGCAATTATTTGCCTGTTCCCTACTTATTTTAATTTAGCAACAATTGTGAATCGCAACAAAATTAATTTTTGAAAAACAAATTATGTGGATAATTCTGCAACCACTCACAGTAAATCTGTTTAATTTTAAAGTAATTTCTTGAATGTACCAGCAAAAAATAGACATAAGTGATTTCTCTCTTTTGTTTCACTTGTACATACTAAACATTGTTTTTAACAAATAGAAATCAAAATCTTACAGTTGTTGTAGTAGTGGGAGTAGCATTTGTTGGTGACTCTTGCGCAGCCTAATTGTGAAAATAAAAGCATTTTTTAAAATTTGGCAATAATAAATAATGCATATACAATGTCAACTATATTCACAATTTGTGCTTTCAGCTAAAGTTTAACATGAGCATATACAATTGATGCTACTTGAGAAGTATACATTTAGAGATCTGTGACATCCAGGGGTGCTAACTCTTGGACAATGTTGTGCAGGACTGCTCATTCTTCCTCTTTTTTCTTCAGTGTACTATACTCAGCAAATCACAGCCTTTAACAACCTGCACATCAAAGCTAGAGACAAAGCGCTCCATAGTGGCCAACTTTTGATGTGGAGACAGCAAACAATGATGATGATGAAAGTTTGTCTGCTTTCTATATATTTTTCTAAGTGAACCTGTACACCAGACCAAAAAAAAACCACTGCAATAGGGGGGGGGGGGGGGGGGGGGGGGGGGAAACGCACATGGCAATTAAAAAAGTTGTTCATTTTGTCTTAATATATTATTTAAAAATTAATATTATTAATAATATTTAATAGTTTTAAAAATTAACAATTTCCACAAGAAGTTCTAATGGCACATGGCAATTTCTTTCAAATTACACAGTTTAAATTATGTTATAATTAGTGTTAATGTTAAATTTAAAAAATTCATAAAAAAAAAATATCCACTAAATTAATTATTAAACATTTTAAAATTCAGAGCTATTGACAGAAGTGAGCAATCTGATTAACAATTAAAATGGCTGGTGTCTTTGCTTAGTAAATGTAACACTGCATTGGGTTGCTTCAAATATATGGGTGCTGAATATAAAAATTCATTGTTTTTAACTCCGCACTAGTAAATTAATCATTAAAAAATATAGAAAAAAAAGCACACCTATGAATGCATTCAATGTGAATCCAGTAACTTGAATACTATGAAAACTACCACGCATATAACAGTGATTTTACGGTATGCCAATAAATGCTTTCAACCCATGGGAAAACAGTGAGGTGCAGTCAGTATATCGTTGTCTTGGAGATTTCGCCTACTTCTTGAAGAGATATAGACTAAGTCTTTTATGTTATATTAGCCCGCAACTGTCATCCAAAATTTAAAGTTAGAATTACTTGGACTGGAGCTCATGTGTGTATCAAGCGACCAAACTGTATTTATTATAATGCTATTCTCCTGACCTATCACCTGATATGTATTTATAGTACACTAACCACATGATATCTCCGGTTAAATGAGTTAAAGTGTGTGTCCATTCAGTTGTTCTCAGTAACTTCCTTACTGAAAAAAATTGGTTTTGACAGATTATGGAAGTAGCCGATATACAGTTAATATACAGTTTTCAATATAAGTTATGTGTAGATAAATTTGATAGGAGAAAAAAGAAAACAGAGTTGCACAAAAACGGTCCTTCACTCGTATCCTTTGTATGGTCTCATTACAAGAAAAACATAAAAATGTATTGAATACGAGTTACTCATATGTGGAAGGGTATGTGATGCACATTTAGACAGTACATTAAGGATAAGATAGCAAAATGGAGAATGAAATTGTGGGCATCAGCAGATCATAGATGCAGTATCAGCTATACATATAACTTTAAAATATTCCCTGATTCAGCTCCACAACACAAGGATTGGGATATGATGTTATGAAAATAATGTAAAAGCCTCTTTTGTCAGGGATGTAAAATATTAATGAGTAATTATTATACTTCTCTTCATTTATTTACACATCTATTAAAATAAAAACACAGTTTGTGGCCCCATGTTAGCAAATCGAAGGGAGTCTCCAGTAGAGTTAAAAATATCTGGAACAAGGTAAAAGTGCAAGGTTTCAGGTAGATGGGACAATACAGAGATTGTTCAATGGAAGGATAATAAAACTGTTAATATGATTACCACTATACTCAAATCTTTAAATTCTAAAACATCATAAATATGTAAAACAAAATGTCATAGTATCCTTGAAAAAAAATAAATGTTGAACTGTTGTTGTTAGTGACTATAATAAGTATATAGGAACAGAAGATAGGTCTTATTAATTAATTTCTAAATACAAAACATGTCTTGGCATCACCATGAATAGCAGAATGACTTTGAAAAATCAGATATACAGAGCAAGAAAAAAAGCCAAAAACCAAATTAATATTATGAAGAAATTGGCAGGAACGGACTGGGGAGCAGATAGCAATATCTTGTAAAGACTATACGTAGGAAGGGTCAGACCAGTCCTAGAGTATGGAGTCACAGCCTGGGCTATGGCTTCCAAATCACACCTTAGCAAAATTAACAGAACACACAACCAAGCTGCCTGTATCATCACTGGTGCTATGAAATCTACACCTATCAAAACTCTACAAACAGTAACAGGTTTACAACCCTTAGATGACAGACGGGTCACTAAAGTATTGCAACAATCGGAGAAATATAGAAGGCCCCTTAGCCACCCCATGCATCAAAGAATTACTGGTTTAGGAATTGTACGACTAAAGAGGAGCAACTTCGCTGCAATCGCCAATGAACTAACTACTGGAGACACAGTAATTTCCCAAACAATACCTAAACCCTTGGGCCCATCTGATATGTCTCCTCATAGGAAACATAAAACACCAGAACTTAAGGAAAATATAACAGGAATCATGAAAAAAGGCACCCAATCAGACACAGAAAGAAAACACGTAGCAGAAAAACACAAACGCGATACCTACCCACAGGACTCTTGGTCCCACATATACACATGGCTCTGCTACAAATGCCACCAGAAATGGAGGGGGAGGTGTGTTCTTGATGCTGAATAATCAGGACGAGATCACCAAGTCAATAGCTACTGGGAAATTCTCAAACAACTTTAAAGCAGAAACTGAGGCCCTCAGAGATGCTGCAACACTGGCTACTCAACACAAAAATAACATGCACAATAAATTGGTGATTCTGACTGATGCTCTGTCAGTACTATCAGCTCTAAAAAGCCCCAAGAATAATGAACTAGATGACTTGAGAACAACCCTGGACCAACTATGCAATAACTTCCAAAGAGTAGTCATTCAGTGGATACCATCACACTATAATATACACGGGAACGAACAAGCAGACAAATTAGCTAAAGAGGGAGGGAGATTACCATAAGAGAACCATCCGCAGTTATGATGAAGCCAAATCCATCCTCAAAGGCCAGTACCATGAAAAATGGAAACGAGAACACCCAATGCATAACAAGAGTGACGGATACCATCAACTATCAAGGAGGGATCAAGTCATCATACTTCGCCTACGCACTGGCCACAATAGAATGAGGAATCACATGTTCAGCAAATTCAAAATAGGTACAACCATCCTATGCCACTGTACAATATGACTACAAAACATGTTCTACAGGATTGCCCCCAGCACACAGACCTGAGAAGAGCAATGTGGTCTACACCCACCTCCCTGGAAGAAAAACTATATGGGGCAATCGAATCACTCAAACAGACAGCTGACTGACTTCATGATAGAGTCTGGAATCCTACTCTGATTGAGATTGAGTCTTGATCGCAGAGAGAGAGAGAGAGAGAGAGAGAGAGAGAGAGAGAGAGAGAGAGAGAGAGAGAGAGAAAACCCTTTAAAAAATCAATAAGAGCTTGAAAAACTTTGCTTTATAATTTTATAGGCATAACTAGGGTTAATGCTTTTATATAATTTAAAGAACATCAAAAACAGCACCCGGATAAGACAGGCTTTGGCACAGCTTAAGAAGTTTTGACGGCTTCACTTCACTAAGGAGGTCAAAAAGAAACTTGCTGGTATAGATAAAATTATTACTGTCCCATGGTTTGAGATTGTACAGAAAGTAAATGACTGCAAATTCCTGATTTGTCACTAAATTGTTTTCTGTTATCAAACCAAAATTAAAGTAAAAGTATTGTTTGTTTTGCTGTTAGGATCATCATCACTGCACACTAAAAGAATCCATAGATGTTCTGCTATCTCCCTCTAGAAAATCCAAGGAGAATCCTGACCATGTGCAAGAACACTGAAGCATGGCCTGGGGTCCATGGTGTGGGTAGGTGTTTGCTGATAATTTTACCTGGGTAGCTGCCATATTTAATGGCTAATTCTTTTTTATTTTAACTGCTAAAGGTTCTTTAATGTGCACACAGGACCTCCTACTCATTGCAGTTGTCCGAGAGGGTTAGACATTGGATCTCACTACCAAAGAGATCTGAGGAAGGTAATATCATAAAGATATTAATCCACCACGGATTAATTTTTTTCTATTTTTTGAAAAATCATCACTGGTTCCGGCGGGCTTTAAACCAGAGTCCTTCCTGTCCTGATGCAAACATCTTATCTTTATACTACCCAGCCCTCTGTAAAATTATATGTCAGGCATGTAATAAGCATTTCTGCTTAAGCAGCAAGATAAATTGTCTTCATCCATATGATAATATGACTGATAACTGATGCAGATGTTTTTCTAACCAGAAGGTTTCTTTCATTTATTGTGTGTTTGGTTTTGTGTATAAAAGTGTGTAAGTGTAAATGCTTAACTAACTATATTATTATATTATATTTTCTAACCTTTGTGAATATATACAACAATTAAAAATGGTATCCTTCCTTTCTAACATTAAGTGTGTTGTAGATATGTCTGTATAACCACAGAGAGCAAATGACTACTATTTGTCAATTTTATATGCATTTGTAAAAATATGTTCTACTAATTATTTTTTTCTCAATGTATATCTTCCATTTATGTAAAAGTGAATGTTGTAAATGTCTGTAACAAAGATTTTCATAATAATCTTCATACTCCCCCACCCCCCCAAAAAAAAGGTAGTAAAAATCAGAGAACCCTATATAATAACTAAAGACTGGTTAATGACCTGTTTCTCTGCCATACATTTTCTTCATATAAGGATCTCTTTCAGAATCTGTCTATCCACTACTCAGACTCAGCACAGAGGACCCAGCCTCATAAAACAACAAATGATGGAGTATAGTGAACACGTTTGGAATATGATAACTTGTTTGTGTCACTATAATTTTATTTCTTCAGAAGATTTCCAATGTATGCCTCTGACAGTGCATGTGAAACATACTCATTCTTTTTTCTATTGAGGGTGTATAAATGAAGGACATATACTAGTGAAAGAAATAATGGAATCTCTATAGACAAACAAGAAAGTTGTCAAGACCTTATGATACTTTTGTCAAGTGACACAATAATAAGCAGATCAACAGTATGCCATCCACTCCACTACCGAAGAAATTAGAAAGATTTTGTAGTTCTCTGAGACATCTCTCATTTCAAAATAATTCAAACTAAGTTCTCCAAACAGAAGCTATATTTTAAAGCTGAAAACAAAACCAAAACAACAATTAAAAGTCAAACAATTACAGCAGTAATGTTAACTGTAGCCTAAGGTAGACTTTCATATCTACTCTTTCTCCTTTTTTTACCATGAGTTCATGAGTGATTGTGTCACTATTGTCAGAATGTGCTAGCAGCTCCAACCACACATAACATTCCTAACCACCAGCTCTATATTCAAACTCTAGTAGCATTACACCCAAACTTACTGCTCTGTTTCCTGACTTAATAACCAAGTGAACTGTCAGCCCATCTTTAATTCCATGTTGCTGTAGTGTGTCATCATCTTTAACAATTCTTCCAGCAAAAATTATACACAGCTGTTCATAGGGAGCATTAAACTTTTTCTGAATTGCTTCTTTTAACTGTAAGGAAACAATTTGCAAGCAGAAGAATTAACAAAAAAGTCAATATATATATTTAACAAAATCACTTGTGAAAGGCAATAAAGCAAAAATATGCAAGATTCCCCCCCCCCCCCCCCAAAAAAAAAAAAAACAGTTCTATTACTAACAGTGTTACATATTTTCATGAAATGAAATAAATTATTTGTAAATTTTCATATTTAAAAATTAAAATTTGTAAATGTGATTCAAGATGCAAATTTTTTTCCTTATCTCATTATTGACAGTTAATCTAGATTGGGGGGAATTGAAAAATTGAATTTATGGAATTGAAATAAAAATTGAAAAATGGTTTGGTAAAAGCTTTACGTGATTGATAGATGACACAAATTTGAACGTTTCAGCTCAATAGGCCTTCAACAGGAACAAACTCTCATTTAGCTTTACTGCAGGTTCACATTTTTATGCATTCATTTGCCTTAACCCCTTGCCTAGTCTAGGCATATCAGAGAATACAACTCTGAGCCCAAAAATGATAACTAACATTGGCTTCTGGAATGTAACAACAATGGCTGCACCAACAAAATTGGCTCCAGTGACAAGAGAGATGGATAGATATTAGGATAATGTCTAGTCCTTAGCTACTGATGTTAGGCCATTTCTTTTTCTTATATCATGATCACATTCAACATTAATTTATAAAATAAAAACAACTATCTCTCCATCTGTTCTTCAACTTGCTAGTCTGAAGCACAAACAATTAATTTGCAAGCAAATCACATTTTGCTTCCCAAAATGTGAGCTTGCACAGTTCTCATAGCCTGTAGATAAAGCATATCCAAGTAAAAAAGAACAATGATGACATGATAATTAATAACAACAATCTATAGTGTATAATCAATAACTATGCTACAGAACCGATGCCACAACTTTTTTCACTTGCAAATGTCATTTATCATTACAAAAAAAACACCTTTAAGTTGCTTTGACAATTATCATCATGAAGTATCATGTCTGCTAGCGAAGATGATCATGTATCTCCATAACCCGACAGTCACCTATCACCTATGTTGTTAAACCTCTGCCAAGACATCTGGCATCCCTTCTATCTCTCCATCTCTCAATTTTCCCCAGTTGTCACAACATATTCCAGCTGCTCCACTCTCACCACAAAAATGATGACTGCCTCTTACTAATATTGGATATTAGCTTTCTCTTTGCCCTGGCCTCCCCCAGCTTTAACAATAACAACTTGTAATTCATATCTATAATATATAACCTCTTAAAATTGTCATACAGTTATATTTTGGCCGAGATCTGGACACAGCAGACTTGGAAAAGAATTTGTTCACAAATTTAGACCTTGAGACAATAATCTTTGTCCCTGTAGCCAATTTTCAGAAAATGCAGGGTACACTTTCCAGTCTTGCAGCTTACACAATTCAGTATGAAACAATTTCTTATCTACTGAGACAGCTTTGATGGGAAAGATTTATGGTTATTTGGAAAAAAACTGTTTATGACAGTGAAGTGTATTACTGAAATTTCAAATAAGACATGAAAAGCAAACAAGAGAATAAAGTAGTTCAATGAAAAAAAATTTGTATGGAGATGGGTGTGTGTGTGTGTGATGCAATGACAACACCCCTCCTCACCATCTGCTAAAATGACAAAGATAGGGAACAAGGCTTTTCTCATGTAACATTAAATCCTTTCCCTTACCAGTCATGAAACTGGATATGCTGGGCCAAAAGGCAAAAAAAAAAATCCCTACAAAACAATGCATCTGCATCCACTTAACATCTTTATCATTTTAAAAGCAGGTAATAGGTAATGAAGAGGTCTATCTATCTCATTAGTAGTCATTGGGTGAATGCCAAAAATAAAGAACCATCTTCTAGTTTTCTTGCTTGGATTTCTTTGTTTAATTGGATGTGTTTGCTTGTTATACCTGATAAGGCTTTTGCCGAAAGTCATAATTTGTCTAGTCTATAAGTCTATTAGTTTAGCTGCTCCATACTATTTAATTTTATTCTACATAACTGAATAATCTAGATTTCATTATGTTTAAGTTTTAAATACCTCTAATAAATGTCCTGGCTCACATCTATGGGGACACAGGCACAAACACCCTTTGTTCAATTGTTGGGAATAATTGCTATAGTAGAACACTTGCCTTATCATTATCATATTTTATATATATATATATATATATATATATATATATATATATATATATATATATATATATATATATATATATATATGTATATATGAATGTGTTTATACAGCTGATATCGATTGTAAATCTTTTTAATTTAATTCCTGACCACTCTTCTGTTACTAACTACTAAGACTACTTACTTTACATTACTTTAGATTTCATACTTTCATTTTTATCATTATAATTATTCTTTCTTTGAATTTCAACAACTCAACTGCATTGAGCATTGGCATTCTATTATTCTTATTCTTGATGTAGATTTGTTTATTATAAGTAAGATGTTAAACATACAATATAAGAAACCAATTGCTGAAGGAAAAGCCAAAGACTGCCAACTGACTGAGTATAATATACTGAGTATACTATAATATTAAATACTCACTGCATAATAAATATTATAATATCATAATCATATGCCATATCACATCGGCATATCTGATATCTCTCTTCCACTACTTCCAGTTATGAACAGAAGTGAAAGACAAATGAGCCAAATGAGGGGAAGGAAAGATGAAGACAGAAGAATTTGTTTAACGTTCCCTCCCTTCTCTAAATTATTCTTTCTTTGAATTTCAACAACTCAACTGCATTGAGCATTGGCATTCTATTATTCTTATTCTTGATGTAGATTTGTTTATTATAAGTAAGATGTTAAACATACAATATAAGAAACCAATTGCTGAAGGAAAAGCCAAAGACTGCCAACTGACTGAGTATAATATACTGAGTATACTATAATATTAAATACTCACTGCATAATAAATATTATAATATCATAATCATATGCCATATCACATCGGCATATCTGATATCTCTCTTCCACTACTTCCAGTTATGAACAGAAGTGAAAGACAAATGAGCCAAATGAGGGGAAGGAAAGATGAAGACAGAAGAATTTGTTTAACGTTCCCTCCCTTCTCTAGTGTCCTGTGCTGTTAAAAAAGTTTTAATTTATAATAACAAAAAAACTACTACTCTACAATACAAGTCTACAGTTACAGCTTTTTTATAATAAATGAAAATGTGTATATATCAGATCATATGATATAAAATAAATAGTCAATAACAAAAATAAAAAAAGAATTAAAGAAACAATTCAAACTCAACGTTTTATTATTTCTTCTACATTATTTTTTATACTGCTGGCGCGAGAAAAACATCTAGCAAATTCTGAATCGATCAGAAGGGTCAAATGTCACCTCTTACCACTATATTTTATTTTCTGACTATCCTGGATCTGGTGCTTGTGATATTGAAAGAAAACGCATCCCAAATGTTGCTTTAAATATGACACTAAAAATAAAAATAAAAAATACATGAGTAGAATATTTACCTCACGAACTGATGCCCCATCATTAACTTCAACATTATGTTTTTCTTTGGTGTTTTCACAGTTATCGTGATAATACCAGATTTGCTGCGTTCATCGCTCTCCGCCATGTTGACTTGAGACAGGTATATTGAAGAATTGTGGGAAAGGAGATAAACGGAGCTCTTCTTCAATTAAAACAATATTTTATCAGAGTAGTCATCATCACTGAGAGTCACTCCATCTAGAACATTACAAATATCTTGTTACGAATTAAGAATGCAATAAGACAACAATAACGTATGATGGCACTGAGTTTTTTGCCACTTGGCTATACTGCTACAGTCCTTTTCTTCTTGTCAGACGGTTTAGTGGAGGCTACTATGTGTTTTTTTTGAGGTTTTGTTTTTGGCGAATACCTTCTCTCGTGGCTAATTAAATGACATGTTTGACAAACACACTCGGCCACAGAATGAACAAGTCAGGCTCACTGATCCACATGATTTTCCATACTGCTAACGTAATACATAATCAATGAGCTCTAAATATGTACATCTGTTTATTTGTTTCTTGCTTGATTGTACTAAAGACGGTAAAGAAACAAACTTTCGCATAACGTACTTATACTACCGCTCCGTTATTTTTGCATGAAAAAAATATGTCTTTTTATGTCTTCTAAGATACATTAGACCTCAACTGTCATCCAATGCAAAGCCTCTTTGCTGTGACTTTACAACTTGGAGAAATGGGTGGAATAGTGGAGGTATAAGCAGTTTGTAGTATTTGAAAAACAGAATATGGAACGAACTAAATGGGCTATAAACGATATCACTGGAGAAGAATGCCCGCCTATCTGCTCCCTTAGTTCTCAAAGGTGCCTTCATAGCGCTGATATGATACGTTCCCGATCTTTATCAATTCTTAACTTTCGTGTGACAGTACCTCAGTTTGTTTGAAAGTTATTTGAGTATCAATCTAACGCCATTGATCTGTATATATTAATATCCTATCTCTCCGTGTCCAACCAATTTACTGTGTAGCTCGATGTATCATTGACAAGCTCCTACCAGAATATATGATATATAAAGAAATGTCTTTATTGATTTTAATATTCTTCAAATGGGCCTCTGTTACTATAAATAATTGTATGAATTCTCTGATGTAGCCTCTGTATGAGACGAAGGTCAACAACAGGAAATGATGTGGAGATCGAGCGTTGTGGAGAGACAACTTCATCAGTAGACATTATCACTATTATATTAGGGGATTTCAATGCAAAGGTAGGAACAGCTAAAGAGCAAAATGTGACTGGGAGGCATGGCCTTGGAGAGACGAATGACAGAGGGGATAGATTGATAGATTGGGCAAAGACACATGAAATGATTATAGGTAACACCTGGTTCAAACAACACTCTAGGCGACTATGGACATGGCAAAGCCCAGACAAAAAAGTACACAATCAAATTGATTTTATACTGGTACAGAGAAGATTCAGTAATGGGCTAACATCGGTTAAAACAAGGCCAGGAGCAGATTGCAATAGTAACCATGTACCAGTAGTTGGAAAGATAAGAATAAAACTGCGGAGGGCACATAAATCACCAAGAAATATAAAATTAGAACTAGATATGCTAAGAGTAGATAAACAGATAAGTGATAAGTACAGCACGATAGTACAAAATAGATATAATGATATTGAGAAAATACAGGACATCCAGGAGCAGTGGGAAATGCTCAAACAATCGATTCAACAAACATCAAAAGAAGTAATACCAGTGACTAAAAGAATCAACAAAAATAAATGGATGACAGAAGAAATATTACAACTAATGGACGAAAGAAGAAAACATAAGAAAGAAGAACGGACACACAAAATATTGCACAAAGAGATCCAAAACAAGTGCAGTGAAGCAAAGGAAGGATGGTTAAAACAGAAATGTGAAGAAATGGAAAAACAACAAAGAAAGACTCAACATTTATGCACAATCAGTTTTAAATGAATTAACAGGAAGAAAAGAAGTCAAAGTTTCAGGATGTGTGAAATCAAAGGAAGGAAATATAATAATGGGACAGGAGAAGACAATGGAAAGATGGACAGAATATATCAGTCAAGTCTATGATGATGAAAGACCAGAATTAAACAATTGAAATGAAGACACAGGGCCACCAATAATGCAGAGTGAAGTGGAGGACGCAATTCAACACATGAAAATAGGCAAGGCTCCGGGTCCTGACAATATAACAATCGAAGAGATAAATGCATTAGGAGAGCTGGGAGTACAAGTCATAACAAAATTACTCAATGACATATATAACACTGGACACATACCCGAAGATCTACTAAACTATATCTTTGTAGCCATACCGAAGAAGTCAGGAGCCACTGATTGTGAAGACCATCGTACTATTAGTCTCATGAGCCATATGACGAAAATATTACTAAGAATAATCATGAGACGTGGAAGGAACAAAATAAAACCAGAAATAAGTGAGGAACAATGTGGGTTTGTGGAAGGAAAGGGCACCAATAATGCAATATACATCTTAAGAACATTGATAGAAAGATCTATAGAGGTATAGAAGGATCCATATATGTGCTTTATAGACTACACGAAAGCATTTGACAAAGTAAATCATGTGGAAATATTCAATATGCTGGAGAAATTAAACATTGATGGCAAGGATCTGCGAATCATAAAAAACATGTACTGGCAACAGACAGCAGCTATACGAATTAACAACCAAACAGGACAATTCCAATATATAAAGCAAGGAGTCAGACAAGGCTGTGTTCTGTCGCCGGATTTGTTTTCACTTTACAGGGAATATATTATGAGATCAATAGTAGACAAAAAAGGAATTGAAGTCAACGGTCACAACATAAATAATTTGCGATATGCGGATGACATAGTCTTAATAGCAGAGACAACTGCAACTAAGTTCTTAATGAACTACAGGAAGTGATGGACATAATAGTAAAAGAAAGCAACAAGAAAGGTCTCAGTCTGAATAGTAAGAAAACAGAAGTAATAGTTATATCGAAGAAACAATCACCACCATCAGGCAGCATAAAAATAAACAAGACAAATCTGAAACAAGTGCAACGTTTCAAATACTTGGGCACAATAATAACATCAGATGGGAGATACACCACAGAAATAAAAAGCAGAATAGCTCAGGCCAAAATAGCATTTCAGAAAATGAAAATATCTTATGCAACAAATCTACGTAGGGAGGTCAAAAAGTAATGCACACCAATTTTTTTCTCGGAAACTATTCGGGCAAAATGTGTGAAATTTTCACAGATTGTAGCTGAACATCCCCTTTACACTACCTATTTTTCAACATAATCTCCGTCCAAGCGTATTGCCTTACGCCAACGCGAAACTAGGTCATGAATGCCTCGTTTGTACCAAGTTTTGTCCTGCTCGCGTAGCCATTTTTAACTGCACGGATCACATCCTCATCATTGTCAAAGTGTTTCCCACGCAGGAATTTTTTGAGTGGTCCAAACAGATGGAAATCTGAGGGAGCCAGATCAGGGCTGTAAGGAGGATGGGGCAGTACAGTCCAACCAAATTTGTTGATTGCTTCCCGTGTTACCAGACTTGTGTGAGGGCGTGCATTGTCATGTGAAAGCAACAAATCTGCAGATAGCTTATTAGGCCGAAATCTGTGGAACCGATTTTTGAGTTTTGTCAGTGTATTGATGTAAGCTGTCGAGTTGATTGTCTCACCTCTTGTCATTACATCAACAAGAATCACACCATCAATGTCCCAGAAGACAGTGATCATCACCTTTCCGGCTGATGGAGATGTTTTGAATTTTTTTATTTTTGGTGACTGCGGATGATGCCATTCCATTGACTGCATTTTTGTTTCAGGCTCATAATAATGTGCCCACGTTTCGTCACCGGTAACAATTTTTGACAAAAACATTTCTCCTTCAACACCGAAACGCTCCAACAATTCAGAACAGAATGTTTTCCTTTGAACTCTGTGATCATTTGTTAGGCACCGAGGAACCCATCGAGCGCAAATCTTTGAATATCCGAGAGTTTTAAAAATTGCGATTGCACTTCCCTTGCTGACTGTAAGCTGCAATGCCAATTGCTGACTAGTGATACGCCTATCCTTACGAATAATGGCATCAGCCCTGTTTAACATGTCTGTGCTGGTAGCCGAGGCAACACGTCCAGAGCGCGGTAAATCATGCAGCTCCACTCATACACTTTCTGCAGCTTTAATTCTCTGAACCCAGCGACTAACTGTGCTCCTATCGACTGCAGAACATTTGTACACTGCACACAGTCGTTTATGAATGTTTGCCACAGTTTCTTTTTCCGCAACCAGAAATTCTATGACAATTCGCTGTTTGTAACGGACATTGTTGACAAGCTCCATTTTAACGGTTCATAGATTGCGTAATATTTATCAGAATGCTGTGCAATTTGGTGCACATAATTGGAACATGTCATATTCCAAGTGTGCAAAATTTCATATTCCTATCTTTATTATTAGCCGAGAAAAACATTGGTGTGCATTACTTTTTGACCTCCCTTCAGTATGTCAATAAAAATGAGAAAGAGAGTTCATCGGTGATATATAGAGACAAATAATAATAAATGAATATTATTATAGAGGGAAACTTCCGAGGCGATAATCAGTGAATCAATTCAGAGGAAGAGGTATGTTTACAGCACTTGGAAAAAATGACAAATAATCAACAACAGAAAAAAATATGGAACAAGACAGGATCGAACCCGTACTTAGTGGCACAGCGCCTTGCCACGAAAAGCCTAAGTTAGCTGAGTGGCAGTGTTCCCTAGCGTTTGGCTTTTCGTGGCAAGGCGCTGTGCCACTAAGTACGGGTTCGATCCTGCCTTGTTCCATATTTTTTAATGTTGTTGATTATTTGTCATTTATTCTGAGTGCTGTAAACATACCTCTTCCTCTGAATTGATTCAGGTGCTATATAGAACCAATTCTGACCTATAGAAGCGAATCGTGGACAGTAGACAAACAAATGAAAAGACGATTAGAGGCCACAGAGATGGGATTTCTCAGAAGAATGTTGAAAGTTCCCTGGACAGCTAAAAAGACCAATGAGGAAGTTCTCAAAGAGGCCAACACAAAAAGGGAGCTCTTAAAAAACATCAGAAAGAAGCAATCAACATTTTTCGGGCACATCATGAGAAGAGAAAAGTTGGGATACTTGGCTACAACTGGCAAAATAAAAAGGAAAGCGAGATCGCGGGTGACAAAGAGAGAAAATACTGGATAGCTTGGTGTCATGGCATGGAAAACAGTCAACAACAGAACTGATACGATACGCTGTAGATAGAAGATTGTGGAGGGACATGATAACCTACGCCAACCGGTATGGCACATGATTGTAATGATAACTACATAGCGGTTCAATTAGTGTGATGATTGTTCACCACATCGGCTTGCAGAATCTTATTGATACATTTGCTGATCTATATCTCACACCACGTCACGGGAAAGCCCCAAGCCAAATGTAATTAGCGAGCAATGAAGCCACCAATTGTTGTGCGGGTTCGGCAATGACAAACATGACAGTTATTGATACAGGGGCACTAAACACAATTGACTGTTCGCTTAAAAAAAATAACGCTTGCGTCCCTTCTATTAACTCTTAAAGTGGTTGGTGTACTCTGTTTTTAAACATCTAGCAACACAAAACACACAGCAAGAACTATTCCTGGAGTAATCATGAATCAGTGCAATACGTGCTTTATGCACCAAACGAAATTTAGTACAACATAGTGTTAAAAATAGACCTTAATCTCAAGCAACAAGACAACTTGCTTCATGCTGCCTGACTGGGGCTGAAGCTTACATCAAACTTGGATTTAAGTGAGGTAGATTTGAGCTAGATCCGTGTAGACTTCATGATCTGTTAGCGTGAACCAAAATAATCGCTGTCCCAACAAAAAGTATACACGGATTAGGCGCGGGCGCATAGTGGCCGTGCTGCCCGCGACGGGCTGTACACGACATGGAAGTGTACAGCATGAGTTGCGCGTCTTTTTTTTCAAAACGCAAAATATTCACTAGAACAGTCTGAACGATCAGGGTGGACACTTTGTTGGTTACTGAGACGGGAGCTAGGCAGATATGGGAATACCCTGCATGCAGTGATGCCATTGTAAAGTCTAGAATTGCAATTGTAAAGTCTAGAGATGCCATTGTAAAATCTAGAGATGCCATTGTAAAGTCTAGAGGTGCCATTGTAAAGTCTAGAAATGCCATTGCAAAGTCTAGAGATGCCATTGCAAAGTCTAGAGGTGCTATTGTAAAGTCTAGAGGTGCCATTGTAAAGTCTAGAGATGCCATTGTAAAGTCTAGAGATGCCATTGTAAAGTCTAGAGGTGCTATTGTAAAGTCTAGAGATGCCATTGTAAAGTCTAGAGGTGCTATTGTAAAGTTCAGAGATGCCATTGTAAAGTCTAGAGATGCCATTGTAAAGTCTAGAGATGCCATTGTCGTTGAGCATCTCGTTGTGCCTTACGCAGTAAACACCGCATAATATGTAAGAAGGCAAGAGGGTACGAAAGTATTGCAATAGTTGGGGAGTGGAGTATGCGCTGTCCCTCAGTGATGTAGCGTGGGTTGCCAGCGATTGAGGCAATCGCCCATCAGGTCACCTAATGCTACTCCACTGCCTTCATTTCACCTGTGCACATCTTTAGGTGGAACACGATCCACCGTTCATTCTTCCACATCTTCAGGTGAAACACGATCCACTGCTCTTTCTTCCACGTATTTAGGTGGACTACGATCCACTGCTCATTCTTCCACATCTTCAGGCGGAACACGATCCACCGCTCTTTCCTCCACATCTTCAGGTGAAACACGATCCACTGCTCTTTCCTCCACGTATTTAGCTGGACTACGATCCACTGCTCATTCTTCCACATCTTCAGGCGGAACACGATCCACTGCTCTTTCCTCCACGTATTTAGGTGGACTACGATCCACTGCTCATTCTTCCATATCTTCAGGCGGAACACGGTCCACTGCTCTTTCCTCCACGTATTTAGGTGGACTACGATCCACTGCTCATTCTTCCACATCTTCAGGCGGAACACGATCCACCGCTCTTCCCTCCACATCTTTGGGTAGAATACGATCCACTGCTCTTTCCACCGATGCCTTTCCTTCCCTGGCGATTTGAAAACCACCCAGAAAAACTAAGACCAACCTGGACACATCATTGGTTATTGATTTAGTTGTTTATTGGCGCCTTTCCATCAACTCAATTTCAAGTAGTATTTCTATAACACTTGCAGTACTGAAATTATAAATACAGAGACACACCCTTTCCCTTGATCTGTACACTAGCCAGAGATGTTAACCTGAATATCAAGACCACAGAGACAAAACAAAGTTATGTGAATGTGGCGAACAAGACACATTCTGTGCATGAGAATTGAGTTACATATGACGATTTTCAAAATGGAGTCAGTAGTTAGATCCTAAGGAGACCGCCCGACCACCATGAAGATACGCAGACTCAAGTAGCAGGATGACAGACAGAATAAGACTTCCAAGCACGAGTCTGCCTTCGAATCAGTGCAGATCCACATCATGCGCTATACCATGAATTTATGGATACCAAATCCGAAAAGGCAGCTTGCTAAGCAGTGAATACAAAATCCGAAAAGATAGCAGGTCAAGAAGTGGATACACAATCTGAAAAGATAGCAGGCTAAGATGTAGATACACAATTTGAAAAGATAGCAGGCTAAGATGTAGATACACAATTTGAAAAGATAGCAGGCTAAGATGTGGATACAAAATCTGAAAAAGGCAGCAGGTTAAGATGTGGATACAAAATCTGAAAAAGGCAGCAGGTTAAGATGTGGATACAAAATCTGAAAAAGGCAGCAGGTTAAGAAGTGGATAATCGTGGATGGGTCAGGCTATGGATATTGTTCCGCAGGTGTGCTCAATCGAGGACATAGAATCCGGGGAAGAATGGATACGAGTGTCATTAAAGTGCAGTTGGTCCTTTTCTGTTGTTATCACGATGGACAGAGAATACAGACAACAAAATCCCTTGATCGTTGAGACAGATAAGCAGACGTTTTAGAACTCTTCAGATAATAATGTAATCAGTGGGTCCGTTGTTAGGCACGGACGGAGCTCGTACACTCTCATGGCTCATATTAGATGTTGAACTGTGAAGAAAGACAGTGGTTCTTTCGCATTGACTAAAGGTAGTTTAGTTATTGAAATTATGGCTCTCACTAGAAGATTGGCATGGGCTAAACATAGGCGTATACACATGTTTGTTTCCTCAGAGGCTCAATAAATATGCTGAGAAAGACTGCAACTGGCAACCAGCTAAGGTCACGAACAGGAGGATGAGTTTGCAGTCAACACCAGTCCCAGACCACACTTCAATACTTCGGCTGTTTCGTATATCTCTTACCCCACTCTGCGACATCTCAATCTTTCCTCCTCTCTTGTACCCTGTATTCTTCTGGCCTGTTCTTTGCGTTTTGTGTATACACTCGGACCTATGTGTGGGAACTGCTGGTTATGTGTGCTCTGTGCGCACATTTTCTCTCGTGTGCATCGCTCACGTACCCCGTGTGCACTAATACTCATTTCCATTCTGTCCACATCAAAGTCTACAGAGGTGTCATTTTATTCCTATTTTTATTTCTCGTTCTAGTTCGAAATTATTATTATTTTTTTAATTATTATTTATTATTTTTTAAATACATTTCTGTGTTTGTGTTGCATGTTTGTTCCTGCTGAAGGCATATTGAACCAAAACGTTCTTTTAATTTGTGTCGTCCACTTATTATGTAAAGCTTTAACAATACTATTTTTTTCTATTTATTTATTTCTTCATTTCTCATCACCGATTCCCGATAAATTGTCATGCAGGGTTGTTTCTGTGGGCCATATTTGTGTTCGTAGGGCGTTGAGAGTATTCATCTTGATTTCAGTCAAGTCATGGAAAATAATTGCGCCATTCACAACAACATAAATGTTAAAGAGGCGGTCAATTTTAAGGTTTGTTCTTTCATAGCTTAATTCACTGTATACTATATAAAGAAACAATGAAAAGAACAAAAACAAAAATGGATAACTAATACCATCTTAGAAAAAATTGAAGAAAGGAGACAAGTGAAGAACACTGCCCAGTACAATAAAATAGATAATGAGATACGCAAAATGTACAAAAAGGCAAAAGAAGACTGGCTCAGCCAAAAATGTATAGAAATATAAACTATGGAAAGCAAACAAGACTCAAGAGGAATGCACACAGAAATAAAGAGAATGACTAACAAACAAAAAACCCACAGAAAGCGGATGCATTGCTGACAAAAAAAGGAAAAATGCTAACAGACAATAAAGAAATTATAGATAAATGACAGGAATATATAACAGAACTATATCACGATCAAAAGGACAAGAAACCAATTATAAAATGTACATCAGGCTATAAGATCTTAAAATCTGAGGTGGAAAAAGCTATAAAAACAATGAGAAAGGGAAAAGCAGCAGGACCTAACAACATACAGATAGAGATGATACAGGCACTAGAGGATTTTGGCATTGATTACAGACATATGCAACGACATATGCCATACAGAATACATACCAAATGAACTAAAAACACCAACTTTCATTGCATTGCCTAAAAGGAATGACGTAGTTGAATGCAGTGACTTTAGAACAATAAGCCTAATGAACCATGTTACAAAAATCTTGCTAAAAGTTATACAAAAAAAGATTGAGAATAAAATCAATACTGAATTAGATGAGCAACAATTTGGATTTAGAAAAACAGTGGGACAAAAGAAGTCATATTCTGCATGAGAACATTAATCGAAAAGTACACAGAAGTAAACAAACCAATAAATGCTTGCTTCATAGACTACACCAAAACTTTTGATAGAATACACCACAAACAACTTATAGAATGCCTAAAAAAGATACATTTAGATAATATGGACACCCGACTAATATGTAATCTATACTGGGAGCAAACAGCAATAATAAAATATAACAAAGAGAACCCTACACTCATTGATATAAAAGAGGAGTAAGACAGGGATGCATCCTATCACCAAGCTTGTTCAATCTATACACTGAGCAATTCTTTAAAAACATCACATAGATGTCAGGCCTAAACATTAATGGAAAGATAATCAATAACATAAAATATGCTGATGATACTATACTAGTAGCAGAAAATCCTAAAGATCTACGATTACTTAATGAAATAAACACGACGAGCAAAAAATATGGACTACATGTATTAATATAAAAAAAGACTATAACTATGATTCTAAACAAAGAAAATACTCAAAACCCACAAGTGGATATCAAAATAGAAGGAATAGACCTGGAGACAGTTCAGAGCTACAATTACCTTGGACATACTATAACTAGTGATGGAAAATGTACAACTGAAATAAACAAAAGAATAGGAATGGCAGAAAGTAATTGTAATGCCATGAAAAATATATTAACATTAAAACAAATAACACCAGGGCTAAAACTAAGAATAGCAAAATGTTATATCTTCTCAATATTCCTATATGGTGCAGAAACATGGATACTAGACAAGAGAACAGAACAGAGAATTGAAGCCATTGAAATGTGGGTACATAAAAGAATAGTTAGAATTGGATGGAAAGAAAAGAAAACAAACGATGAAGTCTTAAAACAACTAAAAATGAAAAGAGAACTACTAAACACAATTAAAACAAAACAAATGCGATTTTTGGGTCATGTTAAACGACACAACAGCTTACTAAAAGTAATCTTGGAGGGGAAAATACAAGGTAAAAGAGGCAGAGGCAGGCCAAGACTAACATGGACGAGTAACATCAAAAGATGGACAAATCAGCCTATGACAACCTGCACAATCAAAGCAAGAGACAGAGCAGAATTGCGCTCCATGGTAGCCAACCTTCGTTGCGGAGGCGGCACTCGATGATGATGATTCACCCGATAGTACCCTCTTCTTGATGCAACCCACGGTAGTTTATTATATTTACTTCTATCATAGTGCATACTCCATGCTGTTATTATTCACAATTCTTGAACTAGCCGCACCCTACAGAGAGAAGTGTTATTCTTTTTCTATGACAGGACAATTACATGATTGCAGGGAAACACACTAATTTCATGCAAATGGCTATGTCTCTTATGTTCTTTAGGGAACAATAATTATTTTTTGATTGTCAGTCAAAGCTGTGGGCGTTAAGACAGCTGGAGCAGTAAAGGCCGCCACACAGTGTTGCTTTGTGACCCCACATACGTATTTTGAGGAGTGCGCTCTCAGTTGTGTGTTTCACCAAGTGCAATTCCAAATGGGCTTTCCCTAGTAATCAAGTAATGTTACACTCACGCACAAATCTTGTAAAGTACGCGCTACTGGTATGACTAAGGGGATTTTTTAAATTAGGATTCTGCAGGGTGGATTCGACATCTCTAGATAATGTATACACATTTGCAAAAGAAAGAGAAACAATTAATGCAAACAAACAAACCATCTTTTTAATTTTAAACATTTGGTTAAATTTGATTGTTTCGTTAAAATAAAAGACACGCGGTTTTTATTCACCAACTCCCAGTTTATCTCGCGAGAGACTCCAGAAATTGGATACATGAAGTAACGATGTCTTTTTAAAAATATATTTGTGTTGTGCAGCTCGTTATCCTTCAATTAAAATAACCGGTGGGTGTGGGTTACAGGCTGTGATCCTCATTTAATTGTCATTTATTGATAGTGTATTACTCATCATCATGTGCCATATCGGTTGGCGTAGGCGATCATTGAGTTATTGAGTTATTTGCGGGTCATCATCATTGCACTCCGAACATGTCCATAGGTGCTCAGATCCCCTCCTCAGCAATTCCCTCAGTGTCCAGCGACTGACGACTCCTGTTCTATGTTGGTTGATAAGTCTTCTTACACGGCCACTAAGTTTCTCATTTCTGGCTGTGCCCATCTTAACTCCCATTTCCATCATCCGAAGAAGTGATGTGGATCTGTGTTTGTCGAAGTCCCGTGCTCTTCTCACATCTCGGAGGGCATTGATGATGTCCGCCCGATTCATTGGTTGCCCGTCCTCAACGACAGCGCAGCTAGCCAACCTGTCCGCTCTTTCATTTCCCCGTACTCCCGCATGTCCAGGGACATAGACAAAGGAGACCTTACGTATTTTGGATTTCTGCAACGACTCTACCCATTGCATGTGTACAGAGCCCGCCTCCACTTTTTTAATCATGCTCATCGAATCACTCAGTTACATGCGTGGGTGTAGTCTTGTGACACTAACCATTTGAATGCCTTGGTCACTGCCATCGCCTCCATTGTCATGCTACTCGTGGTCATGACGTATGCACCACTGTCTTCTTTGACTATTCTGCATGCCGAGCGTGCTGTAAATGTCCATGCACTTCTTTGGTGTCGTATTACAGATCCGTCTGTATAGATGACTGCTTCTTTCTCATCGGTGTTATCGCAGAAGAGACCGTTGACCTCGGCATTAACCACGACCGGGTTCTGTTCCCTACTTTTCCTGTCGAGTGTAACAATACACGAGAAAGTCCCCTTGAATGACGTAGGCACCGGTATCCACTCCTCTCCAACGCAGATATTGGTAAGCCCACAGACCTGTTTGATGGCATCTTCTGCTCGGCCCACCCATGATTTGCCTCTTTTTAGCCTGGCACCTTTCACTGGGTTGAGCACGTGGTGCAATGGATGCACTGTATCTGTACTAATCTTCAGGTATGCTCGTGCTCTCCAGTTCTTGATTCTGTCATCCATGGTTGGAAAGTCAAGAAGAAAGTCATTTCATGTCCTTCCACAATCTTCTATCTACAGTGCATCATATCAGTTCTGTTGTTGACTGTTTTCCATGCCATGACAGCAAGCTATCTAGTATTTTCTCTGTTTGTCGTCCGCGATCTCTCTTTCCTTTTATTTTGCCATCTCCAACTTTCCTCTTCTCATGATGTCCCCGAAAAATGTTGATTGTTTGTTTCTGATGTTTTTTAGGAGTTGCCTTTTTGTGTTGGCCTCTTTGAGAACTTCCTCAATGGTCTTTTTAGCTGTCCAGGGAACTTTCGACATTCTTTTGAGAAATCCCATCTCTGTGACCTCTAATCGTCTTTTCATTTGTTTGTCTACTGTCCATGATTCGTTTCCATAGGTCAGAATTGGTTCTATATAGCACCGATGAACTCTCTTTCTCATTTCTATTGACATAGATTTGTTGCATAAGATATTTTTCATTTTCTGAAATGCTATTTTGGCCTGAGCTATTCTGCTTTTTTATTTCCGTGATACATCTTCTATCCGATGCTATTATTGTGCCCAAGTATTTGACGCGTTGCACTTGTTTCAAATTTGTCCTGTTTATTTTTGTGCTGCATGCTGGTGATGATTGTTTCTTCGATATGACCATTACTTCTGTTTTCTTACTATTCAGACTGACACCTTTCTTGCTGCTTTCTTTTACTATTATGTCTATCATTTCGTGTAGTTCATTCTCTGTCTCTGCTATTAAGACTGTGTCATCTGCATATCGTAAATTATTTATGTTGTGACCGTTGACTTCAATTCCTTGTTTGTCTAGTCTAGGGTATTAATAGTTTGGATATAATTTGATGTTGAGTATAACGTAAACGTGAACGCATTCATAAAAAAAAAAATGATACAACACGTAACGATTAGTTATAACCCATTAAATAAACGATCCTTTACAACAGATTTACTCAAATGCAGCGGATCATATTCTTCTATGAAATAAACCTTCGGAAAAAACAACAAAAACAGTGCAACATAAATGGCTAAATCATTTATTTTCCTCAAGAGATGGACACCATCAGCTCAAATGTTGAAATGACAATTACGATCTAATATAACATAGAGGACATAGATTGTGACTGAACTAAATGTATCTAACAAAAAGGAAAATAGCAAAACCTCAAGTAACATCAACTTTATAAGAGTATACGGATTCACTCCATTATGGGATCAGCTTGCCTGGTAGGGTTTATGTAGCGCTAAGTTAACGTTAAGATACGATTACTCATACATACTGACATATGGACACATGCAGGATCAATTGAAGCATATATCGATGACACGTACACTTACAGATGTTACATTTACGTGTAAGCGCAACGTGTTAATGTTTAGAGGGGACAAAATAATGAGTACGGCTCTGAAGAATGTTAGAAATAAAATAACTGGGCCTAATGAAAATACAACGTAAGTAACTGAACTGCCTGAGTAATGATAATAAAGTGTAGAAGCAACAGATACAAACAGGAAAACAATAACGCAAAGGTTTAAATGTAAGCACGAAAGGACGTGAATTTGAACATATGAAATAATCCATTAGGTAGAGTATATTGAAACTAGTATAGAGAAAGTTAACAATAATTATACGGGGAAGTTAACTATGATAAGCATATGAAGACGTTAACAAATGTAAATGAAAAAGAAGTTAACAGAATGAAAAAGGAGAAGTTAATAATAAACTGAGGAGTAGAAGATAAAAGTGTATTATGAAAAGGGTAAATAGAATGCGCAAATTCAAACTAGGTACAACCAGCCTATGCCACTGTACACTGGACAATATGACTACAAAACATGTTCTACAGGATTTCCCCCAGCACACAGACCTGAGAAGAGCAATGTGGACCACACCCACCTCCCTGGAAGAGAAACTATATGGAGCAATCGAATCATTTAGACAGACAGCTGACTTCATGAGAGAGTCTGGAATCCTACTCTGATTGAGTCTTGATCGCAGACAGAGAGAGAGAGAGAGAGAGAGAGAGAGAGAGAGAGAGAGAGAGATTAAGAGAGAATATTAATAACAGTATTGCAGTAAAGTGTTAACAATACTAATAGTAGTAATTGTAGCAAAGTTTTAACAATATTATTAGTAGTAATTGTAGCAAAGTTTTAACAATATTATTAGTAGTAATTGTAGCAAAGTTTTAACAATATTATTAGTAGTATTGTAGTAAAGTTTTAACAATATTAATAGTAGTATTGTAGGAAAGTTTTAACAATATTAAAAGTAGTATTGTAGCAAAGTTTTAACAATATTATTAGTAGTAATTGTAGCAAAGTTTTAACAATATTAATACATGTAGGAAACCGACGATATTTTTAGATCCAAGTTTGATGAACTGGTAGAAGAAGTAGAAGTTGATGAAGAAATAAACTGTCGAATTGGTAAGGCAGCTACGACCTTCGGCAAACTCACAAAAAGGGCATGGAACAACACGAAACTAACTCAAAAGACTAAACTCTTAATATATCAAACTTGTGTGCTTAGCACACTACTATATGGATCCGAAACCTGGACAACATACTCAAACCAGAAAAAAGACTAAATGTCTTCCACATGCGATGTCTCCGCAAAATAATGCACATCAAATGGCAGGACAAAATAACCAACTTAACTGTCCTGCAACGTGCTAAGACCCTAACAATCATGTCGATGCTCAGAAGTCGAAGGCTAAGATGGCTGGGGCATGTCCAACGGATGGAAGAAAAACGCATTCCTAGGCAAATACTATATGGCGAGCTAAAACACGGAAAACGACAAATCGGCAGACCTAAACTACGATATAGAGATATCTGCAAATCATCTCTGAAAGACTTCTCCATCTGTGAAAACGACTGGCAACATCTGGCAAGTGATCGCACATCATGGAGAGCACGTATAAGGAACGGTATAACAACATTTGAGACTGTTCTAAGACAGGACTTAGAAGAGACGAGACTCATGAAAATGATGGTAAACCCTGTGGACCAGCGAGCCTGACCTGTTTATTATGTGACCGCGTGTGTTTGTCAAACATTGGTAGAATTAGCCACGAGAGAAGCTGTTCGGCAAAAACAATACCTCAAAAAAATACGCAATAGCCTCCACTAGACCGTCTGACAAGACGAAAAGGGCCATATAATATAGTAGTAATTGTAGGAAAGTTTAACAATATTAAAAGTAGTATTGTAGCAAAGTTTTAACAATATTATTAGTAGTAATTGTAGCAAAGTTTTAACAATATTAATAGTAGTATTGTAGGAAAGTTTTAACAATATTAAAAGTAGTATTGTAGCAAAGTTTTAACTATATTAATAGTAGTATTGTAGGAAAGTTTTAACAATATTAATAGTATTAATTGTAGCAAAGTTTTAACAATATTAAAAGTAGTATTGTAGCAAAGTTTTAACAATATTAAAAGTAGTATTGTAGGAAAGTTTTAACAATATTAAAAGTAGTATTGTAGGAAAGTTTTAACAATATTAAAAGTAGTATTGTAGCAAAGTTTTAACAATATTAAAAGTAGTATTGTAGCAAAGTTTTAACAATATTATTAGTAGTAATTGTAGCAAAGTTTTAACAATATTAATAGTAGTAATTGTAGGAAAGTTTAACAGTATTAATAGTAGTATTGTAGCAAAGTTTTAACAATATTAAAAGTAGTATTGTAGCAAAGTTTTAACAATATTATTAGTAGTATTGTAGCAAAGAGTTAACAATATTAATAGTAGTAATTGTAAGAAAGTTTAACAATATTAATAGTAGTATTGTAGCAAAGTTTTAACAATATTAAAAGTAGTATTGTAGCAAAGTTTTAACAATATTAATAGTAGTATTGTAGCAAAGTTTTAACAATATTAATAAAGGTAAAGGTAAAGTACAAGACTTGAACCCGTGTCTTAGTACGCAGTTTCCACCCATATGTGCTCGGCCGCCTATCCAGAAATGTTCGGAGATTTCTGTATAGTGTCGCATCAAGCATCGAAACTCAGATGCGAGGCGACATTCCTCACCTTCCCCGGGTAATACCCTGGTACTCATTTCTGCCAACGGCTGGGTCGACCGTGGGGGTATTTTTTTTTTTCCAACCACGAATACAACTCACACTGCTCCCAGCGGGAATCGAACACGGGTTGTCTGAACGTCGGTAGTCCAGTCGAGTGGTTTTCCCAACTAGGCTACTGAGGTCCCCAGTAATATTAATAGTAGTATTGTAGCAACGTTTTAGCAACATTAATAGTAGTAGTTGTAGCAAAGTTTTAGCAATATTAAAAGCAGTATTGTAGCAAAGTGTTAGCAATATTAATAGTAGTATTGTAGCAAAATGTTAGCAATATTAATAGTAGTAGTTGTAATAGTAGTTTAGAAATCAATGTTAATAGCAATAGTAGCAGTGTAAGTAATTTTAGTAGTAGTGGTAGTGCAGAAAATAATGTTAGTGGTAGTCCAGCAAGTAATGTTAGTGATAGTGGTAGTGCAGCAAGTAATGTTAGTGGTAATTGTAGTCCAGCAAGTAATGTTAGTGGTAGTGTTTGTGCAGTAAGTAATGTTAGTGGTAGTTGTAGTGGAGCAAGTAATGCTAGTGTTAGTGGTAGTACAGCAAGTAATTCTAGTGGTAGTTGTAGTGCAGCAAGTAATGCTTGTGGTAGTGGTAGTGCAGCAAGTAATGTTAGTGGTAGTGGTAGTGCAGTAAGTAATGTTAGTGGTAGTACCGCAAGTAATGCTAGTGGTAGTGCAGCAGGTAATGTTAGTGGTAGTGCAGCAAGTAATGCTAGTGGTAGTGGTAGTGCAGTAAGTAATGTTAGTGGTAGTTGTAGTGCAGTATGTAATGTTACTGGTAGTGTTAGTGCAGCAAATAATGTTACTAATAGTAATGTTAGTAGTTAGTTCCTCTCAGGCAGAAAGCGACAAATAGAGCAGAATCATAGTTCTCTATTAATTCTCTTTTTAGAATTTCTGTCGGTCTTTCTTGAGGTTTCTTTTGGCTTTCTTTTGCCATCCGGCATCCACATGGATGTTTTATTTTGTCCACTCTGAGCACATGACCTTTGAGCACATGACCTTTGAGCACAAGGTCTTTGAATATTCAGCGTTCTGGGTGACTAAACGAACATTATTAGCAAAGTAGAGATAGGCTTAGTTTGTCGACAATGGCTGGGATCAATACAGAGATAGGAGATTTTCAGTAACACCTTTATATATGTCACAGGGAATGCTAATCTTGAGGGCAACTACAAAGCAGGCAGAATGGTCAGTTAGATGAAATCAGCCGAGGGACAGACAATGGATTGTGAATTAACAATCTACTAGAGACTGATAGAACAAAGGACTTTGACAGAAGGACACATACATGGCTATCTAATCTAGACTGTATGAACTGAAAGTGAAGAACTGTGGAGCTTGAACAGAGCGATATATAGGACGAATGAGAGGATTTGTCAACTAACACCGAACTGACGCTTGACTACATTTCATGAACATTTACCATATTATCGCCATGTAGTTTGAGCTGTGTGCATATCCTTTATATATTTTTGTGTTGTTGTTTGTTGTTCCAGTTGAAGGCCCACTTGGCCGAAACGTTGACTTTTGTTTTGTTAATTACCACGTAAAGCTGTAACCATACAACTTTTTTCTTCTTTTTTCTTTAAAATTGTCACCGAACTGACGACGCATTTAATCGCTGTGTTCTGAGCGCTGTGGTGATGATCCTAATTTAACATAACATACAATTCAGCATCTTTTCCGAATATAGTTTGATTAATTTTCGTAATGTTAAAAGTAGTAGGTAATTGTAGTAGTAGTAGAAGTAGTAGTAATATTTCTATAGTAATTTTTCTGGTTTTAGTATTGCAAATGTTGTAGTAGTATTACTAGCAGTAATAGTGGTAGTAGTAGTAGTAGTAGTAGTAGTAGAAGTAGTAGTAATATTTCTATAGTAATTTTTCTGGTTTTAGTATTGCAAATGTTGTAGTAGTATTACTAGCAGTAATAGTGGTAGTAGTAGTAGTAGTAGTAGAAGTAGTAGTAATATTTCTATAGTAATTTTTCTGGTTTTAGTATTGCAAATGTTGTAGTAGTATTACTAGCAGTAATAGTGGTAGTAGTAGTAGTAGTAGTAGAAGTAGTAGTAATATTTCTATAGTAATTTTTCTGGTTTTAGTATTGCAAATGTTGTAGTAGTATTACTAGCAGTAATAGTGGTAGTAGTAGTAGTAGTAGTAGAAGTAGTAGTAATATTTCTATAGTAATTTTTCTGGTTTTAGTATTGCAAATGTTGTAGTAGTATTACTAGCAGTAATAGTGGTGGTAGTAGTAGTAGTAGTAGTAGAAGTAGTAGTAATATTTCTATAGTAATTTTTCTGGTTTTAGTATTGCAAATGTTGTAGTAGTATTACTAGCAGTAATAGTGGTAGTAGTAGTAGTAGTAGTAGAAGTAGTAGTAATATTTCTATAGTAATTTTTCTGGTTTTAGTATTGCAAATGTTGTAGTAGTATTACTAGCAGTAATAGTGGTAGTAGTAGTAGTAGTAGTAGAAGTAGTAGTAATATTTCTATAGTAATTTTTCTGGTTTTAGTATTGCAAATGTTGTAGTAGTATTACTAGCAGTAATAGTGGTAGTAGTAGTAGTAGTAGTAGAAGTAGTAGTAATATTTCTATAGTAATTTTTCTGGTTTTAGTATTGCAAATGTTGTAGTAGTATTACTAGCAGTAATAGTGGTAGTAGTAGTAGTAGTAGTAGTAGAAGTAGTAGTAATATTTCTATAGTAATTTTTCTGGTTTTAGTATTGCAAATGTTGTAGTAGTATTACTAGCAGTAATAGTGGTAGTAGTAGTAGTAGTAGTAGTAGAAGTAGTAGTAATATTTCTATAGTAATTTTTCTGGTTTTAGTATTGCAAATGTTGTAGTAGTATTACTAGCAGTAATAGTGGTAGTAGTAGTAGTAGTAGTAGAAGTAGTAGTAATATTTCTATAGTAATTTTTCTGGTTTTAGTATTGCAAATGTTGTAGTAGTATTACTAGCAGTAATAGTGGTAGTAGTAGTAGTAGTAGTAGTAGAAGTAGTAGTAATATTTCTATAGTAATTTTTCTGGTTTTAGTATTGCAAATGTTGTAGTAGTATTACTAGCAGTAATAGTGGTAGTAGTAGTAGTAGTAGTAGAAGTAGTAGTAATATTTCTATAGTAATTTTTCTGGTTTTAGTATTGCAAATGTTGTAGTAGTATTACTAGCAGTAATAGTGGTAGTAGTAGTAGTAGTAGTAGAAGTAGTAGTAATATTTCTATAGTAATTTTTCTGGTTTTAGTATTGCAAATGTTGTAGTAGTATTACTAGCAGTAATAGTGGTAGTAGTAGTAGTAGTAGTAGAAGTAGTAGTAATATTTCTATAGTAATTTTTCTGGTTTTAGTATTGCAAATGTTGTAGTAGTATTACTAGCAGTAATAGTGGTAGTAGTAGTAGTAGTAGTAGAAGTAGTAGTAATATTTCTATAGTAATTTTTCTGGTTTTAGTATTGCAAATGTTGTAGTAGTATTACTAGCAGTAATAGTGGTAGTAGTAGTAGTAGTAGTAGAAGTAGTAGTAATATTTCTATAGTAATTTTTCTGGTTTTAGTATTGCAAATGTTGTAGTAGTATTACTAGCAGTAATAGTGGTAGTAGTAGTAGTAGTAGTAGTAGTAGTAGTAGTAGTAGTAGTAGTAGTAGAAGTAATATTTCTATAGTAATTTTTCTGGTTTTAGTATTGCAAATGTTGTAGTAGTATTACTAGCAGTAATAGTGGTAGTAGTAGTAGTAGTAGTAGTAGTAGTAGTAGTAGTAGTAGTAGTAGTAGAAGTAATATTTCTATAGTAATTTTTCTGGTTTTAGTATTGCAAATGTTGTAGTAGTATTACTAGCAGTAATAGTGGTAGTAGTAGTAGTAGTAGTAGTAGTAGTAGTAGTAGTAGTAGTAGTAGTAGTAGAAGTAATATTTCTATAGTAATTTTTCTGGTTTTAGTATTGCAAATGTTGTAGTAGTATTACTAGCAGTAATAGTGGTAGTAGGGGTCCACGATAGCTCACTGGTTAGTGAACTTAGACTACAAAGGACAGTGGGGTTCGATCTTGATCGGCAACTTCCAGGTTTACCCAGCCTTAAATAAGTTCCGTTTTTTTTTGTTTCTGGAGAGAAAAGAGGTACGGACGTAATGCAGACTCTTCCTTATCTCTAGACCTATTTCCGCCATGCTTGTTCAATGTTAACACAATCACTCAATCAGTTTGGGCTTATCTTTGTCAGGGCCACGTATATACAATCATGTTTCACATAACTTTTAACTACACTTTCTGCAGTTCGCTATAATTCTGACATTTTCGGTGCAAATATTATTGTAACATAGTAACGTCACATCATCATCATCTTCTTTCCTTCCTCATTTGCCTTTCAGCGTCGAAAGAGATACAATTTGCGGTCTTTTGTTGTTCTGCTTGCCTCTGATGTTGTTATGTTTCCTAGTGCTTCTAATATTCCGTCAATCCATATTTTTCGTGGTCGACCCTGGATCTGGTGTTCTCGCAACGTTTATTGAAGGCTCGTTGTGTTGTTTTCTTTTTATCTTTCTTTCTTGTCACGTGGCCAAACCACGTTATCTGTTTTTTTTTGTAAAAATATATTCTATTACGCGGGTTATTCCTAGCTTTTTTCTCAGTTCTTCATTTCTGATCTTGTCCTCAGGCAGTTTTCTGTTCTTCGTCTAACACATTTCATCTTGTGGTGTTTATTTTTCTTGTTTCTTGCATCTAGGGTCCATGGCTGGCATTGGTAGCACAATGTTGGGATTACGATTGTATTGTAGAGTGTCAGTTTTGCCTCCAGAGAAAATAGTGGTGATAGCTGTCCAATAATTTGACAAGCTTTGTTACATCTCGAGTCTATCTCTGCTGTTTGTGAATTGTCGTTTATCACTAGACTTCCTAGGCATTTAAATTCCTCTACTTGTTTTAGTTGTTTGCCATCTTAGTTATGTTGATGTTCTGTTTCTCTTTTGCGATAATCATGATTTCTGTTTTGTTGATGTTAATTTTCATGTTGTATTTTGTGCCTGTGCTGTAGAGTCTATTTAAGTGGTCTTGTAGGTTTTCTATTTTTTCCGTGTATTCAGTGCTTTATCATCTGCAAATAGAGGCTCGCTGATCTCCTCTGTCTCTAATGGGTTGGCCAGCTTGCATGTATAGTCCATGCATGTAATAAACAGTTGGTGGAGATAGTACCTGCCTTACACCTGATCTGACTTCGAAGTGGTCTGTGTAGCCTACTGCTGTTCTGACCCTGCAGCGGCTGTTGATGTTGAGACTTTTAATAAGGTTGGTTAGATGTTGGCTTACTCCGTATGTTGTTAGTATCTCCCAAAGTTGTTTTCTATTTACTCTGTCGAATGTTTTTTCCTGGTCAATGAAAGCTATGTACACATTTTGATTGTGTTCTGTTATCTTTTCTGCCATGTGTTTTAAGGTGAATAGAGAGTCAGTACGTCACATGGAAAGTAAAAAAGAGCTACAATAATTATGAGAAGTTTACGGTTAAAAGCGATAAAGAGAAGCTTTGGAAGAACTGCTATACAGAAACCACGGACAGGTGGGCTCGACAGTCCCTGGTTGACATCCTTCCTACAAGAAGGAGAATTCCTACGTCTATCTATGATTCAAGCTGTCAAAGACGTAATGTATCAGCCACGGCGCAGGTGTAAGGAAAACAATCTGAAAACACAACTGACATGTTGTACGTTAAGGCTAAGGTGTCTGCTTTGTGGCAATTCAAATTCTCATGATCAGAATATAGGAGACAGACAAAGAAGAAAAAAGAGAAGCAGAAGACGAATACGGAGAAGAAGAAGAAGAAGAAGTAGTTGTAGTAGAAGAAGAAGGAGAAGGAGAAGGAGAAGAAGAAATGGAAACAATAAAAAAAAAACAATGAGAACTCAGGTAGATAAGGTTTTTTTTTGTGTTCCTCACATAATCAGTAGGGTTGTTGAGGCACCAGTTATGGCTACAACCGACTCCCTTTATTTTTGCCAGTAGCTGTTCGTCTTCTCTTCTCTTCCCTTCCCTTCCCTTCCCTTCTCTTCTCTTCTCTTCTCTTCTCTTCTCTTCTCTCTCTTCTCTTCTCTTCTCTTCTCTTCTCTTCTCTTCTCTTCTCTTCTCTTCTCTTCTCTTCTCTTCTCTTCTCTTCTCTTCTCTTCTCTTCTCTTCTCTTCTCTTCCCTTCTCTTCTCTTCTCTTCTCTTCTCTTCCCTTCCCTTCTCTTCTCTTCCCTTCCCTTCCCTTCCCTTCTCTTCTCTTCCCTTCTCTTCTCTTCTCCTCTCTTTTCCTCTCCTCTCCTCTCCTCCCTTCCCTTCCCTTCTCTACTCTTCTCTTCTGCTCTCCTCCCCTCCCTTCCCTTCCCTTCTCTTCTCCTCTCCTCTCCTCCCTTCCCCTCCCTTCTCTTCTCTTCTCTTCTCTTCCCTTCTCTTCTCTTCTCTTCTCTTCACTTCCCTTCTCTTCTCTTCTCTTCTCGTCTCTTCTCTTCTCTTCTCTTCTCTTCTCCTCTCCTCTCCTCCCTCCCCTCCCTTCTCTTCTCTTCTCTTCTCTCTCTCTTCTCTTCTCTTCTCTTCTCTTCTCTTCTCTTCTCTTCTCTTCTCTTCTCTTCTCTTCTCTTCTCTTCTCTTCTCTTCTCTTCTCTTCTCTTCTCTTCTCTTCTCTTCTCTTTCTTCTTCTTCTCTTCTCTTCCCTTCCCTTCCCTTCCCTTCCCTTCCCTTCCCTTCCCTTCTCTTCTCTTCTCTTCTCTTCTCTTCTCTTCTCTCTCTTCTCTTCTCTTCTCTTCTCTTCTCTTCTCTTCTCTTCTCTTCTCTTCTCTTCTCTTCTCTTCTCTTCTCTCTTCTCTTCTCTTCTCTTCTCTTCTCTTCTCTTCTCTTCTCTTCTCTTCTCTTCTCTTCTCTTCTCTTCTCTTCTCTTCCTCTTCCCTTCCCTTCCCTTCCCTTCCCTTCCCTTCCCTTCTCTTCTCTTCTCTTCTCTTCTCTTCTCTTCTCTTCTCTTCTCTTCTCTTCTCTTCTGTTACCCACGTTTTCCAATCAAACAACCTATGCAAGATGATCTTGAGGCAGGACAAGCAGGATATTTGGTTAGATCATTCAAGTTCAAGATAACCAAGAACTCTGCCCCGGATGTGAATACTTGACTTGCCTGCTTCTGCTTCAAACCTTTTCAATCTGTAGCATGGTTGACATTGGAAATGCACGCAGCTTTTCTCTGTGATCTTGTTTCGTTATTTGTCTGTGTTGTTCTGCCGTTTAGACGCAACTCCCACATGCATATAGAGAGCTATTATAAGGAGTTTATCAGTCTAATTTTTGAGCAGTAGGGACGATATAGTGGGTTTTTGTGTGTGTTCTTTTTGTGTGATCTTACGTACTGCAGTTTTGAAGGGGGGAAAATACATTTCAGACATTGAACCTCCATCAGTGACGTTTGACTCTAAATATTTTTAATTTGATTGGTATCTTGTGCATATAAATAGACATGAAATAATGTGAAAGTGAGCCATCATCATCACCATCATCATTATCATCATCATCATTTTATCATCATCATCATATTCAACATTTCTGTTGTTGACCTTCTGCCAAGTCATTTTCTTAAGCTGTCTGTTATCTTTTCTCTTTGCTTCCCTCTGTCTCTTCGTTCCTCAGCTTTCCCAGTTGTCCCAATATATTCCAGCTGTTCTCTTCTCATTGCATGACCCAACAAAGTTATGATTGTTTCTTCCTAATATTGGAAATTAGCTCTGTTATTTGATTTGGCATCTTCCATGACGTTTTCATTTCTTTTCGTAGCTGCTCATGATATTCTCAACATCCTTCTAAGAAAGACAACAGGAAGGGAAATTATAGAAAATAAACAAACAAGAAGGTGATGTAGAAGGGATAATAACATCAAGAGATGAATAAATGATCGCTTCTCAGATTGTGCAGGGTGGCTCACTCGAACTTAAACCCATCATTTCTTCAATAATTCGAACATCCATGAAGACATAGCGGGAAATGTGAACAGAGTTACGTTCCTTGTGCGAGAAATAAAGAACAAAATATGTTCACTTTCAGAAAAGGCAGAACTAGTCCCGCAGTGGATACAAGCACACTGTGACATCCCTGGAAATGAGAAAACAGATGAACTCACACAAGCAGGTGGAAGCTTTCAACAGTCCAACCAACCCCAGAGCCTCAAATAAATAAATAAAAATATCCGGAAGCAAGCCAGGAAAACAAAATGAGGGAGTTGCATGGAAAATATGAGCCAGAACACGACAGCCTTAATAAACTTAGCAGACATGAGCAGACCAATATGTTCAGACTCAGAACACGTCACTGTGGCTTCAGAGTACATCTACACAGGATACAACTCAGTGATTTTGCAACATGTGATTGTGGGGCATCCAAACAAACTCCAGCGCATACACTACATGACTGCCCCAATCTAAACACACCAAGAACACAAATATGGCCCACAGAAACAGGACTGCCCCAATCTAAACACACCAAGAACACAAATATGGCCCACAGAAACAGGACTGCCCCAATCAAAACACACTAAGAACACAAATATGGCCCACAGAAACAGGACTGCCCCAATCTAAACACACTAAGAACACAACTATGGCCCACAGAAACATGACTGCAGCAATCTAAGTACACTAAGAACACAAATATGGCCCACAGAAACAGGACTGCAGCAATCTAAGTACACTAAGAACACAAATATGGCCCACAGAAACATGACTGCAGCAATCTAAGTACACTAAGAACACAAATATGGCCCACGGAAACATGACTGCAGCAATCTAAGTACACTAACAAGACAAATATGGCCCACGGAAACATGACTGCAGCAATCTAAGTACACTAAGAAGACAAATATGGCCCACGGAAACATGACTGCAGCAATCTAAGTACACTAAGAAGACAAATATGGCCCACAGAAACAGGACTGCAGCAATCTAAGTACACTAAGAACACAAATATGGCCCACAGAAACATGACTGCAGCAATCTAAGTACACTAAGAAGACAAATATGGCCCACAGAAACAGGACTGCAGCAATCTAAGTACACTAAGAACACAAATATGGCCCACAGAAACATGACTGCAGCAATCTAAGTACACTAAGAACACAAATATGGCCCACAGAAACATGACTGCAGCAATCTAAGTACACTAAGAAGACAAATATGGCCCACAGAAACAGCAACACAATAAGCTATGGGGCACCGGTGATGACCTCAAACGTACTGTCTTGTTCGTGACCCAAGCTGGTCTAAATGTCTAAATACATAGCTACAGCTGACCGCTGATGAAGAACAAACTGATAATCAACTTGTGAATTATATTCTTCTTTGGTGTGAATATTTCAGTACATTCTAATTTTAACGAAAATATAACAGCCCGGATGTATCTCATTTTAATTAATTTGTGACTTGATTTTCATTTAATAGAGAGGTTCATTTTTACTAACACAGTATCATTCACTATAATCTCATTAAGTTAAGAGTGACTGTAATTACTTGTTTTGTTTGGTATAAAAAATGTAACTTTTACTGCTTAATTAAATATTTGGAAGCTCACTGAGTTGTTGTTATTGACGGAATGCCACCAGTTCATGCAGGCAGGTTGCCCTTTGACTCATTTTATGTGGTGGGTCGTAATGGCTTTCTTGACATTCCCAGCGCTTGCTGGAGAAGTTGATGTTCGTCTATCCCAGGCTATGCTGGGAAACTACTAGTCCAGTCCAGAGGTACTGCAATACTGGGTCCTCTATATCAGTAACATCCACCACTACAGGGAACACGGCGATCCTAGCTTCTGTTAGCCAGTCTGGTTTGACACCTGGGGAGACCACGAGGAGGTAGAACTGCTAGGTCTTGGTCAGCTGATGGTGCGCCGACTCTGCTATTACGATTGCAGGTAGCAGGCGCTTCTGCAATTCTCCCCCCCCCCCCCCACAAATAAAATTAATGCCAACAGCTCGCTAAGAAAAATGTAATGTCACTAAAGTTACACAAGTTGAATTGGGGTCGCTGAGTATGAAAAGCTTGAGAACAATTGATATATACCGAAAGATGAGTTACCTCCATGAATGTAGTCATTAACCAGAGGTCATCATAAGTCTTTAACTTTTCTTTATTCAGATTTGTGTACTTAAACCTCTGTACAGTGCACATGTTCTCAGTGTATTTCGTTCAGTTTGAAGAACAGCATGAAGAATGTGGGACTGTGGTCAGTTGTACCATGATGATTTAGCCCTTAATGGAAGCCTTGGTCACAGCTAGACGATCTTAAAGATGAGAACTGTCAAAGACTACCGAAAGTGTTATATCTAAGTAGTAACTCTTGCTTCCTACTTTCCTTTACATATCTTTTAGTTCTCCTATTTCTCTTGCCTCAAGTGTAATTTTGACCAATCCCAGTCCATTTTGGCCCACGGAGTGTGCGACGCTGAAGCCTGTTAGTGAAGATTTGCAGTTTTGATGTGATAGTTCTGGATACATGCCATATTTGAAGCCATTACACGTAATGTGCTGTATATTTTCCATATATCAATACAGATGTACAATTCTCTTTATACATTCGAGCTTAATACAGCAAACACCCGATTTACCGGACCAAGAATTGAATGGGCATCTGGTAAAACCTAAAATCGTGAATGTTAACCAAATCCAAGGGACCATCCCGAAAATTATAACATTTCTAAAGGTGAAAAAAAAAATGTATTAATTAATACAAATTGCAGAAATGAAATGTTAAATTGCGAAACAAATAAAAGATAAATGTTGTCAAAATTATGTGAGAAAAGACACGCAAGCCAGAATTTCATGTGGACACCCAGTGATAAAAGAAGACAAGAAAGATCCAAAGAAGAAACTTTATTCCTACGTAGAACAATTAACATGAAGGGAACAAAGATTGATCTCAGAAAGAAAGTCCACAGGACCTAGCAGTAAGTTGTCAGACTGAGAGTTATGGCTTATTAGCTGATAATTTTCACATCACAGTGAACATTTATTTATATATCCACTGTTCCATATGGAAGCCGCGATAGCTCAGTTGTTAGTGAACTGGACTACAAAGGACAAGAGTGGCTTCCAGGTTCACCCAGTCTTAAATAAGTACGGATTTTTTCTGGGAAAATAAAGCAGTACAGGCCTATCACCGACCACACTACCCCACAAATTATGTGCCGATGGTCTATAAAAATGATGATCACTAACACCATATTTCCTATACACTACTTAGCGTAACGGGGCTCTTTACTTTTTTGTACAGTTCCATATATCATTGAGTAGTTTTGCTATGACTTGTACTCCCAACTCTCCTAATGCATTTATCTCTTCGGTTTTTATTATGTCGGGATCTGAAGCTTTACCTCTTTTCATGTGTTGAATTGCCTTCTCCACTTCACTCTGCGTTATTAGTGGTCCTGTACCTTTGTTTAAATTGTTTAGCTCTGGTTTTTCATCATCGTAGAGTTGGCTGACATATGTTGTCCATCTTTCCATTATCTTCTCTTCTCCCATTATTATATTTCTTTCCTTTGATTTCACACATCAAAAACTGGGACATCTTTTCTTCCTGTTAATTCATTTAACTGATTGTGCATACATTATGTGTCTTTCTTTTGTTGTTTTTCAATTTCTTCACATTTATGCTTTAACCACCCTTCATTTGCTTCTCTGCATTTGTTTTAGATCTCTTTGTGCAATATTTTGTATGTCCGTTCCTTTTTCTTAAATTTTCGTCTTTTGTCCATTAGTTCTACTATCTCTTCTGTCAACCATTTTTTCCTGTTGCTTCTTTTAGTCACTGGTGTTACTTCTTTTGATGTTTGTTGAATCGATTGTTTGAGCGCGCGCGCGCACACACATACACACTCACACTCACACACACGCACACACACACACACACATATATATATATATATATATATATGTATATGCTTCCATACAATTCTTACCGCATATACATGTGAGCCCCTCGTGAGACATTCCCACCAATTGCCCAACCAGGCTAATGTATTTATATTGTCCATAGAATGTTCACTTAATAAAGAATGCATATATTCAGAAAGGTTTCCCATTCCATTTTTTGTGTCTGCTTACTTTAATCTTATGGAAACAAGAAAAAAAGTTCTTAAATGTTATGTAGAACCAATATTAACATATGAATGTGAATCATGGACAATACGATAACAGACAAGAAAATCACAGGAGGCTGTAGAATTGTATTTTTACTGAAGAATGTTGAAAATACCATGGGCAGCTAAGAAGGATAACAAAAACGTTCTGATAGAGGCCAAAACAAAAAAGAGCGAATTTCCAATCTTAGGAAGAAACAATTATAATTTTTTGGCCATGTAATGAGAAGGGAACAGCTGGAATATATTGTGACAACTATGAAAATTGAGGGACGAAGAGATAGAATGAAGCAAAGAGAAAAGATACCAGACAGCTTACGAGAATGGCTTAGCAGAAGGTCAACAACAGAAATGATAAATAACTGTCGAGATCGAAAGTTGTGGAGAGACATGATCACCTAAGCCAGCAGGCATAGTACTTGATGATGGTGACTTTAATTTTGCGTAGCATGGAGACGTTACTGACTGAAGCCGCTTGCTTTGGAGAAATCCTGCGACATAACTCAACGTCCGTCATGGTCTCTGGTAACAGCTTAATTTGATTGTGTAGTAATAAGATCGTTCGTGCTGCTGTCATGAGTGTACAGTTCGCATTAAAAATTAATAGATCCGATCTAATGGCAGCACAGATACACCTGCTGTGTTCGGAACATGTAATGTGATAAATAATGAGGACACGGAAGCAAGAAGGTTGAAATAATTTGTCACATATTCTCGTATGTCGTTTGTGAAATTCTGTTACAAAATTTCTGTTGTTATTTTCAGTTCATTTCTGAAAGTCAGTTATGTATTCACATGTCATGTATTGTCAATATCGTCTCTTACAATTTAGTTTCAGTTTTTGTAACGTGTTCACACAGTAGAAGTTTCGATTTAAACAAAATTTATGTTTTTCGTTGGCTGAACATTTACTGATTAACTTCCAGTGTGGTCTTTTAGATTTTATTGAAGCGCATACATTTTGTTATTTTATTTAGGGTGTTTATGCCTGTGGTCTGAAAGGGTTTTCCCGAAAAAAAAACCCACAAATCTTGTGACGTCTTTGGCTATTCGAGCTGTAGACGGCTGATACCATTTTACCCACGATACGCCTGCACGCAACGCTGGAAACGTCACAAGCTTTGGATGATTCCGCTCAGTCCGTGGGCTTTAGATATAGTTGACGTCAAGTTAGATTGGGTCCAATCTGCTAGGTCTCTGGTTTATAGTTGGCGTCAAGTTAGATTGGGTCCAATCTGCTAGGTCTCTGGTTTATAGTTGGCGTCAAGTTAGATTGGGTCCAATCTGCTAGGTCTCTGGTTTATAGTTGGCGTCAAGTTAGATTGGGTCCAATCTGCTAGGTCTCTGGTTTATAGTTGGCGTCATGTTAGATTGGGTCCAATCTGCTAGGTCTCTGGTTTATAGTTGGCGTCAAGTTAGATTGGGTCCAATCTGCTAGGTCTCTGGTTTATAGTTGGCGTCATGTTAGATTGGGTCCAATCTGCTAGGTCTCTGGTTTATAGTTGGCGTCAAGTTAGATTGGGTCCAATCTGCTAGGTCTCTGGTTTATAGTTGACGTCAAGTTAGATTGGGTCCAATCTGCTAGGTCTCAGGTTTATAGTTGACGTCAAGTTAGATTGGGTCCAATCTGCTAGGTCTCTGGTTTATAGTTGGCGTCAAGTTAGATTGGGTCCAATCTGCCAGGTCTCTGGTTTATAGTTGGCGTCAAGTTAGATTGGGTCCAATCTGCCAGGTCTCTGGTTTATAGTTGGCGTCAAGTTAGATTGGGTCCAATCTGCCAGGTCTCTGGTTTATAGTTGGCGTCAAGTTAGATTTAGATTGGGTTCAATCTGCTAGGTCTCTGTTTTATAGTTGGCGTCAAGTTAGATTTAGATTGGGTTCAATCTGCTATCTCTGGTTTATAGTTGGCGTCAAGTTAGATTTAGATTGGGTTCAATCTGCTATCTCTGGTTTATAGTTGGCGTCAAGTTAGATTGGGTCCAATCTACAAAGTCTCTGGTTTATAGTTGGCGTCAAGTTAGATTGGGTCCAATCTGCTAGGTCTCTGGTTTATAGTTGGCGTCAAGTTAGATTGAGTCCAATCTGCTAGGTCTCTGGTTTATAGTTGGCGTCAAGTTAGATTGGGTCCAATCTGCCAGGTCTCTGTTTTATAGTTGGCGTCAAGTTAGATTGGGTCCAATCTGCTAGGTCTCTGGTTTATAGTTGGCGTCAAGTTAGATTGGGTTCAATCTGCTAGGTCTCTGGTTTATAGTTGGCGTCAAGTTAGATTGGGTCCAATCTGCTAGGTCTCTGGTTTATAGTTGGCGTCAAGTTAGATTGGGTCCAATCTGTAGGTCTCTGGTTTATAGTTGGCGTCAAGTTAGATTGGGTCCAATCTGCCAGGTCTCTGTTTTATAGTTGGCGTCAAGTTAGATTGGGTCCAATCTGCTAGGTCTCTGGTTTATAGTTGGCGTCAAGTTAGATTGGGTCCAATCTGCCAGGTCTCTGGTTTATAGTTGGCGTCAAGTTAGATTGGGTCCAATCTGCCAGGTCTCTGGTTTATAGTTGGCGTCAAGTTAGATTTAGATTGGGTTCAATCTGCTAGGTCTCTGTTTTATAGTTGGCGTCAAGTTAGATTTAGATTGGGTTCAATCTGCTATCTCTGGTTTATAGTTGGCGTCAAGTTAGATTTAGATTGGGTTCAATCTGCTATCTCTGGTTTATAGTTGGCGTCAAGTTAGATTGGGTCCAATCTACTAGGTCTCTGGTTTATAGTTGGCGTCAAGTTAGATTGGGTCCAATCTGCTAGGTCTCTGGTTTATAGTTGGCGTCAAGTTAGATTTAGATTGGGTCCAATCTGCTAGGTCTCTGGTTTATAGTTGGCGTCAAGTTAGATTGGGTCCAATCTGCTAGGTCTCTGGTTTATAGTTGGCGTCAAGTTAGATTGGGTCCAATCTGCTAGGTCTCTGGTTTATAGTTGGCGTCAAGTTAGATTGGGTCCAATCTACTTGGTCTCTGGTTTATAGTTGGCGTCAAGTTAGATTGTGTCCAATCTGCTAGGTCTCTGGTTTATAGTTGGCGTCAAGTTAGATTGGGTCCAATCTGCTAGGTCTCTGGTTTATAATTGGCGTCAAGTTAGATTGGGTTCAATCTGCTAGGTCTCTGGTTTATAGTTGGCGTCAAGTAATTACAAAATCTGCTAGGTCTCTGGTTTATAGTTGGCGTCAAGTTAGATTGGGTCCAATCTGCCAGGTCTCTGGTTTATAGTTGGCGTCAAGTTAGATTGTGTCCAATCTGCTAGGTCTCTGGTTTATAGTTGGCGTCAAGTTAGATTGGGTCCAATCTGCTAGGTCTCTGGTTTATAGTTGGCGTCAAGTTAGATTGGGTTCAATCTGCTAGGTCTCTGGTTTATAGTTGGCGTGAAGTTAGATTTAGATTGGGTTCAATCTGCTATCTCTGGTTTATAGTTGGCGTCAAGTTAGATTGGGTCCAATCTACTAGGTCTCTGGTTTATAGTTGGCGTCAAGTTAGATTGGGTCCAATCTGCTAGGTCTCTGGTTTATAGTTGGCGTCAAGTTAGATTTAGATTGGGTCCAATCTGCTAGGTCTCTGGTTTATAGTTGGCGTCAAGTTAGATTGGGTCCAATCTGTTAGGTCTCTGGTTTATAGTTGGCGTCAAGTTAGATTGGGTCCAATCTACTAGGTCTCTGGTTTATAGTTGGCGTCAAGTTAGATTGTGTCCAATCTGCTAGGTCTCTGGTTTATAGTTGGCGTCAAGTTAGATTGGGTCCAATCTCCTAGGTCTCTGGTTTATAGTTGGCGTCAAGTTAGATTGGGTTCAATCTGCTAGGTCTCTGGTTTATAGTTGGCGTCAAGTTAGATTGTGTCAAATCTGCTAGGTCTCTGGTTTATAGTTGGCGTCAAGTTAGATTGGGTTCAATCTGCTAGGTCTCTGGTTTATAGTTGGCGTCAAGTTAGATTGGGTCCAATCTGCTAGGTCTCTGGTTTATAGTTGGCGTCAAGTTAGATTGGGTCCAGTCTGCTAGGTCTCTGGTTTATAGTTGGCGTCAAGTTAGATTGGGTCCAATCTGCTAGGTCTCTGTTTTATAGTTGGCGTCATGTTAGATTGGGTCCAATCTGCTAGGTCTCTGGTTTATAGTTGGCGGCAAGTTAGATTTAGATTGGGTTCTATCTGCTAGGTCTCTGGTTTATAGTTGGCGGCAAGTTAGATTTAGATTGGGTCCAATCTGCTAGGTCTCTGGTTTATATTTGACGTCAAGTTAGATTTAGATTGGGTTCAATCTGTTAGGTCTCTGGTTTATAGTTGGCGGCAAGTTAGATTTAGATTGGGTTCAATCTGCTAGATCTCTGATTTATAGTTGGCGTCAAGTTAGATTTAGATTGGGTTCAAACTGCTATCTCTGGTTTATAGTTGGCGTCAAGTTAGATTTAGATTGGGTCCAATCTGCTAGGTCTCTGGTTTATAGTTGCAGCGTATGTTTTCTTTTTCTCGCGTCATTGGCTTTAATTAAATAAAAACAAATATATTCAATCTTTTAAATTCAGCAAATCAGACATATATCTAGGCAATAATATAGACAAAAAGGAAGTGAGCAAACTTACTGGCCCAAACTTTGGCATACTAACAACATGCTTGCTAACTTACTGCCCTTAACTTTGGCATACTAACAACATGCTTGCTAACTTACTGCCCTTAACTTTGGCATACTAACAACATGCTTGCTAACTTACTGCCCTTAACTTTGGCATACTAACAACATGCTTGCTAACTTACTGTCCTTAACTTTGGCATACTAACAACATGCTTGCTAACTTACTGCCCTTAACTTTGGCATACTAACAACATGCTTGCTAACTTACTGCCCTTAACTTTGGTATACTAACAACATTCTTGCTAAATTACTGCCCTTAACTTTGGCATACTAACAACATTCTTGCTAACTTACTGCCCTTAACTTAATAATACTAACAACATTCTTGCTAACTTACTGCCCTTAACTTTGGCATACAAACAACATTCTTGCTAACTTACTGCCACTAACTTTAGCATACTAACAACATTCTTGCTAACTTACTGCCCTTAACTTTGGCATACTAACAACATGCTTGCTAACTTACTTCCCCTAACATTGGCATACTAACAACATGCTTGCTAACTTACTGCCCTAACTTTGGCATACTAACAACATGCTTGCTAACTTACTGCCCTTAACTTTGGCATACTAACAACATGCTTGCTAACTTACTGCCCTTAACTTTGGCATACTAACAACATGCTTGCTAACTTACTGCCCCTAACTTTGGCATACTAACAACATGCTTGCTAATTTATTCACTCTAACTTTGGCATACTAAAAACATGCTTGCTAACTTACTGCCCTTAACTTAATAATACTAACAACATTCTTGCTAACTTACTGCCCCTAACTTTGGCATACTAAGAACATGCTTGCTAACTTACTGCCCCTAACTTTGGCATACTAAGAACATGCTTGCTAACTTACTGCCCCTAATCTTGGCATACTAACAACATACTTGCTAAATTACTGCCCCTAACTTTAGCATACTAACAACATTCTTGCTAACTTACTGCCCCTAACTTTGGCATACTAAAACATGCTTGCTAACTTACTGCCCTTAACTTTGGCATACTAACAACATGCTTGCTAACTTACTGCCCCTAACTTTGGCATACTAACAACATGCTTGCTAACTTACTGCCCCTAACTTTGGCATACTAACAACATTCTTGCTAAATTACTGCCCCTAATCTTGGCATACTAACAACATGCTTGCTAAATTACTGCCCCTAACTTTAGCATACTAACAACATTCTTGCTAACTTACTGCCCCTAACTTTGGCATACTAACAATATTCTTGCTAACTTACTGCCCCTAACTTTGGCATACTAACAATATTCTTGCTAACTTACTGCCCCTAACTTTGTCATACTAACAATATTCTTGCTAACTTACTGCCCCTAACTTTGGCATACTAACAATATTCTTGCTAACTTACTGCCCCTAACTTTGGCATACTAACAATATTCTTGCTAACTTACTGCCCCTAACTTTGGCATACCAACAACCAGTTAAATCTTTCATACAAAAAGTGTATCAAATCTCTGTCATGGCTTCTCATAAAGCGGTAAAATCGATCGCAATATACCTGGCGTCTAAAGCTCTGTTGTATTTACATTTATCAAACATATATTGTATTTATGAAATTAGATTGCTATATTTACTTTCCATTTATCATACTGAAAAATAATACAGGAAGTGAATAAGTTATGAAGTTCAGTAACAGTCAAAGTCCTAAATATTTACGGAAACGCGTCGTTCCGGACTATTCCGACTGAAAGCCCAGCTCAGAACAGTAGATCCACAAGTCCCTTAACTCATAAGCTTCCAAACAATTTGTATTCTCATGACTCGTTCCCAAATGGTATAGACTTTTACCAGGTTATTAACAGACAAAATATATTTTACTTTAAAAAACCATGATCTTAGTCAAGTTATGCAAAGGAAAGAAAACGCAGACAAATGTTGTAATGGTAAAAATAAGATGAAAAAACAAGACACAGACATTGTTGAACTAACAACTGCAAAATGAACAAACAAGAAGAAAATAACGAGAGGAAAAAAAATAAATGCCCGCAACATGAAATATATATATATAGAAAATGTTGAAAAAAAACGAAAGTAACATGAACTGATAGAAATAAATGAAAAATGTGACAGTATGATGGATAGTTAGACATAAAATGTTGATATGCTGGTAGGTATTTTGAAGATACAGATATAAAACACTGAAGTAACAAGAGTAAAATTAACAAAAATACATAAAATGCTTAAGTAAAATCAGCAAAATAGACACCCATACATATAATGCTGAAACAACAACAGTAAGATGAATAACCACACATCAAATGCTGAAATAACAACAGTAAAACGGATAACCTTACATAAAAATCTGAAATAACAGTAAAATGGACAGACAGAAAATGTAGGAATGAAAGCTACAAGACGAACTACACAGATTGTCTCCCATGATTATCACAATCCATCCATGGATAATCATTTTTTGTAATTAACATTTGTCAAAACAGCAATAATTAAAAACAAATACATTTCAATATTTTAATACACAACAACAAAATATACAAAGCTAATAGAAAGTTTTATTGAAGAAACACAATGTTCAAAGAAGAGCAGCTAATTAGTCTAAACAAGAATCAATGCATTTTTAATTAGAGATTTACAAAGTGACTGAAAACGTAATGAATTTAGCTAAAGTACAACACATACCGTGGAGCCGCGATAGCTCAGTGGTTAGTGAACTGGACTACAAAGGACAAGGGGTAGGGTTCGATCCCAACCGACGGCCTCCGGGTTCACCCAGCCTTTAATGGGTACCTGATTTTTTCAGGGAAAGTGAAGCGGCACGGGCGTAATACTGACCACATTACCCCAAAAATCATGTGCCGGAGGTCTGTAAAATGTATGGTCACTAACACCATATTCCCTATACGCCACTTGGCGTGACGGGGGTACTTTACTTTTTTTTTACAACACATACCGAAGGCGCGATAGCTCAGTGATTAGTAAGCTGGACTACAAAGTACTAGAGGTCGGGTTCGATCCTGATTGACGGCTTCCAGGTTCACCCAGCCTTTAATGGGTACCGGATTTTTTTCTGGGAAAGTAAAGCGGCACTGGCGTAATACCGACCATATTACCACAAAAATCATGTAACGAAGGTCTGTAAAATGTATGGTCACTAACACCATATTCCCTTTACGCCACTTTACGTGACGGAGGCTCTTTACTTTTACATTATTATTCCTGAAAAGTAGCTATTATAACACAATTAATATAATTTTCATTAACAAATCTATTTCTACTTTTTTTCAGAAAAAATACACATATATCCATAACTATATACAGATGTATGTCATTAATTTCTCTGGTTAAAACTCTCTTTACGGCATTATCCAATTTCTGGGGTCTAAATTGGAGAATTGTAGGACCGGAGAATAAAGGCCACGTGTACAGTGTAGTAGCCTTTTTGCTTACAACACCTACCGAGCAGCTGTGGTAGAGTGGTTAGTGCGCTGGATTGAAGATAGGGTAAATCATAACATGTCGATTACCAAGGGAAGCAACTGGAGAAAAGTATGGACGACTGAATCAGCATTGAAGTGCACTCCAAGTGTATATATCTAGTTAAATCAAATGTAATAGTTCACTCCCTTGAATTATATGGGACACCTGTTACCTTACATCACATACTACAAAGCTGCTTCTTTCATCTTCAATGTGATATTTTAGTTGCAATGTGAAAGTCATGTCTCATTTACAAGTGAAAATGACCTGAGTCTGCTATATTCCTTTACTTCTAAAACCCGATATTTTTATTCATTTTTTGACACTACAAAAGTGCACCAGCTCCCTTGGCGAGATTGTGTGCCCCACCCAGAACAGAGACGAGTGACGAGGTACAATTCGGGTACTGCATATGGTCTAACATAGATCGTTAAACAGAGGGTCTAGAATTTTTGCCCTCGCCTTCGGCTCGAAAGTTCAATAGAAAGATACAAAAGTGTGAATTTTATTACTTAACGTGTGTATATATATTATCATCTACATCATCAAGTATCATGCCAGGTGGCGTAGTTGAGCATGTCTCTTCACAACTTTCGATCTCGACAGTTATTTATCATTTCTGTTTTTTCCTTCTGCCAAGCCATTATCTAAAGCTGTATCCAATATATTGCAGCTGTTCTCTTCTCATTGCATGGCCAAAAAATGATGATTGTTTCTTCCTAATTTTGGAAATTAGCTATCTTTTTGTTTTGGCCTCTTTTAAAACGTTTTCATTACTCTTCTTAGCTGTCCATGGTATTCTCAACATTCTTCTGTAAAACCACATGTCTACAGCCTCCAGTGATTTTCTTGTCCGTTGTCCTATTGTCTATGATTCACATCCATATGTTAAGACTGGCTCTACATAACATTTAAGAACTCTGAAATATATATTAAACTATACAATATATAATGTTTAATCCATTCCTGATTATAATGAGAACACGAGCTTCATAAACTGATAGATATGATGGCTTATCGTGTGACGTATTTAGCCTGTATGTTATTACAATTTGAAGATAGAACTTCTAGTCAACATGAATGTACGTTAAATAACCATATACAGGTTGTGATTTTGAAATAATCTAATGAACAATACGACTAAAATACTGGTGTTAAACAGCAGTAATTCCAGGAAAAATTGGAATCTTTTAAATATAGAAAGTAAACTAAACCACCGCATCATTGGACTATGGATAATCTATCTATTATATTTTCGAGCCGAAGACGGCACACGGGACATCATTTCTAGATTCTTTATGCCCGACTATCTTTGCTAAAATGTTTCAGACCTTGCACAGGACCCGCATTGTATCTCGCCACATGTCCCGTTCTGGGCAACCTGTCAACCTCGGCAAGGGAGTTGATGCCTATAGTTGTTGCTTCCCACCTCAACGTTCGTTTCAGTGCTTCTCAAAGTCCACAATTATTTTTTTTTTTTTATCATCTGGTGAACTAATTTGATGGCTTGCTTTGAGATACCCGGTGTTAATGCATATCTCTAATTAAATCATCATTTTGTGTGTCAGACAGGAATGCTTTCATGCGGACTGTGATGGGAACAAACCGATGAAATCACTAGAAACAAAATATACACGCGCAACGTCACTTGTAATTTTCCAGATGATCTTCACTCGTGCCAGATCCGTGACATCCATTACATCAGATAAGTCGACACTCTACGAACATCACCACCACTGCTACAACGCCGGAAAACTCTACATTCGCATATTTTTATTTCAAAGTTCTTGTTAAGAAGAACATTATATTTCACCATTTTTAACATGTTACTCTTTTTTTGAGAAGGAAACATTTCACCATTTATAAAAAGAAGGTAATATGCTACTCTCTTTTTTTAGAAGAATGAAACATTTCACCATTTGTAAAAAGAACGTAATATGTTACTCTTTTTTTTAGAAGAATGAAACATTTCACCATTTTAAAAAAAGAATGTGATATGTTCTTGTGTTAATGTTAATGTGTTAATATGAACGTAATATGTTCTTGTGTTAATGTTAATGTGTAACTATGAACGTAATATGTTCTTGTGTTAATGTTAATGTGTTAATATGAACGTAATATGAAACATTTCACCTTTTATCTGCAAAAGCTGAAGGTCGAGCAGGTTGTCCAGCCGTGAGTTCAATTTCCCGTCTTTAATTTTTTTTTTTTTTCAAATTTGGAGTGAAGAAAGATCTCTGACCTGTGCATGCTGAGGCGACAGCATTGGGGCTTGTAGTCTTTATTCTCTAACTCCCTACAATTCTCACCCACCTCCCTTTCCTGCTCGCCAGACCCAAAAAAATGGGATGGATGTCGTAAAGATTGAATTATCTCTCTTTGTTGCTCTCGTTATTATGGCCACATAACCTAAATCACTAATGCAAATGTGATATTTCATTGCATAATTTCAAGCTTAACAATTCAAATTCATAATTTGCTAAATTCATAATTATGTATTCTCATAATCTGACACGTACACTCACATACACTTTGTTTCTTCCTCTCTGAACGATTATGCTCTACTCTAGAGCGGTATAAATTGACTTTCAAGAAGGCAATGACAGAAGAAAGTAGGAACGTGAAATAACAAATGTGAGGTAAGGAGTCGGAACAGGCTTTGGAGGGAGTCGGAAAAAAAAATTATAAAATAAAATTGAATAGCTGAGCCATATTGAAAAGCTGTCATGATTAAGAGTGGGATTAAAAATAATTTCGTATCAAAACGATGGTTGGCAATATAAAAACACCAAAAGTCAGAGTTGAGCTATATTATAAGAGAAAAGTAAGCGTTTGGCAATATAAAAATATAAAAGTCTGAATTGAGCAGTATAGAAACAGAAAAGTTGCAGTTGAGCAATATACAAACAGAAAAGTCGCAGATGAGAAATATACAAACAGAAAAGTCACAGTTGAGTAATATACAAACAGATAAGTCGCAGTTGAGCAATATACAAACAGAAAAGTCACAGTTGAGCAATATACAAACAGATAAGTCGCAGATGAGCAATATACAAACAGAAAAGTCACAGTTGAGCAATATAAAAAAAAACAGAAAAGTCACAGTTTGGCTGTATATAAAATTAGCGACATACAATGATACAAGCATAAAGACTAAGCACCTAATCCAGATAGCTGAAACAATACGTGAACAACGCTGAAAAAGCCCATCCAAGATGATACCTACTCCTCTCTGGTGTTCAGTACCTCAAGAATAGATTATTTTATGTTTATCAGAATACATCTCCCCTGATCCGGCGTATCTCATTTCGTAAAGTCCCAGTAATTGTAAACCCATTCTTTTAATTTCTTGTTTGATGTTTTCAAGTTTACCCTTCTGCATGAGTGTTCTCACATTCCAAGTACCTATCTTTAGAGTTTGTTTTATCTTTATTTTGATTACAGTAGTTTGATGACGATCGTGAATCACCTGTAGCACATGATGTCCCCTTCCGAACGAGGGTTTTCCATTGGAATCCCCCTTAACGTTGTTGTCGTTATTTCTATTAATTAGTGGCGATTCATGATTGTACAAAGAAGTTACGACGGTGCTTTTCTGTTGCCTTCCGTCGGTTTGTTTACGGTTGGCTCCGCTAGCCTTTGACTAAAAAGTCTCAACCACAAGGCAGTGGGGTTGTTTTACTTCGGGGTACCTTCCCTTAGCCTTTTACCTCCCGAGCTTGGCTGCAAGGCAGCAGGGCAGCCACAGGTTGTACTGTTTACTGCATACAGTAGCAGATAAAATTACCTGACCTGACCAACTTATATATATATATATATATATATATATATATATATATATATATATATATATAAATAAAGTAAAGTACCCTCGTCACGCCAATTGGCGTATAGGGAATATGGTGTTAGTGACCATAACCTTTACAGAAATTCGGCACTTGATTTTTTTGGTGTAATGTGGTTTATATTACGCCCATGCAGCTTTACTTTCCCAGAAAAATATCCGGTATCCATTAAAGGCTGGGTAAAACGGAAGCCGTCGGCTGGGATCGAACCCTACCTCTTGTCCTTTGTAGTCCAGTTCACTAACCACTGAGCTATTGCGGCTCCCTCTATATATATTAAAGCATGTGAATATGACTGGGAACATCTGGCAAGTGATCGCACATCATGGAGAACATGTATAAGGAATGGTATAACATCATTTGAGACAGTGCTAAGACGAAATTTTGAGAAGAGAAAAGGGATGGGAAAACCCTGTGGATCAGTGGGCATGACTTGTTCATTCTGTGGCCGTGCGTGTTTGTCAAACTTTGGTAGATTTTGCCACGAGAGAAGCTGTTCGACAAAAACAAAACTTCAAAAAAAAAAAAAATGCGCAATAGCCTCCACTAGACCGTCTGACAAGGCGAAAAGGGCCATATAAATAAAACAAATACAATAAATAAAAAAATATATAAATAAAGTTCACTGCACCAAATTTTTACAGGGCATGGGAGAAGTTAACATGTGGCTGTTGAGTAGGTCAACGAAATTGTAGATGCAGATATTTCAGGGAATTTCTTGCAGAATGCATTTTGAATTGGTGTAGGCTGGTCAATTCTGGTAGTATATTCAGTCAGAATTCAGTCAAAAGCATGACTATGTAATAGTAAACTCTTTATACAGAGCTACGCAGCAAGAGACAATCTGATTACCAGAAGAGGAGACCCCGTATAGTAAGTCGGAGTGGGGGGGGGAGCAAGCATTCCGACTTCTGATGATCAGACTACATCCTGCTGCGAAGCTAAGTATAAAGAGTTTCCTATTACGTAGCCACATTTTTTTGCGAACTTTCTGATCATGAATTCAGTGGCGTATTCTCTATGCTACCGCAGCTACCGCCTGTAGCATGAACATATTAACGAATTACAAAAGGAAATGACAATTTAATATATTTTTTTCATAATTATATTACACATTTTCGATTATTCTATTACACATTTCAAAGGCCAATTTATTAAAGCAAGTTTTTTCCTATCGCCACTATAACGTTTGTGAATGAAATCGAAACTACTCTATATAGTACATGAAACCGCTAATAAGCAGCGGCACAGTTCTCTTCTCTCCGACTTAGAATTAATGACCTTGACATTAAAAAATTCCACTGAAAATAATACGGGAGGAAGCTACCTATACAAAATGCTGTTTCATGGGTTATTTTTAGCTCTAACCAAGCAGAAGCGTCACACAGTGAAAGTGAAACTATGTCTGATTACCGGAACTTCCTAAATTATTTATAACTACGTTATGCGCATCAGCATCGCTAGAAAGAACTTTTTCTGCTCTCAAGAGAATCAAATCATATTGTCGTTCAACTCAGACACAAGAACGATTATCTGGTTTGACAATACAGTCCATCAGGAAATCATTCCTTCAGAAACTTAGAAACCAACCCAACAAGTACTTTCAATGACAGAGTCATCGAGAAATTTTCGTCCCAAACAAGACGGATAGAGTTTACATATAAATAAGTAAGTAATTTAAAATGTAGTGATGTCATTAGCAAATATTACTTCATGTTAGCTTACTGAATATAATATATGTCTTTATTTATTATGTCAGCGGTAGCACAATTTTTTTTTTTTTTTTTTTTTTTCCGTTTCCGGTTGTTTCCAAAATGGAGGAATTATTTTTCTCCGGCTTGGTATAGAACCGTTGATCAGAGGTTTAACAAGCCGCTATCGTAAAAACGATGTTGTTAATGAAACGTAGACCTGATACAGAATGTGTAAATTAGCAGTAGATAGTAGTGATAGTTTTTTCGGCCCTAAAACAACAACAAAAATAGGATTCTGGAATGTGCGAACAATGGCCGCTCCGACGAAACATGCACAGGTCGCGAGCGAGATGGACAGATACGATCTAGATATTTTAGGATTAAGCGAAATGCGCTGGCCTGGAACAGGTAGGAGATCTATTGATAATAAAATAGTAGTTTTTTCTGGAAGGGAAGATGGAAAACACCGTGAAGGAGTAGGCATAATGATGACAGACAAAGCTGCAAGAAGTTTATTAGAATGGGAACCGGTAAATAGCCGTCTGATACGAACACGATACAAAAGAAAACATGGAAGACTTTCAATTATTCAATGTTATGCGCCTACTAACGAAGCTGATGATGAAGTTAAGGATGATTTTTATAACCAACTGCAACAACTTATAAACAAAATACCAAAACACGATCTTTTAATTGTAATGGGAGACTTCAACGCCAAAGTAGGACAAGATAACGCAGGAGTGGAACATGTGATGGGGAGAGAAGGCTGTAATACAACAAGTCAGAATGGAGAAAGATTAATAGAATTATGTTTAATAGAAAATTTAGTTATAGGTGGGACATTATTTCCACATAAAAATATCCACAAAACAACATGGATATCTCCTGATGATAGAACATCAAATCAAATTGACCACCTATGTATTAAACAACAATTCAGATCATCATTAATAGATGTAAGAGCATACAGAGGTGCTGATGTTAATAGTGACCACAACCTGTGCATTGGGAAAATAAGATTAAAATTTAGAAACCAACAGAAGAGGTCAATTACACATAAAATTGATAGTCATAAACTGAAAGATGAAGCAATAAAGGAAAAGTTTAACATAGAGCTAAGTAATTGTTATTCAGCACTTGGTGAAATAGACTTAGATATCAATGAAATGTGGGACTCACAGAGCAAAATACTAATGACAGCAGCAGAAGCAAGTGCTGGACTGAAGAAAATGGAAAAACGAGCTTGGATCTCAGACACCACATGGAAATACATCAAAGAAAGAAGAGAAGCGAAGAGAGCCATGACTAATGTAAAGACAGATCTTGGAAAGGTTCTGGCAAAAGCAACATACAAAGAATTAGACAACAAAGTGAAAAGTTCGGCAAGAAGAGATACAAGAGCTTATATAGACAACTTGGCAGAGAAAGCAGAGACAGCTGCAATTACAGGAGACAGCAGAACTCTTTATACTGTACAAAAGATGCTGACAAACACCTATACATCCAGTGGAACACCAATTCTAGACAAATCTGGATTAATGCTAACAACAAGCGCAGACATAAAAGCCCGTTGGGCGGAACACTTCAAAGAAATTCTTAACCGTCCACTACCTCACAGTTTAATAGATTTTGAAGCTGAAACACCAGCAGCAGAATTAGATGTAAATTTAGATGACTTCACCTTGAGTGAAATAGAAACCACCTTAAAGCTAATGACCAATAACAAGGCTGCTGGAGAGGATAAGTTAACAGCTGAGATCCTCAAGGCAATTGATAGCCATAATTTAATACATCTCCAAAAAATGTTCAACATCATTTGGAAAACAGAGAAGACGCCTCATAAATGGAAAAAAGGAATCATTGTTAAGATCCCAAAAAAGGGCAATCTTAGAGATTGTACCAATTGGAGAGGCGTGACACTTTTGTCAGTTGCCTCAAAATTATTCTGTAAAATCATCCTAAATAGAATAAAGGATTCAATAGATACAGTAATGCGTGAAGAACAGGCTGGGTTTAGAAAAGGGAGAAGCTGTCTTGACCACATTTTCACTCTACGACTTATATTGGAGGAACACATTGAAAAGCAAAAACCTTTTGTACTTAACTTCATCGACTTCAAAAAAGCATTTGATAGTATTCATAGAGATTCTTTGTGGAAAATTCTGAAGCAATATGGCTTACCATCAAAAATCATAAATATTATCAAAGACATGTATGATGGTTACACATGTGCAGTTCGAACAGAGGAAGGACTGAGCGAATGTTTCCCAATAGAAACTGGGGTTAAACAAGGATGTATTTTATCGCCCTTGTTATTTGGAATTGTTATGGACTTCATAATGAAGAAATGCTGCACTGGTAATAAAGGCATCGAATGGATACAAGGAGACCATTTGGAGGACCTGGACTTTGCTGATGACATAGTTCTCATCAGCAATCAGATAAAAACGATGCAGGAAAACACAAATGAACTATCATCAATAGCCAGCAAAATTGGGCTTGAGGTCAATCATGAAAAGACTAAAGTCATGAAAAGTTTAATTCCAACAAGTGACAAAATATACATGGAAAACAAACCAGTAGAAGAGATCGATCACTTCATCTATCTTGGAAGTCACATTGATCGAGAAGGGGATACGAGCAAAGAAATTAGAATCAGACTGGCTAAAGCAGCAATGTCTTTCAGAAGCCTTGAAAAGTTGTGGAAATCAAAACTCATTAGCACAAACACAAAACTTAGGCTATTCAAATCAAATGTACTATCAACCCTTACGTATGCGTGTGAAAGCTGGAAAACAACAAGAGATATAGAAACAAAGTTGAACGCATTCGAAAATAAATGTCTAAGGAAAATACTTGGTATAGAATGGAACGAATTCAAAACAAACGAGGAAATTAGAGAAATCGCCAATCAACCACTAATATCTTCAGTAATAAAGAAAAGACGATGGTCATACGTTGGACATGTGATGAGAAGAGATAATAATCGAATAGCAAAGCAAGCCCTCATATGGGAAACAACAGGTAAAAGAAAAAGAGGAAGACCCAGGGAGACACTGAGAAGAACATTGATGAGAGAGGCAAGAGCAGCAGGAATCGGCTCCCTCAATGAGATAGAACTGCTTGCACAGAACAGAGACAGATGGCGAGATTTGATAAAATATCTTTAAAAGAAAACTGCTAGAACAAAAATTCATATAGGAGAAGGTGTATCTTGGTCTACGCCCTATGGGCCGGTTACGGCTCGAAAGGTCAATAGATAGATAGGTAGCTCTGAGCCAAACTAGTATACGCCACTGAATTCAACAATGAGAATGTAGTTAAGACCCAGCCCGCCCACCCCCGGCATTCTCTCCCCCCCCCCCCTTACCCTGTATCTTCTCCCTGCATCCACCATTTACGATTGTAGCGGAGCGAGCTTTTTGGAACATATACTCAATACAGGAATATTTATGATGATCCTATTGTCATCTATAGCGAAGATCTGTATATAAAAAATGTTTCTTATCGATCTCTAGTTATCTGAGAGAGAAATAATGTACACACTAACGGCGTTCCTCCCAAGAAAGAAAAAGAAATAAATAATAAAATAATACTTGCGTAAACATCAAATGAAGATGGTTTATATAGGTCTTGCAGTAATGTCGTACAACATAAATGTCTACTATAAGCACGATAATAGTATCTTATATGTATATATATATATTATGAGGCATGTTTTTTTGATGGAAGTTATAAACGCCAAGAAATAAATAGCGCATGTTAAAAATAGTTTGAACGATGGGACTGATGACTATGGCAATGATAGTCGTAATTAAAGTGATAATAATAGTAATGATGATTATAATGATTATATGATAATGATAATAATACAATTAATGATATTGACAATAAATTTAACATTTGTCATGCCCACGGTCATTAATGATGGGGATTATAACGATAAAATTACTATGAATAATGAAATAATGATGATTATAATAATAATCAAGAAGATAATTATGTTATTCTTAAATAAAATAAACACATTTAATGTGCACACATTTGTTCTTGTCTTAAACCATATAGCTCAAACAGAAGCTGATATCAGTGGGAAATAAATGCAGGGGTCTGAGATTGATGACTCATTAATGGCTTCTACCATTGGTTGGTTTTGCGAGATGACGTAGGTTTTGAGTTCCGCCATGATGTTGTTATTACACCTCAGAGGAACTGTTTAATACGTATTGTTACTCATCGGTACATCGTAAAGCAAATGAATACATTTATTAGTTTAAAAAAAATAGAAATTGTAAATCATTAATCAAAATATTGTAAAGCACAGTTCATTGTAAAGCAAGATAGTAAATTATGAACAATTTTTGCAGTTTTTGTTTATTCGAAACTAAATTTAAATCGAAGAACGTGTCTTATCTGAATCCCCACGTGACTTGTGGAATTACTCAAAATAGGAAGGGCTTTAGTAGTAAATTGGGAGATCAAATCAAGGGATTCAGGCTCCAGGGTAGTCTGCCCTTGATTTCACTGCCACTCAAACAAACAACTTCTGCCACACTAGGTGATACCAAACTGTATCGATCTGTTTGATTCTTGAATTTAATGGCTGCATAAAGTGAGGCAATCTGCTGCATAGTCGGCAGTGATCCCGCCTATCATTATGTCATGTCCGGACAAGCTTAAGGATGTGGCCACTCAAATTTCACGGCACAGCGTCAACACAACAAGGGAAGTAACATACTGAAATTACTTCACTTTACTTATTTCATTCCAACGTCCAGAAAGACGAAAACTATGACCATAAACAAAGAAAATACTCAAAACCTACAAGTGGATATCAAAATTGAATGAATAGACATGAAGACTGTTCAGAGCTACAACTACCTTGGACATACTATAAACAGTGATAGAAAATGTACAACTGAAATAAACAAAAGAATCGGAATGGCAAAAAGTAATTTTAATGACATGAAAAATATACTAACATCAAAACAAATAACACCAGGGCTAAAACTAAGAATACCAAAATGTTATATCTTCTAAACATTCACGTGTGGAGCAGAAACATGAGCATTAGACATGAACACAGAACAGATAATTGAAGACTTTGAAATGTGGATTTATAGAAGAATAGGTAGAATTGGATGGGAAGAAAAGAAAACAAACGATGAAGTCTTAAAATAACTAAAAATGAAAAGAAAACTACTAAATGCAATTCAAACAAAACAAATGAGATTTTTAGGGCGTGTTAAAAGACACAGCAGCCTACTGGAAGTAATCTTGGAAGGGAAAATACAAAGTAAAAGAGGCAAAGATGTAGACCAAGGCTAACAGGGGCATGTAGCATAAAAACATGGACAAGTCAGCCACTGACAACCTGCACCATCAAAGCAAGAGACAGAGCGGAACGGCGCTCCATGGTAGCAACCTTCGATGCGGAGACGGCACTCTATGACGACTGATTGTATGCTGGACCGTGATAGCTCAATAGTTAGTGAACTCAACTACGAGAGACTCGACGGCTTCCAGGTTCACCCAGCCTTAAATGGGTACCGGGGGTACTGGTTGGTCTCTAGCAAGACGTCGATCCCAAGACAGAAAGGTTGTGAGTTCAAATCTCGGCTGCACCAGCTGGGAATTTTTATTTGTGATTTCTGTCTGCGGCAATCACCATGGTGTCACAGCAGTGAGGCCCGGCTTTAGACGTCAATCACTCATCGACGGCTAAAAATATGAGTACCTTCGAAGATTAATCTGTATGTGCTTTTGCTGATTCCATGGAATCACCAAGGGGACTACGCCAGCCTCAGACAAATCCCGGCATTACTCTCACAACCAGCAAAAAGCAAATTTCTCCAATAAATTCAATAAATGTATAGAGATAAAACTAATATTCATGTGAGCATACAGGCAATCAACTACTAAACAGCTATCACATCTCGTTAATTTGTTATCTCATGTATATATATATATATATATATATATATATATATATATATATATATATATATATATATATATATATATATATAATTGCCTATAGTCCGTTCAAAAATTCATAATCACACCTGAATTAGTTTTGCGGGATAACCGTTTGAATTTTGTTTTCAAATTTTGCATGCAATCTTAGAATATTGATGACGTTATAGAAATATTTTTTGCTCTGAGAAATTTGATCTAGTTTTAAAGTTTTCTTCTTTAAGCTATATTAAATTTACCCTGTTCGAATTTGACACCATTTTAGGGTATATACATTAATTTGGTGCGGTCGTTCACGTAAACTAGTTTGGCTATTGCAGAAACACTAACTTCAGGAAAATCCCGTGCACAAAACTGAATTGTTATTGAACGACATGACACACCACGGCCTTGGCATTAATTAGCGAAGGGAAGGCGTATCTTTATTAATTTTGTGAAGACTCAGTAGACAATTTGTTGACTTTAAATACCAACATTTATATCTAAATTACAATGAGTTTGAAATGCAAATTTATAACTATGCAAAATGTTACTGTTTTACTATATCAGCAGTTCCTTAGGGAATCCAAGATGGGGCATATATATTGTGATATTCATGACCCAGAGAGACTAACGCAACTCGCGCTTGGTCTTAATAGATATTCATTTTCTCGTTGGATTAAACAAGACTCAGAGTGCACTCATGTCAATCAAGTAAGGAAAAGGAAAGCCGACAGCTTTGACATGGATGTAATAAAACGTGAGATATTGAAAATGTTTGCTAATAATGTACTTGTTACTCTCAGGAATTTGAAATTAAAATTGCATGCAGACTGCAATATTAACATTTCTAAAAGTACTCTATGGAAGATCGTGCGAGGAGCCGGCTTCACTTTCAGAAAACTGTTGGGGGTAGGAATATTATTTGTGAAAAACACTTGGTCATTGCTCGAAGCAAATACCTGAGACAGATCCGTGAGCGGCGGAGTGAACGGTATGGTATTGCATATTTGGACGAATCATGGGTCAACGCACACCACACCTATGCTAAAGAATGGCAGTCAGTAAATGGCAAACTCAAAAGAACAATTCCGAGCAGCAAAGGCCAGCGCATTATATTAACGCATGCTGGAAGCACTGAAAACGGCCTTGTCCATGATGCGGGACTTATTTTCCAATCAAAAAGTACCGACGGTAGGGACTACCATACTGACATGAATGGAAACATTTTCAGGCACTGGTTGGAGAACGATCTTTTACCAATCCTGGAGATACCTTCATGCATAGTCATGGATAATGCATCATATCACAATGTCGTATCAGAGGAAGACAAAGTGCATACTGCATCAAATACAAAAGAGCAAATTAGGACATGGCTTGCGAATGAAAATGTGAAATTTGACGACACATATTTAAAACCCGAATTTTACAACTTGTGAAGAATACGAATAAGAAAAAGGTGTACCATGTTGACAAAATCATTGAGAAATACGGCCACACCTCTCTTCGACTCCCTGCATATCATGCGCACCTTAATCCAATCGAACTTGTCTGGTCTCACGTCAAAGGACAAGTTGCAGAACACAACAGGGCGTTTAAAATATGTGATGTTGAAGTTCTGACACGCGAGTCTCTCTCAAAAATAGACATTCCGTTCTGGAAGAAGTGTGTTGAACATGTGCTGCGGGTGGAAGATGAGTACTGGAAACGAGATGGATTACTATTTGTCCAGTCAGCAATGATTATCAACCTCTTGGAATCGTCAGATTCGGAATGATTAAAATTAAGAAGAATTCAATTCCAGCTGCAGTTAGGACGTCCTGGGGTCTTATGGTGATCGAAGGACAAGACTAATTGTAACCAATTGAATTCATGTTTGCAAATACACATAACGAACAACACTCACAATTAAGCTCTATGTAGATACGCCTCTGACAAGAATTGCAGTAAACTGGAACATTTAACACAATTACTGTAAACTCTAAAATTTGAATCAACTTGTGTGATATCGTCATAAAAGATCAAAGGAATTCGCTGATGTGCAAAATCTGTTGTGTTTGTGGAATAAAAAATACCAAAATCTTTGCGTCATCAATATTCTAAGATTGCATGCAAAATTTGAAACCAAAATAACAAGCGGTTATCACGTAAAACTAATTCAGGTGTGATTATGAATTTCTGAACGGACTATAGCTAGAATTTGGTATTGCGCTGTACACTTAATCGTATTATGTGAAGTTTTACAACACCCTAAGGATAGGGACCTGTGATGAATGGGATTGTTGTACAGGCATAATGACTGCTGAATATATGTTACAATCATGCCCAACATATGATATGAACAAAGAAGGCCAGCCTTGAGTTGACGAACTCGTTCTTTGAATGCATTAACAATGACATCTAATACGTGTACGCAGAAGAAGAAAAAGTTTTATGTAAAGGGGTGTCTTATAGTTAATAGGAGGAAGAAGTTATTGTGCTCATTTCTACCAATGCTACATTTAAGAGAGTTATTCTGTTCATTTCTATCACTGCTACATCTAGGAGTTATTATGTACATTTCTATCACTGCTACATCTAGGAGTTATTCTGTACATTTCTATCACTGGAACATTTAGGGGAGTTATTCTGTTCATTTCTATCACTGCTACATTTTGGGGAGTTATTCTGCTCATTTCTATCACTGCTACATTTAGGGGAGTTATTCTGTTCATTTCTGTCACTGGAACATTTAGGGCAGTTATTCTGTTCATTTCTACCAATGCTACACCAATTCTAATAAGGAGATTACTGGAAATATTACTTCTTTAAAAAAAAAACTTGACTGTTGGCTAATTTTCTTCTTATCCTTCCAATTTTCCTCCCTTTCTTATCCTCCGCCACCGGCTGGCTTTTGCGCCTTTCTTCTATGACGATCTATAATACTCCACTCCAATAAGCCCAATTAACTCCCCTCCACTTCAAAAATATCAACACAAATGATTTCCTCATTTTGATAAGTCACCGAACGAACGTCACAATCCTTGGGCACATTACGATGCGTAGTTATTTCCCTTCTCGTGTTCTAGATTCTTGAACAAACTGCAATGGCGCAACCATCGTGAGAAGTCCGACTAGTAAGTATTTGATCCGATCATCTACACGGATTGTTCTGTATCCTGTGGGCAGCGCAGTGGTTGGTGGTTTTGTGGCATACCAACATGGCAGAGAAATGGCTGTGGAATCTGGCAAGTGTAGAATGCCCAGCATGAAAATGGAGATAGAAGCCACATCGACGGCGATAACATGATTGGTTACACAGAACTTGGATCACGCGGTCTTGGTAATTGATAAACTTATTACAGAGAGACAGGAGATTGACAGACAGTGTCTGCAGCAGGAGTGGATGCGGCTCTTGGATAGCTCTCTAACGCTTGGGACGTGTTAACCTAGGTGTACTATCCAGGACATGCTGGTATACACGGCAATAACCGATAAGCTCGCTGACAGCTCTGGCACTGAGTGATCTGTTCCTTTGTCCCTTGCTCTGGACAAAGAGGACATCGCCACGTTTGTTCTTCATTCCTTAAGAGAGGAGGAGGAGAATGGATGGGACAATGGTGTATATATTGAGAGAGTGAGGAGTCTAAAGGTGGAAACAGGATCTGATAATTCCGGAGTGCTTAGTGGGAAAAGCGGATACATCTATAATCAACACCTTAAAGGAACAATCAATCAGCATACGCTTCGAGAAATGCTGGGACGGTAGGTGGAACGGATATTAGGATGCACAGACTGCAGTGAAACTGATTCCATGAATAGAATAGAATAGATTCTTGATCCTTCCAGTGGCGTTAGACGGCGCATAGGATCTATGCCTGCCAACCTTGCCTTTTTTGCTAGGTTCTTTTCAGTGTTTCTCGAGGCCGTCCTCTTTTTTTCTAACCTGATATTTCCCATTTGAGAGCTGCTTAGTAATTCTCTGATTAAAAAAAAAAATTATAAATACATGTCCGATTTATGCCCATCTTCTTTTCTTAATAGTAGACGAGATAAATGGCTGCACGGTCATTTCTCATATTTTAGCATTAGTCTTGAATTCATTCGATTTAACGCAAAATAGGCACTTTGCACTCTTAGGCACTTGTCTTCAAATACGTTAGTTAAATGTTAGTGCGAATATTTCTTTATCATCTTTCATTTTTGGATAATGTGATCGTCATTACACCAGTGTCATCTTTCTTTTCCATGGTCCCAAATTATGGCTGAGTTAACATAGAAATTCTCGGTCGGGGCAGAATACGACCTCTTGTCACCAGTAGACTAGTTCACTTTGTTTCACACGATTTGTTACTTATTTCCTCTGCAACATGAGACAAAATGTGATTATTGTTGCCACTGATTAATATCTTGCAATATCGAAAAGCTGTGAGATGATTTAACATCCCTTTGTTGATGTTTAGGAAAGAAAGTAGCAATTATTTGTTGTTTGCCCACACCGTGTACATCTGGACTATTTCGTGCTGGCATTAAGTTCGCAGTCCGATCGATTAAAATAAGCCACCCAATTGTCTCTCCTTCGCCAAGATCTGCTGAAATGTTACAAGTTAAAGCCTCTTAAAATGGTCAGAAATTTTTTTCCTTCATGCAGCAACTCCAATTAAACTGGGAGAGCTTTTTTTTATTTATACCACCTGACCTTAGTTGCACTTGTTATATATATATATATATATATATACACACTACTATGGATTTTGCAGCGTCCCTAGAAAAGTTTTTTTTTCTTTCGTGTGTATTCGTTTTTTTCTTTGAATCTGTCTTTCTCTTGAAGCTTTAGAGTGTGTTTCCAAAAATTGCTGTCTGCAGCTATTTCTTCACAGGTTTCAGGGTTTATATTGAGCAGTGGCGTATTCTCTATGCTACCGCCAGTAGCATGTAAATATTGACGAAATACAAAAGGAAATGATAATTTATTATATTTTTTAAATAATTGTATTACAAATTTTCGAATATTCTATTACACATTTCGTAAGCCAATATGATTTATTTGCTTCGATTTGCATTTATTAAAGCAAGGTTTTTCTCTGGCCACTATAACGTTTGTGAATGTTATATCTATTCTACATTGAAACCTCTAGGAGCCAGCGGTACATTTTTCCTCTATCCGAACCAAGTATAACGACCTTGACATTCAAAAATGGGAATAAAAAAAATTTAAAGTGGGGGGGGGGGGGGGGGTGATGTTGCCGGTAGATGAATGCGGTTTCATGGGTTATTTTTATTAGCTCTAACCAATCAGAATCGTCACAAAGCGAAAGTGAAACTACTTCCTTAGCTATTTATAACTACGTTATGCGCATCAGCATCTGTAGAAAGAACTTGTTCTGCTCTCAAGAGAATCAAATCTTATTGTCGCTCAACTCAGACACAAGAACGCTTATCTGGTTTGGCGTTAATGTCTATTGAGAAATCATTCCCTCAGAAACTTAGAAACCAACCCAACAGTACTTTCAATGACAAAGTCATCAAGACATTTTCGTCCCAAACAAGACGGATATAATTAACATAAATAAGTAAGTAATTTAAAATGTCATCATCATCATCATCAAGTACCTGGTCTGCTGGCGTAGGTGATCATGTCTCTCCACAACTTTCGATCACGACAGTTATTTATCATTTCTGTTGTTGACCTGCCAAACCATTCTCTTAAGCTGTCTGTTATTTTTTTTTATTTGCTTTCCTCTATCTCTTGGTCCCTCAATTTTTCCAGTTGTTACAATATATTCCAGTTGTTCCCTTCTCATTACATGGCTAAAAAATGATATTTGTTTCTTCCTAATATTGGAAATTTGCTCTCTTTTTGCTTTGACCTCTCTCAGAACATCTTCATTACTCTTCTTAGCTGTCTTCTTAGCATTTAAAATGTAGTGAAGTCATTAGAAAATATTACTTTATGTTAGCCTAGTGAATATAATGTATGTTTTTATGCATTATGTCAGCTGTAGCCCAGACCTCAAAACCAGTATACGCCACTGATATATATATATATATATATATATATATATATATATATATATATATATATATTTATACTACTATGGATTTTGCAGCGCCCCAATAAACGTTTTTTTCCCTTTCGTGTGTGTTCTTTTTTTTTCTTTGAATCTGTCTTTTAGAGTGTTTCCAAAAATTGTTGTCTGCTGCTATTTCTTCACAGGTTCCAGGGTTTATATTGGGAGTCTTCATGTCATGTTTATACGCGTCTATAATTGAAATTTTAGGTGCCCCTTAGTACTTTCGTCATCTGCTAATTGTTAAAAGAGTATATATTTTGGTCTTAGGCCATCTTTCAAATGGTGTAAGTGACCACGCCAGGGTAACTTACATTGGTTGAGTAGAGTGTAGATATTCTCAAGACCTGTGCGAGTGAGAACCTCCATGTTTGTCCCTTTGTCCTTCCACGTGATACCGAAACATATATAAATATACATACATATATGTAGTTATTAGGATAATCATCACTACACATCGAACCAATCCATTCGTGCTTCAATATCCCCCTCGATAAAATCCGTGGAGAATCCTGGCTCACGTGCACGAACTCCGTAGCACGGCCTGATATACACAATTAGGGTAGGTTTTCTGCTGACAATTTTGCCCGTGCAGCGGCCATATTTATAGCATACACTTTTCGATTTGAACTACCAATTTGTATTTAACGTGCGCGAGTGCACACGGGACCTCCTGTTTACTGTCGTTTATCCGAGATGGCTATACACCGAATCTCATCACCAAAGAGATCAGGGGAGGGTAACGTCATAAAGAAACCACGGATTTTTTTCTTTACAATAAACACGACCGATTCTCGTGGGATTTGAACCCGCGAGTAGTAGTGGTGGCTGTGAACTCAGGGGAAAAGTGGAATAACATGCACCGAAATACAATAGATTTGGCACCGACTTTGCACCGACTTTGCACCGAAAAAAAAATTATTTTTTTTTTTCGAATTCGCGATTTTTTCGAACTTCATTATTTTTTTTTGGGGAAAAAATTTTTTTTTTTTGGTGTTCGTCAGTTTGTCGAAATGGTTCACTGAGAGCTTAACTCAGGTAAATTCAATAGAGACTCGGTGCTAATCCGGTGATCGCGCTCCGTGTCCGGTGATCGCCTCGCTCGTGTTAGAAATTTGTGAAAGAGTATTTTAAAAGAGTATGTGATAAATAAAAAATACGAAATGTTTCAAAACGTTAAGAAATATAGTTAAATGTGATAAAACTGATTTTTAAAAAAGGCGAAATAATAAAAACTATGAAAAAAATAAGCTGTAAATACTGACGGAAAACTGTATGTTAAGTCAAGAAACTGGAATGACATGGCAGCTTTTGTTGACTGGGCTAGTGGTACTTGAGGAATGCTATTGTTAGGAAAAAATCGCTTACAAGGAATTTATTTAAAAATATATAAGCATAAATATATAAGCATAAATAATAATTTGTTTCCCTGGGCCTGGTAGGTATCTACATACACGGTCCGTTAAAAACAGAGGAGACTCTAGGGGGATAATAAAAATAAAAAAAATTATTAATATTTTAAATAATCAACTGAAGTATTAAACAATTAAAAAATGAAAAAAAGAATTACTAAACTAAATTAAGACATCAAACGATGGAAGGGTTCAAACTATGACAGCTTGCCCCATCAACGCATGAAAATTAATATATGAGAGTATTAAATGTGTAAAGGGGAGGTGGTCACGTTGTCAGAATGAACCTGGCGCTTGATGTAGAAATAGGAGAGTGAGTTCCGGTGTTGTGTATATGTGTACACCGACCCCTTGTGTGTTTTAAACCCTAGGTTTTTACCACCCCCGGCTTGTTTATTGGTTAGGACCTCTGTAAAAGTATCCTTATCTAACTTATTATGGTGTTTATTAAGTCCCTTGGTGCTAACTTTCGTGTAATCACCAAAACAGTAATAGGTCTTGCTACACAAGGATATCATTCCATCCCCCGAATATTCCAACTTGAACAGACCAGGAGTCCGTTTGTCGTATAACTGTCTCGCCTTACAATCTGAACAGTCATACTTTACGGTGCCCCTGTGGCGAATGAAATCTGCGTGATGGACTTCACAAGTCTCTGAGGGGAACCATTTGTCGTATTGTGAGAAAAACTCGTTTACCATATCAGTTTTAACGACCTCTTCTAACGATGACTCGCTGAGGGCCAAGTACAAACTATCAGTATCCATTTCACAGAGTTGAAAGTCGGATCTCTCTACGAATCTATCTAGGAAATCATAATAAAATTCCAACATCCTCAATTTGGCGTACTGGTAGACGAAGAAACCAATCTGTGACGGAAGATCCCACATGATACTTTGTTTTCCCATCGACACCTCGTACAGGTCCTCACCAATAGGCGTCATGTTTTTAAACCGTGGGTTATTTACCAACTTGGATGTATCGACCCCCTCTTTAACATATATTACGTCCACGTGTTTCGCCATATTGGTTAGAGTCTTTCCATAGGCCGAGTTTCCAAGGAGTTTCATCGTATCGCTAACAATCGATTGATTTGTATTTAAATCACCAGCCCGACGCGCCTGTGTGACCTTGTCACCAAACTCCTTAAAACAACTAACGGGTAGGTACTCTACCACCTGATATATTCTAGTTACCTCCAACCCATGCCCTAAATACCACTTTAACAGGGGTGTGGCCAACAGAACTTTTGTTCCACTATAACTCCCCACGAGCGTACGTCTGGGGGTACGCAAGAGCCTGTTTTTGGTGGCGTACTCACGCATAAAAGGACCGATATCGTCTATACCAACATCTACATTTTTAAAGATGGGGGTCATCTCGCTAAAATGGGCCTTTAATCCATCGGGGACGTGAATGTCACACTCAACGAGACCGAAAAACGACTCGTTTGAAACGGCTTTTATAATGGCTTCATCTGTGATGGGTTTATGTTTAGCAAAAGAGGGTTTAGACCCAGGCAAGTTCTCACCTAGGAAGAGTTGAATGGATGGTGTTGTTTTCTTTAGTTTTTGCCACTCGCATTCCCACATAACGACTACGCGAACATCGTCGAGGTTCTTTAAATAAGTCGTTATTTCACAGGTTTTCCGGTACAATTTAGCCAACTGAATATTATTCACCGGGTTGACTTCGCGACCCCGGGTGATGTCACAGTTTGGATGGCCGTGAAAAAGACAACCATGGTACTGATACACGGTCCTATTGGAGTTATCCCACCCATCCACTCTAATCTTCCGTGTACCCAAAGCCTTCTCACGAGCGTTAAACTGGGTTTGCAGTTGGACCTGGTTTTGGTGGGAAATCCAAGTCAGATACTCTCGGCACTGACGCGTGTAATAGTTCATCTTAAGGGGTTTATAGCCATCTTCAGCCTTGCGTATGACCGTATAATCGGTAGGCATCTTTTGCATAAGTGCCCACAGATAAAGGGCGTTGGCGTCATAACCTTTGATGGATTTGACCAGCTTACCACCCCTAATAAACGTTTTATCCTTTTCGTGGTACCGGTGAAAAATGATAGAGGGGCCTCCGACGATATTCTGTCTTATGGTATGATGCAAATCGGCTTCCTTTTTTCCAATCAGCGAAAACCCAACATCTCTGGGTAGAGTTTTAAAAAGGTACCTAAGAGTTATTCCCGGGACCGAAATCGCGTTCTTAAACATATCGATGTTCAAAGCCTCGTAAAACCAAACCTGCTGTTGTAAGGCTTCTAAGAAGGGGACTACATCTTTGTTATTATACCACACCAAAAAGTCCCTAAGGGTCGTCATCTTATTGTCCTTCCAAACCTTTTTACACAGATCGTACTCCTCTTCCGAAATATTAACATTTTTTAGGTTGGAAAAGAACGCTTCGTGTGGTGGTAACTCCGTCTCATTCAACTTGTTTAAGTCGGTTACGTACTCGTAACAGAAAACACCCCTGGTCTCCTCTATTTTGTAAGCTGCCAAGTACTTGGTGTAACTGAAACCTGGCGCTAGATAATTTACGATGTCTAGGAACTATAGCCTCTTGGTGGCGAGACACATGACATTATTGTTTCGCTTAACTATAAACAATTTTTCGCCGAGTCGGTCTTCTTCTTCTATCCGAGCCTCCGCCTCACCATCCTCGCTCTCACCTTCCCAATCGTCCTCCTCTTCATCATCCTCGCGCTCGACTTCCTGATCGGCGTTGGAGGCGGTAATGAAGAAATTGATTAAATAGGGTTTTATTAAATTTATGTCGTACTTGCCCGAGTTGAAACCTATCACCGGGAGCTGTTTCAAGTATGCTTTTAGACGACCTCTCAGGTTGGACATCTCCTCCTCCTCCTCCGGATCACGCCTTTGCGCACACTCCGCCAGGTTTTTAAATACTTCTTTGTAATCATTTTTTAAAATGTTGTAAGCCTCCTTAGCAATAGCGTTTAAATATTTAAGCATTTGATTTATCAAGTTCTGAGGATCGCCGTCGGTGACAAAGCAGACAGGCTCTCCAAACCCTGGGACGTTAGACGCCACGGATACGGACAGTGGGACATGTTTGGCTAAAAAAGATGTTGTAGCAGAGCCAGCTTTTGTGGTGGCTAAGTCGGTATTATCAAAATAACACTCGAAATCAAAAGTAGCCCTATAGGGATACCCGAAACCACCGGGTACACCAATACCTTCTTCCGCTAGGGCCTCCATAATAGTCTCGCTAGGTGTGTAAATTCCCCCTCTAAAGATTTCTTTCGACTTACCACCACTGCACACTTCTTCATGTCTGGTCATATCACCATAAGAAGCCCATAATTTCCCACATTGTGGACAAGAGTAGGTGCTAGATGCTTTATTAATATCAGTAATGTACATGAAATGGTCCCTATGAACCAGGATGCGCATGGTGGTAGGATGTGAGCCCCTACTTCTGAGTTTAGGACAAAGAACATCTTCAGCATTGAACTCAAACACATCAATATTTATACCAAAACACTCCTCTAAATGTGGTAGTTGTTGTAAAGTTACACCTGGAAAATTGTTTACGAAAAGTATGTCCCAGTGTGAATGCCACTGACGCAAGAGCTGACGAGTGGTAGTTTCCAGACTATCGGGGTCTTCCCCCTTAAATAAAGCCAAACACCGAAAAAAACACAGATTGTCGTTATAAGTAATAGACCTCATCGATGCTTTCTGTAGGGTGTAAATGTACCTGTTGTTACTAATATGAGGTGGTAGTTGCTCCACCACACATCCAATTGGGAAGTCCTGAATGTGGAATAAATAAAAAATAGTGGCGGGAATGCTCTCCACCACCCACTTTGTATCAGGTCGTATGATTAGCCCTGTAGATACGGGCTCGTGGTCTCTTAAAGAGTCTACAAACCGAGTGAAATCTCCAAGATTATTGATTAACTTCGGGAACTCGAGGACAGCTGAATTATTGAAGGATGCATGGAAGAAGCGTAAATCTCCATCTTCTCTGTGACGGAGGATAAAATGGTGACCATAATTAATTTTAAAACGAGTTGTCTGACTATCAAACACATCACTTAAAAGAATAGACCAGTCTGTGATGAAAGGACGATCAGGTGAGTGGAAGAAAGTGTATGTGGAAACTGTATTATTGATACTAGCGTGAGTGTTTATGACTGACCAGTTTTGTTGATATACATCCCGCACATCAGCTGGTAGTGTTGCTAACGGGTCATCGGACCTGTGCTTTTTACCCTCTGTGGAGAGTTCCTCCTCTGACTCTCTCTTATTCGCGGTTGAAGGTGCAGTCGGTGGGTTTGTCGTAGTAGCTGGCTGTGGTGAGGTTGGAGTTGAGCACGGCAGCAATGCTGAAGGTGCTGTTGTAGACCCCTTATGTTTCACTCTCATATGTCTGGTTAAAGAACCACGGGTCGTATACGAACGGTAACAAATGTCACACGGATATCGCATTAGTTGATGCACAATGCGATAATGTTTCCTTAAATTATGGAGCCACTTAAACTTCAGGGGACATAACGGACACTGAAATTCACCAGAAGTTGATTCGTTCAGGTTCAAATTGGCTATGTTTGGCGAGTTGCCTGATGTGTCCCCGGAGTCATGACCACTAATTATAACTGGCGCCTCATTTCTTACATGAGTGGAAGACTGTGGATCAGTCGGTGTTGATATTTGCGATGGGTCCCAATTTGTATATCTCACTATTCGTTCGGAAATATTTTCGGCAGCCAGGTAGACCACATCATCCTTCTCCATCTCAGAGTGTAATATAGAATTTATTTGTAAACGCAAGCGCTCCTCAAAGTCTAGCTGACATGAATGAGGTAAAGAGCCGTCACCACGACATCCTAGACAATGATCATGTCGCTGATACTGAAGAATGTTTAGTACTCTATCGAAAAGTAGATACTCCCTATCAGATGCCATTGTATACCAGGCTGTAACAATGAAAAAATAACATATTATAAATAGCATAAAATCTATATATATATATATATAGAATATTTTAATAGCACCAACCTCTTCTTCCACCGTTCATGTTCTTCTCGGAGCGGTGTCGTTATCACCATCCCACTGTGGTGAGGGTGGTGGCGAGGGTTGGACCACGTCACGCTTCTTCGCCGTGATGAGTTCCAGTGCCCTCTCTTCGAGGAGTGTGGCCAGCTCTGCTCTTGGGGTATCATAATATAAGATACCCCATATTTGGCGCCGAAAGCGCTCATCTTCATCGAGTTGACAGGAGTGCCAGTTTATGTTTTGGGATATTTCCCGACACCCCTCGCAGTGTCTATTAGGGCTCTCCCTCAATTTTTTGAGAATTTTAGAAATAATCTCGCCCTCCATTTAGATCTGAAATGTTTAATTGTGTGTTTGTATATATATATATATATATATATATATATTTATAAATTGTGTTAAGTAACCTATTTAAACAGGATAAAAACTAATTGAAAATCATTTTAGTGGAATTGTAACTTCAAGAATTTCGTAGTATGGCCCAGCTACTTTTTAGTGTAAGTTCATGCTCAGAAGATGAGAAAAGTTCTGAAGAGTCTGAGTGGTCATTGGAAGAGCAAGCTTTCCCATCTTGGACACCACCTAACGCTTATTTTAATAATGGGTTAACTTTAGATTCCATCTTCAAGAAGATCCCCGATAGTGTGGTAAACAGAAATGAAACCTCTGATCATGCGAGGATTCAGCCACTATTAAATTCAAGTTCAGAATGTGAGGAGAGTGATGAAAGTTCCGAGATTAAAGGTGTAGAGAATTCTGCTCCGGAGTTAGATTATGAGGAGGTTAACGCTCGCTGGAATGAAATTTACACTACTATCACGAACAACACTTCCACTCAACCACACGATCCGACAAAAAATATAATTAACAGGGTATGTATTTGTTTGTCTGTTACTTAGTGTTACGTTAGTATATCAGACTATAACAGAGATTTCTATAAGTCCATTTTTTCTAAACACAGACATTCAGGTTAGTTATAGCTACCAAACATCACATCTTCTAAGACAAATGTAGATTTTGTATTCTTAAAACTTAAGTACCAATAATGTACCGAGATTAACTAGCCTAACGAACGTTTCATTAGACCTTATACTATCCTAATGAGAGTTGTATTAAAACCCTTATAGTTCGACTTGTCCTTAGGTTTGTTTTGCCGCGGCGCCTGATATCATTTCATTTGTTGCTCTGGAAGATGGAGACGTCATTCCCCATTGGCACCAGTTTGCACTTGATCGTGAAAGATTTGAAAGCCGTATTCTGGAGTATAGTAAAATCATCTCACCTGTTCTGGAGTCTGGTCACAGAACAATTATTTTAGCAACTAGACTGAATCTGTGACAACGTATTGTAACCCCTTATTTTCATCCCTCGTACACCAACAAGTTTACAGGTGCCAACACGACTGATGATTCACCGGGGTTAATCACTAAAAAAAAAAAAAAAAAAAAAAAAAAATACACACGAGCCAATAAATACACATGGTCCGAAATCTTTAAACCGTCATTGTACATTTATAAGTGTGAAGAATAAAATATATAGTAACTAACACATTTGTTGTTTTATTTGTCTTCCGATACTTATTTTTGTCCGCTCCTATATGCTCTTCTTCTACGAATTAATAAAATATTTATTTACCATATTTTTTTTTAGTTCATAACTATACAGCTAAAGAAATAATTACCTGCTATAACATCGATGGCATTAAGAAAAGAATTCTACTTACGATTAGTTGATCGATTAGTACTTGTAAGAGACGTCTGCTTTGGAGGTTACTGTATTGACTGCGGGCTTGTATCACTTGGAATATATATTCACGGGGGGCGACTTGCCATGTGATATGTTAGTACTACACATGTGACCTGGTCATGCGGTATCAAGCCCCATGTCCAAATTTGGATATGAGATTTGTACCTGCTCGTACCTGTCCAAATTTGGCTACCCAATCCAGATATTTTTTCCTTTGGTTGTCAGCAGTTTCTTTACACGTTACCCACCCATCCGAGACCAACACGCACTGGGAAAAAAAAAAACGCTATGTCACGGGTCACCTTAAAACGTCATCGATCATGTGAGCGGTCATGTTCCGGTCTTGTGACCGGAAGTCGACATTCAACTAGCCTTCAATAACCTTCAATGTCATTGCTTGTCGCCTCCTGTCACGCAGTCCCAATTACCAGTATTTTAAATAACAACAATACCACCCCTAGTCACATGCCTCTACCTAACTTTAACTCTAAACACGGAGTTTCAGTTACATGCCTAACAATGACCGTCAGCATATTTTCCTAACAATGACCACGATTCCTTGTAAGCGATTTTTTCCTAACAATAGCATTCCTCAAGTACGACTAGCCCAGTCAACAAAAGCTGCCATGTCATTCCAGTTTCTTGACTTAACATACAGTTTTCCGTCAGTATTTACAGCTTATTTTTTTCATAGTTTTTATTATTTCGCCTTTTTTAAAAATCAGTTTTATCACATTTAACTATATTTCTTAACGTTTTGAAACATTTCGTATTTTTTATTTATCACATACTCTTTTAAAATACTCTTTCACAAATTTCTAACACGAGCGAGGCGATCACCGGACACGGAGCGCGATCACCGGATTAGCACCGAGTCTCTATTGAATTTACCTGAGTTAAGCTCTCAGTGAACCATTTCGACAAACTGACGAACACAAAAAAAAAAATTTTTTTCCCCCCCAAAAAAATAATGAAGTTCGAAAAAATCGCGAATTCGAAAAAAAAATAATTTTTTTTTCGGTGCAAAGTCGGTGCAAAGTCGGTGCCAAATCTATTGTATTTCGGTGCATGTTATTCCACTTTTCCTGAGTTCACAGCCACCACTACTACTCGCGCGTACTTCCTGTTCTGAGACCGACGTCGCAACTCGACTATCCAGCCCGTATATATATATATATATATATATATATATATATATATATATAGTGTGTTTTATATGTACACAGTTTGAATAAAATATTGGAAGTTTTTACATTCATTATATATCTATTTGTACACGTTGTGATAGTTATTCACAGTTATAAGATGTTATATTTATCAACAGCTGTACCTTATGTTTCTTTGTTGTCAACATTTACAGCATGCTGTAGTTGCCAACAGTGAAACGGATGTCGTGTTTATCAACATTTCAAAGATACAATAAATACAGTTACACTATGCAATTTACATCAACAATTACAAGATGCAATATTTATAAGATATTAATATCACATGATATAAGCGAGAAGCAGAGCTAGTTATCGCTACTGCAAATTGAATTAATTATCTCATTCATGCGTGGATTATTTATATGGTCTAATTTAAAACTATTCAGACATTAACAATGCACCAATTGTTAAATGTTAATTCTTTTCCAGGCAATAGATAAAATGAACTCATAAATGAACACAGCAGTTTCCCAAATTTGCAACGACAAAATAGTTGTATCATGTCAGTCATCGTTGTTTAATGTTTATTGAGACCTGAAGAAAATCCGCTTGACCTAGCTAGATTTTCTCAATTTAATTACAGTAGATTCGCATTATTAATGTAATTTTAATGTTTAGATCATGTGGTTGTTGTTGTTGTTTATTTAGCTCAAATATTTCTGAATAGTCTAAAGAAACTCTCCAAGTGTAGGAAAGGGTTTCATAAGGAGCATCAGTTAATAACAAAGTTGAAAAATTGTAGATGATGATTCTACTCCCTTAAAAAAAACACCGCCTTATAATTACCGTCAATTGTTCGCCATATTTTCATGTGGAATTCTTGTAACAAATACAGCCATATCATTCGATTTCTGTTCATTATTCCACCGTTAACGCATAGAGATGGAAAATGGAATTTTCTTACCACTTTATTTGAAGATGGCAACGATGAATCACGAAGAAAAATTAGTGTTTGACCTGATGTAAATTGATAATGACTAAATGTATGTGGACGAAATCTAATTTGCCTTATAACCTGTTGTGTCATTTAATCAAGTATTATGTACTGTAACAGATGCAATAAGTCTTTATACACAAGTGGCTGATTTTTCGCTGAATAGGTTAGTTTTGGACACAGCTATGTAAGACTGATTTTGGTGATTTCTTCCCTTTGATCTTAAGCACTTTGCTCCACAGAGTAGGTTATGAACTTTGTCCCGGAAGTGCTTACCAGTTGCATAATAAATGAAGAAGTAACAGGCAGAGTTTGATAACGTGATCTCCGTGAGAAAGTTCCTGATTGTGATGTACAACAAATGCCTCTGCCACGTGGGGTCAACAGCGACATCCGTGGGGTCAAGAGGAAATGGTCCAATGGGAAATTGTTTATACAACGAGTATACTATTGTGTAGGGAAGCCAGGTGCATATAAGATAGAAAGACACGCTAAGAAGAGTGACTGTTGATGCCTGACTACCCCCACTTGAGCCTGTATGGGCTGGACCATGACTCGTTAAACTCCGGATCTCCCGAATGACTAGGATGTTGAAGACGAGAGCAGCCAGCGGTGCTATACCAAAGAGAAGTAACTCAGTAGACCATGTCCAGATTTCAATAAACGGCGAATTTTGTAGTTCTTGTCGGTGGTTGCAGATCTTGTTGGTGTCATCGTATGTCCAGAAGTAAGCCTGCAACGTGCTGATTAGGACACAGCTGGTCAGCAAACCAAAGACAACCAAAACAGCTCTTCTAACGGTACAATATCTTTCCTTAGCAAACGGATGGCATATAGCGATGTAGCGTTCAACAGTAAACCCCAGTACCAGTAACGGAGCTAAATACTGAGGTATGCAAAAAAGCATGTTGAATACTTCACACGATACATTACCGTCAAACGTACTTATGCTCCAGGCATAGCGGAACTCTTGCAGCACGTGTAGAAATAGGAAAACCACGTGGGAAATGGACAATGCGCCCAAGTAAATGGCTGAAGAGTTATTTGCGCGCGTTTTCCTGTTAAGCCATATGTAAGCACACAGTGGATTGGCTGGAAGTCCGATAAAGTAAAATATTGGAGTGATGTATCTGTGAATCATGATCGATGGGAGGTGATTCATGTAAATCTCGGAAATATCCCAGCCGAGATGCGTCGTGTTGGACTGAGCACTTACGTTATCCATTATTCTGAAATGAAAAAAAGAAAATGTTCACAAATAAAGAAATATGGCAAGAATAAATACTAACGGTTTATCGAGGCATGAAACATAATACACAATGAACTGTCATTAATATTGTTAAATGTTGAAGCTATAAACACAATCTAACACACAGTCAAAGGACAAACGCAATAAACAAAATATACAAATCTCTGTACGTGAAATGTCATGCACTCTTTGTAATCAGACGTCAGCCTGTTCAGCATCAAAGTTCACACAAGAGGTTTAAAAAAGTGGCCCTTTTTGAGAATGGCGTGTTAAGTTCAGCGGTCCCGGACAGAGATTAGCAACACCACTTATATGTGTGAAGTTTACTCTGCACTGCCTTCACCATTCTTACACCTTCACAATTCTTACACCTTCACCATTCTTAAACATTCACCATTCTTACATATTTACCATTCTTATACATTCACCATTCTCACACATTTACCATTCTTACACATTCACCATTCTCACACATTCACCATTCTTGCACATTCACTAATCTCACACATGCACCATTCTTACACATTCACTAATCTCACACATGCACCATTCTTACACATTCACTAATCTCACACATGCACCATTCCTACACATTCACTAATCTCACACATGCACCATTCTTACACATTCACTAATCTCATACATTCACCATTCTTACACATTCACTAATCTCACACATGGACCATTCTTACACATTTACCATTCTCACACATTCACCATTCAAACACATTCACTAATCTCACACATGCACCATTCTTACACATTCACTAATCTCACACATTCACCATTCTTACACATTCACTAATCTCACACATGCACCATTCTTACACATTCACTAATCTCACACATGCACCATTCTTACACATTCACTAATCTCACACATTCACCATTCTTACACATTCACAAATCTTACACATGCACCATTCTTACACATTCACTAATCTCACACATGCACCATTCCTACACATTCACTAATCTCACACATTCACCATTCTTACACATTCACTAATCTCACACATTCACAATTCTTACACATTCACTAATCTTACACATGCACCATTCTTACACATTCACTATTCTCACACATGCACCATTCTTACACATTCACTAATCTCACACATTCACCATTCTTACACATTCACTAATCTCACACATTCACCAATCTTACACATTCACTAATCTCACACATGCACTATTCTTACACATTCACTAATCTCACACATTCACCATTCTTACACATTCACTAATCTCACACATGCACCATTCCTACACATTCACTAATCTCACACATTCACCAATCTCACACATTCACTAATCTCACACATGCACCATTCTTACACATTCACTAATCTCACACATTCACCAATCTCACACATTCACCAATCTCACACATTCACCATTCTTAAACATTCACTAATCTCACACATTCACCATTCTTACACATTCACCAATCTCACACATTCACCATTCTCACACATTCACCATTCTTACACATTAACTAATCTCACACATGCACCATTCTTACACATGCACCATTCTTACACATTCACTAATCTCACACATGCACCATTCTCACACATTCACCATTCTTACACATTCACCAATCTCACACATTCACCATTCTCACACATTCACTATTCTTACACATTCACTAATCTCACACATGCACCATTCTTACACATGCACCATTCTTACACATACACCATTCTTACACATGCACCATTCTTACACATACACCATTCTTACACATACACCATTCTTACACATACACCATTCTCACACATGCACCATTCTTACACATGCACCATTCTTACACATACACCATTCTTACACATACACCATTCTTACACATGCACCATTTTTACACATGCACCATTCTTACACATGCACCATTCTTACACATACACCATTCTTACACATACACCATTCTTACACATGCACCATTCTTACACATGCACCATTCTTACACATGCACCATTCTTACACATACACCATTCTTACACATGCACCATTCTTACACATGCACCATTCTTACACATGCACCATTCTTACACATACACCATTCTTACACATGCACCATTCTTACACATGCACCATTCTTACACATGCACCATTCTTACACATACACCATTCTTACACATACACCATTCTTACAAAAGAGAAGTAAACAAATGGGACAAAATGTGATGCTTGCGGTGATAATACACACAAAATGATGAGGTCAACAAACAGAAATGCTGACCTCAGTTTTCTCAAATGAAAGAGCAAATATCACATCTTTTTCTGGAGTAAATATATGTGTGGGTGTGTGTGTGTATGTGTGTGTGTGTGTGTGGGAGGGGGTGTGTGCATTTATCTTTTTCTGATTTTTTTTTTAACTGCACGTGTATATGTTTTTCTCTGTGAGTATTTGCGCTTGCAGCCTTTAACATTTGATGCTATAGGTCGTTCAGGCAGTGCTGGTGTTGGCTGTTAAGAAGCAATTAAATGTCACATTCCAATACACTGATGTGTTTGTAATTCATTGTATTAAAAATGATTCACGGTTATTTGATAAGTTAGAGTACATACTCTTCTGCTTCTTTCCATCCTCACACGCTGAAAGGCAAATGAGGAAGGAAAGGAGAAGTAGATGAAGAGTACATCGTTTTGTTATAAGTTCCCTCTTAGAAGATATACACGTTTACATATTATAAAATAAACTGGTGCCGTGACCAGGATTGTTCGTTGCCTTATACAGTCAAGCATGAGGTACATCAAATACAATGGTGTCGTCTGCAGTAAAGGACACGACCATAAAAGATCACAGAAACCAAAATAACAATTATGTAGCAGCTACGAGGTTCAACACCACCAGTGGCAAGGCATTAATTTTCGCACCTTGAAGTTAACCTGAGACACCTGTTTTAATTTTTAAAAATGTGCACCCGTATAAGTACATAGTAGTTTGAGGAAACAATTTTTTCCTGACTTGAAAATAGTGCGAGCTAATCGTATTATAAACACTGAACACTGGAAGAGATACAATGAGACACTTGCCTTAGTAGTAGTAGTAGTAGTAGTATTACCAGTAGTAGTAGTAGTATTACCAGTAGTAGTATTAGAAATAGTAGTATTAGAAGTTGTACTAGTAGTAATAGCAGTAGTAGTAGTCTTAGAAGTAGTACTAGTAGTAGTATTAGTAATAGTAGTAGTAGTAGTAGTAGTAGTAGTATAAGGCATGTGGAAATAATCAAAATGCTGGAGAAATTAAACATTGATGGCAAGGATATGCGAATCATAAAAAAGCATGTACTGGCAACAAACAGCAGTTATACGAATTAACAACCAAACTGGACAATTCAATTTCAATTTATAAAGCAAGGAGTCAGACAATGCTGTGTTCTGTCGACGGAATTGTTTTTACTTTATAGCGAACATATTATGAGATCAATAGTAGACAAAAAAGGAGTTGAAGTCAACGGGTACAACATAAATAATTTGCGATATGCGGATGACACAGTCTTAATAGCAGAGGCAGAGAATGAGCTACAAGAAATGATAGACATAATAGTAAAAGAAAGCAACAAGAAAGGTGTCAGTCTGAATAGTAAGAAAACAGGAGTAATGGTTATATCGAAGAAACAATCATCACCATCATGCAGCATAAAAATAAACAAGACAAATCTGAAACAAGTGCACGGTTTGAAAACATTGGACACAGTGATAACATCAGATTGAAGATGAACCACAGAAATAAAAAGCAGAATAGTTCAGGCCAAAATAGCATTTCTCATGTCAATAGAAATGAGAAAGAGAGTTCATCGATGCTATATACAACCAATTCTGACCTATGGAAGCGAATCATGGACAATAGACAAACAAATGAAACGACAATTAGAGGCCACAGAGATGGGATTTCTCAGAAGAATGTTGAAAGTTCCCGGGACAGCTAAAAAGACCAATGAGAAAGTTCTCAAAGAGACCAACACAAAAAGGGAGCTCTTAAAAAACAACAGAAAGAAGCAATCAACATTTTTTGGGCACATCATGAGAAGAGGAAAGTTGGAATACTTGGTTAAAACTGGCAAAATAAAAGTAAAGAGAGATCGCGGACGACAAAGAGAGAAAATACTGGATAGCTTAGTGTCATGGCATGGAAAACAGTCAACAACAGAGCCCATACGATGCACTGTGGATAGAAGATTGTGGAAGGACATGATCGCCAACGCTAACCGGTACGGCACATGATGATGATGATGAGTAGTAGTATAGTAGTAGTGGTAGTAGTTGTAGTAGTGGTAGTACTAGTAGTATAGTAGTAGTATTAGTAGTATTAGTAGTATTAGTAACAGTATTAGTAGCAGTAACAGTAGTATTAGTAGTAGTAATATTGGTAGAAGTAGTACTAGTAGTAATATTAGTAGTAATAGTATTAGTAGTAGTATTATTAGTAGTAGTATTAGTAGTAGTAGTATTAGTAGTAGTAATATTAGTAGTAGTAATAGTACTAGTAGTAGTAGTATTAGTAGTATTAGTACTAGTAGTAGTAGTATTAATAGTAGTAGTATTAGTATTAGTAGTAATAGTATTAGTAGTACTAGTACTAGTAGTAATATTAGAAGTGATACTAGTAGTAGTATTAGTTGTAGTACTAGTAGTAGTATTAGTAGTAGTATTAGTAGCAGTATTAGTAGTAGTATTAGTAGTAGTACTGGTAGTGGTATTAGTAGTAGTAGTAGTAGTATTAGTAGTAGTATTAGTATTAGTAGTAGTAGTAGTATTAGTAGTAGTACTAGTAGTAGTATTAATAGTAGTAGTAGTATTAGTAGTAGTAGTATTATTAGTAGTAGTACTAGTAGCTGTATTAGTAGTAGTAGTGTTAGTAGCAGTATTATTATTAATAGTAGTAGTAATATTATTAGCTATATTATTAGTATTAGTAGTAGTATTAGTAGCAGTATTGTAGTAGTAATACTAGTAGTAGTAATAATAGCAGTATTAGTAGTAGTAATAGTAGTAGTATTGCTAGTAGTAGCCTCCGTTAGTCATTGTTAACTGGATTTTTCAGCGCCCCTAGGAAATGATTATGTTTTTCTTTCGCCGTGTATTCTCTTTTTCTATGAATCTGCCTGGTTCTTGTTTCAATTTGAGCTTTAGAATGTTTCCAAAGATTGCGGTTTGCAGCTATTTCTCCCCAGGCTTCAGGATTTATAATCGGAGCCTTCATGTTACATTTACAGAAGTCTATAAATCGAATACATAAGAACATGTACTGGCAACAAACAGCGGCCATAAGAACTAGAAACCAATTGGGCATGTTTCAACAAATAAAACAGGGTGTTAGACAAGGTTGTGTGCTGTCCCCAGATTTGTGTAATATTTATAGTGAGATTATTTTAAGATCCATAAGGGACATGTCTGGAATAACAATTGGAGGTCATAATATAAATAATCTAAGATATGATGACGATACAGTCTTAATCGCTAAGAGTGAAAATGAGTTACAAGAAATGTTGGACATTATAGTGAAGGAAAGCAAAAATAAAGGACTCAGCCTTAATAGCAAAAAGACTGAGGTAACAGTAACAAAAAAGAAAAAGACATCACCTCAGTGCAAAATAAAGACAAGTGGAACAATATTAAAACAGGTAAATGAATTTAAATATTTGGGAACTTTGTTAACCTCAGACGGAAGATGTACAAAAGAGGTGAGATGCAGAATGGCTCAGGCAAAAGCAGCTTTCCAAAAAAATGAGGAAGATACTATGCAATCCATTTTTGACAATAGAAACAAGAAAAAGAATTCTTAAATGCTACGTAGAGCCAGTCTTAACATATGGATGCGAATCATGGAGAATAGGACAATAGAAAAGAAAATCACTGGAGTCTGTAGAAATGTGGTTTTACAGAAGAATATTGAGAGTACCATGGACAGCTAAGAAGAGTAATGAAAAAGTTCTGAAAGAGGTCAAAGCAAAAAGAGAACTAGTTTCCAATGTTAGGGAGAGACAATCATCATTTTTTGGCCATGTAATGAGAAGAGAAAAACTGGAATATATTGTAACAACTGGAAAAATTGAGGGACGAAGAGATAGAAGGAAGCGAAGAGAAAAAATAACAGACATCTTAAGAGAATGGCTTGGCAGAAGGTCAACAACAGAAATGATAAATAGCTGCCGAGATCGAAAATTGTGGAGAGACATGATCACCTACGCCAGTAGGCCCGGTACTTGATGATGATGATGATAAATCGAACTTTTAAGCGCTCTCATGTTCTTTTGTCGTCTACTAGTTGTCAATAGAGTAATTCTTTTGGAATGCGGTTATCTTTCATAAGATATAAGTGGGCAAGCCAGGGTAACCTATTTTGTTGAAGCAACGTGTAGATGTTCGGTAGGCCTGGACGAGTGAGGACCTCCACATTTGTCACTTTTTCATTCCAGGTGATACCTAGAATACGGCGCTGACATCGCGCATGGGATGCATTTAACTTCTTTGGATAAGTTGCCCATGATTCGCTGCTATACAGAAGGATTCAAAAGATACAGACTTTTTAAAATGTAGACGTTGTTTTAGATGTCACTTGGCTGTTTTGCCGAACATGCATAGAAAGACGGGTAGACGGGTGGAGGTAGACGAAGGTGGTAGACGGGTGGAGGTTGACGGGTAGACGGGTGGAGTTAGACGGAGGTGGTAGACGGCTGGAGGTAGACAAGTAGACGGGTGGAGGTAGACGAATGTGGTAGACGGCTGGAGGTAGACGGGTGGAGGTAGACGAAGGTGGTAGACGGGTGGAGGTAGACAGGTAGACGGGTGGAGGTAGACGAAGGTGGTAGACGGGTGCAGGTAGACTGGTGGAGGTAGACGGGTGGAGGTAGACGAGTGGAGGTAGACGGGTGGAGGTAGACGGGTGGAGGTAGACGGGTGGAGGTAGACGGGTACACGGGTGGGGGTAGACGAAGGTGGTAGACGGAGGAGGTAGACGGGTGAAGGTAGACGGGTACACGGGTGGGGGTAGACGAAGGTGGTAGACGGGTGGAGGTAGACGGGTAGACGGGTGGAGGTAGACGAAGGTGGTAGACGGGTGGAGGTAGACGAAGGTGGTAGACGGGTGGAGGTAGACGAAGGTGGTAGACGGGTGGAGGTAGACGAAGGTGGTAGACGGGTGGAGATAGACGGGTGCACGACGGGGGGGGGGGTAGACGAAGGTGGTAGACGGGTGGAAGTGGTAGCGACTTTACCAATGCGACTATCAATTTCTGCCGTCTAAAAATAGTTTGTCGTTGATGAATGATAGTAGGCTATGCTGTTGCACGACATCAAGTTTGTAGTTATCGATAAAGATAGCAGGTGCCGCTTCGACGTCTTGTCCTAGTATATTATTTTTCTACAAACTTATTGTTAGGCCGAAGTGAATGCAGGAAAATTCGAAGAAATATGTTGATGGAACCAAAGACAAAAAATTCATAAAAGAAAGTTCAACTGAAAAAATTGACAAATCAGGTAAGAATAGTAGTGTATAGTACAGTGACATTTATTATTTATTTTTCATTATCCAAGTGTTTACATAGTGTTGAGCATTATTATTTTGGACGAGATAACTAGGAAAGCGAAGTAAGTGTAGTATTCCGACAAAATTCAGATGACAATATAATATGTAGTAAGCGACGATTTCTTGAATTCTTGTTAAAATAGTTTGTTTATTGATGTTGTAGAAGACCAGACTAAATTTGTAAGAATATTCCTATTTTCTGCATTGAAACCGCGAAAATAGGAAAAGCAGGCGGTCGAACCAATAACTTATCGGGCTCCAAAAATGGAGAGTGCGGGTTCGAATCCCCGTAGGGTCAAACATTTTCTTCTATCCGGAGTGAAATAAAAACTCAAACCTGCATACCTCGTGGCGACTGCACTGTACACGTGCCCTTTATTCTCCGGTCCTGTAAGTCTCCCTTTTAGACCCCAGAAATTGGATAATGCCGTAAAGAGAGTTTTAACCAGAGAAATTAATGACAGACATATGTATATTGTTATGGATATATGTGTATTTTTTCGGAAAAAAAATAATTTTGAAATAGATTTGTTCATGAAAATTATATTAATTGTGTTATAATAGCTACTTTTCAGGAATAAAAGTAAAAGTAAAGAGTAAAGTACTCCCGTCCCGCCAAGTAGCGTATAGGAAATATGGTGTTAGTGACCATAATTTTTACAACCTTCAGCACATGATTTTTGGGTTAATGTGGTCGGTATTACGCCCGTACCGCTTTACTTTCCCAGAAAAAGTCCGGTACCCATTTAAGGCTGGGTGAACCTGTAAGCCGTCAATCAGGATCGAACCCGACCCAAAAGCATTAGCATGGTTTGAGATACAGCTCTATACAGATGTGTGACTCCTCATTGACTCAATGAATGTGATAAAAAATATCGCATCTAACTGGAATCGACGGCTGTGGTTAGTCTCTGGGTAGGTCTATTCTAAAAAGTGCTTCATTTTTGTGCCAGGGTACGCGTGTAAGAGGTAATGAAAGCGCTGCCAGACTTGCCAGTTTGGCTGATGTTGAGTGCGGAAGAGCAATAAACCTCTTCGATATTCCGAATGCCCTAAGGGACGCTGCACGAAACAAGGACTAACAAGTGACACTGAATCCGCAGATATAAACAGATTCCATGAATATCATGTAAAGGTGGGAGATGCCAGACTAGAGCTCTACATTTAAATCTAAAGAAAATTTATCAACCAACACAATACCGGTGACGTTAGTCGCTTAAACGTTGGGAGATATAGTTCTGATACGATCTGAACACTTATAGACTTGTCCGATGTGAAATGGGGATGGCCTATCGATTAAACGAAACTAAATGTATTAATAGATAAAGTCATTAACACTTATAGACATGGAAGGAAGTATAATTATCAAGAATATTATCAGCTGCGGTTTGGGCATACGAAGTGTAGCAAATTTCAAATACGAGAGTTCATATGACCATGAGGAGCACAACATGCGTAAGGTAGCTCAAAACAGAATCTAAAAAATGATCACAACTTGTACTCAACACTTTATGTGATGTCTCAAAGATGCAGTCTTAATTATATTCAAAAATGTATTTACTCAGCTCTCTATAGTTAGGCTTCACAAACTGATCTTGATAAACGCCTTGCTTGAATATAAAAGTCTCTCATTGCATATAAATGTTAGTTATGATCCTTATCGAATATATCAACTTTACATCGTAATCTTTTATTGTAGCTTTAGGAAACTGCCGGTCGTATGTCACTCTCCAGGTCTGTAAGAGAACCAGCCCAACTTTGTGGCTAACACAAAATCACATAAACAATAACATAAACATGCGCATAACATTTAACCAACAACTTCTTCTCACATGAAATCTATACTCCAGCTCAAGAGTCTTCCGCACTGGACTATTTCAAGTCTCTAAAAATCTATGTCAAGATTATTCCGCACTGGTCTATTTCAAGTCTCTAAAAATCTATGACAAGAGTCTTCTGCACTGGTCTATTTCATGTCTATAAAAATCTATGCCAAGAGTCTTCCGCACTGGTCTATTTCAAGTCTCTAAAAATCTATGACAAGAGTCTTTTGCACTGGTCTATTTCATGTCTATAAAAACCTATGTCAAGAGTCTTCCGCACTGGTCTATTTCAAGTCTCTAAAAATCTATGACAAGAGCCTTCTGCACTTGTCTATTTCATGTCTCTAAAAATCTATGACAAGAGCCTTCTGCACTTGTCTATTTCATGTCTATAAAAATCTATGTCAAGAGTCTTCCGCACTGGTCTATTTCAAGTCTCTAAAAATCTATGACAAGAGTCTTCCGCACTGGTCTATTTCAAGTCTCTAAAATTCTATGACAAGAGTGTTCCGCACTGGTCTATTTCAAGTTTCTAAAAATCTATGCCAAGATTCTTCCGCACCGGTCTATTTCATGTCTATAAAAATCTATCTGAAAAGTCTGTCACTGAATCAATCTCCTTTTTGAGGTGCTCGAAAAACTCCAACCCCCCCCCCACCTCCCTTTTATCTCCTGGCTTACATGCGCAAACGTTCTACACTGCTCTGTCCCAATCAAATTAGTGCAGGTTTTTTGCCAATCCCATATGGGCTGTACATGTGCAAACGTTACCATATCTCTCTGTCAGAGTCATCATCAAAGGTGTGTTATTAAAACCAAACATTTTAAACGTTTAAATGCGATGCCTTCTAATCAATGCCAATGGCGTATTTTGCCAATATTAAATCGGTCGCATGTGTGCAAACGTTTTATTTTGATTCTTTCATAAAAAACATCTAAGACGTGTTCCGCCAGTAGCATACATTTGTAACATATCAAATGTTTTATACAGGTTTACCTTAATCAATAGTTTTTCCTATATGCTGGATACTACATCAATAAGACAAAAGAGAAACACAAATAGACTACATGAGGTAACTATGAACAAACTAATAAAAAATGTAGAAACAAATAAAATTAGTACACAAACACCAACCTCAGAGGTTAGAATGTATGCAACATTTAATGATAAATCTATACAGAAAAAACAATGTAAGATATTAAAGTTATCATTTCCCTACGCACACAAAATTAATAAATGAGATTTTAATAACAGACAGAAATAAATATAATTTTATTTGTAAAAAATAATGTGGGAGTAATGACAGGCATGTAGGAAGATCAGATCTCAAAACCCGATTTTGAGATCAAATTCCTAGAGGAAGAAGTTGAATGTTATCACATAACATGATAACAAAATATATAATTTAGGTGTTATCACTAAAAAAAAGCTGGAAAGAAACATTAAACGAAACCGTAGAACTCGATAGCAGTAGAAAAGGCAGAAGCTGATAAGTATTTCGATGGCATGGCGGAAGAAACGGGAGAGTACATCGAAATGAAAATCGTCTCCATGATTAGGTAGATCATTTTACAGAAAAAATAGCATATCTAGAACAAGATTAATCAAATTTAATGGAAAAAAATTACACAGAAAAACGAGAGGCATATAAAACCAGAAGAAAATAAGGTAGAAAAATACAGTCAGATATCCTATACCAGTTGCAGAAGTAGAAACACAAGGAACCAAGGGGGAAAAAATCAGATTAAAGTGGAAATTTATTTAGGATGAGTAAACGAGAATGTGATGTGAGTGTTGTTGATCGCTCTATAAGATATAGGAAGAATATCAGAAACAATTAGAGAAAGAAGCTGACGAAGATGAATGAAGCCAGTCCACTTTGACTAGAATTTAAAATGAAAATGGTAAAGAATCAAAACAGAAAATTTATCCGAAAAAAAGGAAAAATACAAAAAAGAGAGCAGTTGCAGTAACGATTGCTGATCTCAGTGCCGTATGCAGCAGATGTATCTACTTGTATCAAGTCTGTTATGTTTTGTTCTGTTCAACCATCGACGTCATCAGCTTGTTAATATTTCTGCCACCAACACTGACTATACTCTCAAGGTCTTCTAAAGCATTCGTAGCGACTCTTTCCGAATTGTTCAATCATCATCATTGAGTGCCGTCTCCGCAACGAAGGTTGGCTACCATGGAGCGCCATTTTGCTCTATCTCTTGCTTTGATGGTGCAGGTTGTCATCGGTTGATTTGTCCATCTTTTGATGTTATTCGTCCATGTTAATCTTGGTCTGCCTCTGCCTCTTTTACCTTGTATTTTCCCCTCCAGGATCACTTTCAGTAGGCTGTTGTGTCTTTTAACATGGCCTAAGAATCGCATTTGTCTTGTTCTAATTGTGTTCAGAAGTTCTCTTTTCATTTTTAGTTGTTTTAAGACTTTGTCATTTGTTTTCTTTTCCTTTCATCCAATTCTACCTATTCTTCTATATATCCACATTTCAAAGGCTTCAATTCTCTGTTCTGTTTTCTTGTCTAATGTCCATGTTTCAGCACCATATAGGAATATTGAGAAGATGTAACATTTTGCTATTCTTAGTTTTAGCTCTGGTGTTATTTGTTTTGATGTTAGTATGTCCTTCATGACATTAAAATTACTTTTTGCCATTCCTATTCTTTTGTTTATTTCAGTTGTACATTTTCCATCACTGGTTATAGTATGTCCAAGGTAGTTATAGTTCTGAACTGTCTCAAGGTCTATTCCTTCAATTTTGATATCCACTTGTGGGTTTTGAGTATTTTCTTTGTTTATGATCTTCAATTGTTCAATAGGTGTAGAGAATTAACAGTCTTGTCAAATTTCAACTGTTTTGAACCACTCCTCTCGGTTTATATTGGAGACGTTTGAAAGGTAATGCACCACATCGGTTTTCCTCAGCTAATAATAAACAAAGAAGCGTGACGTTTTGCACATTTTAAATATGGCCTATGTAGATTGTGTGTAAGAAATTGCATCGCAATCGGCCAAATAATACGACTGCACTATACTGTTAAAATGAGCAAGTTAGCAACTTGCGTTATAAGCAGCGAATTGTGATAGAATTTCTGGTTTTAGAGAAAGAAACTGTTGTGAACACTCACAAGCGCCTATGTGATGTGTATGGAAGTTTTGCAGTCGACAGGAGCACAGTAAGTCGCTGGGTTAAAAGAATAAAAGAATTGGAAAACGAGATACAGAGCCTCTTGATCGGCCGCACTGTGGACAACCTGCCCCAGTCACCAATGCAGAGATGTTGAAATGCGCTGAGGACATTACTCTTGCTGATAGGCGCACCACTACTCAACAATAAACCTTAAAGTTGTCAGTCTGCATTGGTAGTGCAAATGCAATTATAAAAAACTCTCGGATTCTCAAAGATTTGTACAAGATGGATTCCACGAAATCTCACAATTGAGCAAAGAAAAGCAATTTCTTCTGAACATTTGTAGCGTCCCAATGTTGGTGGAGAGAACTTTTTGGCTAAGACTGTTACAGCTGACGAAGCCTGGGCACATTATTTGGAACCTGAGACAAAACGTTTAATACAAGTTGGCCCCTCGATGACATAAACTTCTGCACGCAGGCTTCCACGCCCTCGTCATGCCTCAAGAGCATATGGTGTTTCTGTTCCTATTTTCTCTTGACCGATGGCAAATTTTCGAGAAACGGATTCAGCAATACGTCATGCCTTCTTTCCTGTACATAAAATCCCACAACACCCACTTTAAACGCTTGGTTAATTTTGAGACCTGTCGGTCGGTGGAATGAATCGCGACAGTAGCATTCTCGTTCCGGTAGTTGCATCCTCCGTATTTGATGGTCATCTTCAAAATGAGTTGACTCTAACGGCAGGTATATTTTACAAGCTACCACTAATTGGTACAACTGTTTATGCTTCTCTCCCATCGACAAACATCACTGATCGTTTCTTCTTGATTTCCTTTTTCATTTGAGGTTAAACATCATATTGTCCCCGCCAATTTAAAAGTGCAAGGTTGCGTTGTTACTTTTCTACTATTTTCTTTCCTTCAAAACTTCAAGTCGAGAAAACGATTTTTCAATACAACAGAGTTTAATTTTGAAGTTGTCATTTCAAAGGCTAGGGTCAGAGCCTTCAAACAAATCCACACCAAACACAGATGCACTGAACCGCAAAGTGTAAAACATTTGTAGTGTATCCAGCTAATTATCCGAACTGCGATAAATTTGAGTTTAAGAAACCTTTGATAAAAGTGAAAGAGGGAATAGGTACCTGACTTACTGAGTTAGTGAAGATAATGAGAGCGATGAAGAGCATTGAACGCCTCCCCTCAAGATGCTGTTGTCTATTTTGGTTCAAATGAATACTCCACTACTTTACAAATGTTAAATACGTCACGGATTTACGCACATGTAAAACAAGCTAAAGTGACGCAACTGCTGATGTGGTAAAGCCAACAAATTATTGCTATCGCCAACCTCGTAATCTGTTTTAATAAACATGATTGTTTAACGCTAACATGATGTTGCCAAATAGAAGTTCTCATGGGTGAGGACAGTTTAACTGCACCAATGATTGATAGCTTGAAAAACTAGTTCATACCTGGCTAATAATTGCGATTATTCACTCCCCAACGATTACATTCTTTTCAGATTCGCGATAAACGACTAGCCATTAAAGTACTGAGATGAATCGAGCATCGATTCTACATAACAGCAAGTAAATCGTTATTAAAATTGACGTCATGATGTCTAAACATGAAACAACAAAACTAAAGTGCGTGCAGGAAAACATGGCGATAGTGATAAGTACTCGGACATCTTTCGCGTGAACTGCAGAGCTACAGTTAGTGTTTCAGATAGCATTGTTCTATTGTACTTGAAAGTAAAAGTGCGATATTTAAAATGTGATACGCACTGTAACGAATACTGGACTAAAAATGTGAAATGAAAAATTACTGACGTAGAGTATCCTGAGTTCTCTTTTATCTTTCTGTTTCTACGGTTTTTATATCATTTATACTTCTTACCAGTGGTGTATACTGGTTTTGGGGTCTGGGCTACTGCTGACATAATAAATAAAGACATACATTATATTCAGTAGGCTAACATGAAGTAATATTTGCTAATGATATCACTACATTTTAAATTACTTACTTATTTATATGTAAACTCTATCCGTCTTGTTTGGGACGAAAATGTCTCGATGACTTTGTCATTGAAAGTACTGTTGGGTTGGTTTCTAAGTTTCTGAAGGAATGATTTCTCAATGGACATTATTGCCAAACCAGATAAGCGTTCTTGTGTCAGAGTTGGGCGATAATAAGATTTGATTCTCTTGAGAGCAGAAAAAGTTCTTTCTACAGATGCTGATGCACATAACGTAGTTATAAATAGGTCAGGAAGTTCCGGTAATCAGACATAATTTCACTTTCACTGTGTGACGCTTCTGATAGCCTAGAGCTAAAAATAATCCACGAAACCGCATTTTTTATAGGTAGCTCTCGCAGTATTATTTTGACGGCAATTTTTGAATGTCAAGGTCATTAATTCTAAGTCGTAGAAAAGAGAACTGTACCGCTGCTTATTAGTGGTTTCATGTACTATCTTAGAGTATTTTCAGTTTCATCACAAACGTTACAGTGACCATAGGAAAACCTTGCTTTAATAAATGCAAATCAAAGCAAATAAATCATATTGGCCTACGAAATGTGTAATAGAATATTCGAAAATGTATAATATAATTATGAAAAAAATATAATAAATTATCATTTCCTATTGTATTTCGTCAATATGTTCAGGTACCGGCAGGTGCTGCGGTAGCATAGAGAATACGCCACTGCTTCTTACTAGCCTACACTGTCATTCACTTATACTGTCTTACCTCCATCTTTCCTGTTGTCACAATATGTTTCAGCTGTTCTTATACCATTACGTGAACAATAACATTATCATTGTTTCCACATAATTTTGTTATTAAACTTTAATTTTACACTCCCGTGTATTGGAATATCTGTGTAGGATTTCCATTGTATTCTCAACCTTCTTATCTTAGACTTTCGATTATATTCTGAATATTCTTATAGTAACCATTCCATTGTATTCTCAACATTCTTATAGTAACCATTCCATTGTATTCTCAATCGATATTTCGATATTTTCAACATTCTTCTGGTTGGCTTTCCATGGTATTCTGAATATTCTTTTGGTAGTCTTTCCATTGTTTCCCCAACATTCTTCTGATAAGTTTTCTATGTTTTGCTAGAGCTATTTCATACGTTACTGCTTTTGTGAAATTAATCCATTTGATTTTATTGCTGTTTCTAAGTATTTGAGTTCTTTGAGCATTTTTTCCTGTTATCATATATTCTTTAGTCTTGTACATTGGTGATATCTATTGTTTGATTCCACCACTTTTCTCACTTTTCTTGTTGAGACTAGGGTCTTCATTTTTGATCTCCAAATTAATGTCACCCATTTCTATAATTTTTTTTCATTATATATATATATATATATATATATATATATATATATATATATATATATATATAACAACTTTATAAGTACACTACACTGTACTGTACTATTGTTGTTGTTGTTAGGATCATCCGCACTGCACACCTGACGAGTCCATAGGTGCTCCAATATCCCCCCCCCCCCGAAAATCTCGAGATAATCCGAGGAAAATCCTGGCCTAAGTGCATGAACTCTGCAGCACTGTCTGGGGTCCATGGTGCGGGAAGGTTTCTCTTGTCAATGTTTGCACTAACAGTGGCCATATCTATGGCCTACTCTTATAGATTGCAACTGCCAAGGGATCTTTAACGTGCACTAGTGCACACAGGACATCCTGTTTCTTGCCGTTATCCGAGAGGGCTAGTCATTGGATCTCATCACCTAAGAGATCAGGGGAGGGTAACGTCATAAATAAACCACGGATTAATTGTTCCTGTTTTTGTAAAATCATCACCGCTTCTGATGGGTTTTGAACCGACGCCCTGAGGTGGATGTTGAACCTCTAGACTACCCAGCCCCCCTAAACTAATACTGTACTACACTACACTACACTACACTACACTACACTACACTACACTACACTACACTACACTACACTACACTACACTACACTACACTACACTACACTACACTACACTACACTACACTACACTACACTACACTACACTACACTACACTGCACGACTACCACCACACATATCATAGCATAGCATAGCATACCATACCATACCATACCATACCAAACCATACCATACCATACCATACCATACCATACCATACCATACTATGCTATGCTATACTATACCATGCTATGCCGTGCTATGCTATGCTATGATATGCTATGCTATTATCTGTTATACTCTTATATACCATGGTATTCTATGCTATGCTATACATGTACTATGTTATTTTATGTTTTGTTGTACGCACCCCTGAGTTGTTCAAGTCAAACAGTAGCTTTTCATTTGTCAAAATACCAGAACACATAAAGACATAGAGAGACCAGTTTCTCTCTTGATGTAATTCCCCTCTACACTAATGCACTTATCTCGACTTTTTAGTTGTGCTTGGATACTGGTAGGATAGATAGACGTTTCAGTGCGACAGAGACGGTATTACCTACTTCACTCGTTGCAAATTTGCAATATTCTGTGTACGTAGTAGACGTAACAGCTGTTCTAGAACACCTTCGACGACAAATGTTCGAAATCGTGGGTGCTCATGAATTACTGTTTTTATAGATCCCACTGAACTGAGAGAAGAAAAGCTAGGAATAATTCTCGCCATAGAATACATAAAAACAACAGATCAAATGATTTGACCACGTAATAAGACATTAGTATCAAAACACAACATAACGAGCCTTTAATAAATTTCACGAGAACACCAGACTCAAAGGTCGACCGTCAAAAAGATAGATTGGTGGAATATTAGAATCACTAGGAATCATACAAGCAGAAGAAGACAATGGAAGAGCAAAGACCGCAAATTATCTTTCCCCTCGGCGCTGAAAAACAAATGAGGAAGCGAAGAAGAAGCAAGTTCCCTCACAAAGACTCGTCAGTTCCGCAAGCTGGAGACATTATTTCTGTTGATTTTCAAGGAACAGACGTAGCATCCGCAGAATGTTCACAAGGAAAAAAACTGCAGTGGACTCCCATAATTATTTTCGCCGCGATCTTAGCACACAAATACAGGGCTCTCTTTAAACCGTTCGCACCTTTTAAATGTTCTACTGTGGCTCAGAGTGTCATCATAGCACCGAGTTTGAAGTCTTCTGAAAGTTTCACCAGGTTTTAACGCTTTCCTTTTCTCCAAAAGTTTGATAACGACAGGCTCTCCCACGTTTGCACTCAGAGCGTTGTCCACCATCATGTTTAACAAGTGGATAGCATTATCAAATGACTTTCATCATCATGTGCCATACAGGTTGGCGTAGGCGATCATGTCCTTCCACAATCTTCTATCTACAGTGCATCGTATCAGTTCTGTTGTTGACTGTTTTCCATGCCATGACACCAAGCTATCCAGTATTTTCTCTCTTTGTCGTCCGCGATCTCTCTTTCCTTTTATTTTGCCAGTTATAACCAAGTATTTCAACTTTCCTCTTCTCATGATGTCCTGAAAAATGTTGATTGTTTCTTTCTGATGTTTTCTATGAGCTCCCTTTTTGTGTTGCCTCTTTGAGAACTTCCTCATTGGTCTTTGTAGCTCTCTAGGGAACTTTCAACATTCAAGTGACTTTACCACGCAGTAGTAGTAGACACTTTGATAAATCTGACCGCCACCATGCCGAATGGGAGTCGCGATAGCACAGTGGTTTGTGAACTGGCCTTACAAAGGACATGAGGTCGAGTTCGATCATGATCCATGGCCTCCGGTTTCACCCAGTCTTAAATGGGTACCAGATTTTTTTCTGGAAAATAAAGCGGCACGGATGTAATACCGACCACATTACCCTAAAAATCATGTGCCGAAGGTCTGTTAAAATTATGGTCACTAACACTATATTCCCTATACTCCACTTGGTGTGACGGGGCTCTATATATATATTTTTTTTTACTTTTATACAATAAATACTGCGTTTTTTTTTTAAATTGAAAAATCAAAACTGATACACTCATCAGATAGAATCAATTAGGAAAATCAAAATACCAGGACTTTCTATCTCTCCTGTCCCTACATTTCTTTTGTCGAATGGATATTATATTTATAAAAATATATGAATATTATCTTCTATTAGTATACACGCGCTCCGAACCGTTAGGGACAAAAAAGACCTGCTTATAAATCTAGCTTGAACTACAGAGAGCTGCAACATCAACTCGAGATTTCCCGCACATCGATCAAAGAGAACTTCTCCTTTACTAGTAGGAGCACAAACTCTGTTGAGAGAACATCCGCATCCATACAGAAGTACCGAGCTTACAAGAAAAACATCCATACCAGCAAAATACCAAGTGTACAAGAAAAAAACATCCATACCAGCGAAGTACCAAGTGTACAAGAAAAATATCCATACCAGCAAAGTAACAAGTGTACAAGAAAAAAACATCCATACCAGCGAAGTACCAAGTATACAAGAAAATTATCCAAACCAACAAAGTACCAAGTGTACAAGAAAAACGTCCATACCAGCAAAGTACCAAGTGTACAAGAAAAAGATCCATACCAGAGAAGTACCAAGTGTACAAGAAAAAACACCCATACAAGAAAATTACCAAGTGTAAAAGAAATATCTTTACCAGCAAAGTACCAAGTGTACAAGAAAAACATCCATACCAGCAAAGTACCAAGTGTACAAGAAAAATATCCATATCAGCAAAGTACCAAGTGCACAAGAAAAACACCCATACCAGCAAAGTACCAAGTGTACAAGAAAAACATCCATACCAGCAAAGTACCAAGTGTACAAGAAAAATATCCATGCCAGCAAAGTACCAAGTGTACAAGAAAAATATCCATACCAGCAAAGTACCAAGTATACAAGAAAAAACATCCATACCAGCGAAGTACTAAGAGTACAAGAAAAATATCCATACCAGAAAAGTACCAAGTGTATAAGAAAAACATACCAGTAAAGTACCAAGTGTGCAAGAAAAACATCCATACCAGCGAAGTACCAAGTGTACAAGAAAAACATATCAGCAAAGTACCAAGTGTACAAGAAAAACATCCAAACCAGCGAAGTAGGAAGTGTACAAGAAAAACATACCAGCAAAGTACCAAGTGTACCAGAACAGTACTGACAGAGTTCAAGGAAAATGAGAACCTTGACCCTAGAAATGACAGACTACAACTACAGTACATAACAATTATTCAACGTCTACACAGGCGGATCCAGTCAAAAACGTAAGAGTGGGCATCTACATAAAGTACAGCGATGGAATCAGACTGGTCTTTGCAGTAAGAAAAATACCCCCCCCCCCCCCGAATACAGAGCAGAAGCAATAACAAAACACCACTGGAAGTTATCAGAACGTTCACACCAGGAAACTGAAAACCTAAAATAGTCTTCTTTAAGCCATTCTTGTCATCGCTAACAGCTTCCAAAAAAAAATATAAAAAAAATCAAGCCACCACATGATATCTCCTTAGAGTTAAATCAGCTATCACGGTTCACAAAGGTGATCCTTCAATGGACACCCTATTATTGTGGAATTGTCGGAAATGAGGTTTCTGATACCCTCTCTGAAACTGACAGCAGATAGAACATCAATTCAGTGAGCTACAAAGATGCTAAAACCATCATACGAAACAAATACGGGACAAGTTGTAAACAAAAGCTATAAATAAACGACAGGCATCTTGGCTGCTTGGGCAAGTCCAGGTCAAACTGCTGCCCACTGCAGAACTACTTTACGCTCACGGAAGAAGGTCCCAGACCATATAACACCTTCAGGGCTGTAGCCCTTGCTGAACGTCGATGTTATAAACCTGCACCTGTTTCGGCGACCAAAGGAAAGCATTTTTCAAATTGAACCAATCATAACCATCTACCAATGTTTACAAGTTATTCGATTAGTCCGCATTCTGTGAGCACTGTAGAAATTCAAGAATGTGAATTACGGAGATAAATTGGCTAATATTCTGAACGAATTGCTTCCATGTCATGAACATTATTGCTAATTGAGCCACATAGGTTTTCCATTTTATTTGATGCATCTTCCACTCTTCAATGAATGACGTAAAATGGCCCTCCATCTATCTAAATTAAACATTCGTCCTGTTATCTTTCAAATCTACATCTCAATCTGTCTAATCTTTCTTTATTCTGAACTCACTCCTTTCACATTAAATCTTCACAGATATTTTCTTATTTCTCCTATCTCGACTTTACTCTTGTTAACTATTTTCATCAACCAGTCTTTCCCCTCTCTTTCTTCCTCTCACTCACCACTCCTAAAGCTCATCCCATTCTCTAAATATTTTGGCAATTCTTCCTAAATCTTAACAATTTTAAGTGTTTCTCTCTTTCCGTCGTTTAACAAATACATTTTCTTGACTTCTCTAAGCACATACATATTAATGATCTCCTATCGAGAATTTCTCCAATATTTGAATGATAAACTATATCCTTATCGTTGAACACCCACTCCCACTCACCCCAACACCCGAAACAAATAGATAAACAACAAAAGAAAAAAATAAACATTTTGGTCTCACAATTTTATACCGATATCACATTTTTGTCCCACAATTTTATATCGATATCACATTTTTGTCCCACAATTTTATATCGATATCACATTTTTGTCCCACAATTTTATATCGATATCACATTTTTGTCCCACAATTTTATATCGATATCACATTTTTGTCCCACAATTTTATATCGATATCACATTTTTGTCCCACAATTTTATATCGATATCACATTTTTGTCACTCATGTTTATATCGATATCACATTTTTGTCCCACAATTTTATATCGATATCACATTTTTGTCCCACAATTTTATATCGATATCACATTTTTGTCACACAATTTTATATCGATATCACATTTTTGTCCCACAATTTTATATCGATATCACATTTTTGTCCCACAATTTTATATCGATATCACATTTTTGTCCCACAATTTTATATCGATATCACATTTTTGTTTCACAATTTTATATCGATATCACATTTTTGTCACTCATGTTTATATCGATATCACATTTTTGTCCCACAATGTTATATCGATATCACATTTTTGTCCCACAATTTTATATCGATATCACATTTTTGTCCCACAATTTTATATCGATATCACATTTTTGTCCCACAATTTTATATCGATATCACATTTTTGTCCCACAATTTTATATCGATATCACATTTTTGTCCCACAATTTTATATCGATATCACATTTTTGTCACTCATGTTTATATCGATATCACATTTTTGTCCCACAATTTTATATCGATATCACATTTTTGTCCCACAATTTTATATCGATATCACATTTTTGTTCCACAATTTTATATCGATATCACATTTTTGTCCCACAATTTTATATCGATATCACATTTTTGTCCCACAATTTTATATCGATATCACATTTTTGTCACACAATTTTATATCGATATCACATTTTTGTCACTCATGTTTATATCGATATCACATTTTTGTCCCACAATTTTATATCGATATCACATTTTGTCCCACAATTTTATATCGATATCACATTTTTGTCCCACAATTTTATATCGATATCACATTTTTGTCCCACAATTTTATATCGATATCACATTTTTGTCCCACAATTTTATATCGATATCACATTTTTGTCCCACAATTTTATATCGATATCACATTTTTGTCCCACAATTTTATATCGATATCACATTTTTGTCCCACAATTTTATATCGATATCACATTTTTGTCCCACAATTTTATATCGATATCACATTTTTGTCCCACAATTTTATATCGATATCACATTTTTGTCCCACAATTTTATATCGATATCACATTTTTGTCCCACAATTTTATATCGATATCACATTTTTACCCGATTTTTATTCAAAATTACCCGACCTGACCTCTGGTCAGGTCGGGTAATTTTACCTGCTACTGTATGCAGTAAACAATACAACCTGTGGCTGCCCTGCTGCCTGCAGGTAAGCTCGGGAGAGTAAAAGGCTAAGGGAGGGTACCCCGACGTAAAACAACCCCACTGCCTTGTGGGTGAGACTTTTTAGTCAAAGGCTAGCGGAGTCAACCGTAAACAAACCGATGGAATGCAACAGAAAACCACCGTCGTAATTTCTTTGTATAATCATGAATCGCCACAACATTAGATATAACGACAACAACGTTAAGGGGGGTTCCCATTGAAAACCCTCGTTCGGTAGGGGATATCATGTGCTACAGGTGATACCCGATCGTCATCAAGCTACTGTAAGCAAAATAAAGATTAAACAAACTCTAAAGATAGGTACTTGGAATGTGAGAACACTCACGCAGAAGGGTAAACTAGAAAATATCATCTTGGATGCAGAAAGAGCAAGAACAGTGAAAGGCTTTTACCCAATATCTGACAGAGTCCTTTTAGTGAAATTGAATGGTAAGCCAATAGACATAAATCTTATACAAGTTTATGCACCAACAGCAGACAGTCCAGAGGAAACTATTGATACATTTTTACGACGAGTTAAATGAGGCACTTCATGAATGCAAACCACATGAAAACACCATAGTACTAGGGATTTTAACGCAAAAGTAGGAAAGGAAAGAGTTGAGGAAGTAGTTGGTCATTATGGCTTAGGCAAGAGGAATGAAAGAGGTGAGAAACTTATTGACTGGGCAAGAACACACAACATGATGATAGGAAACACCTGGTTTAAGCAACATCCAAGACGTCTGTGGACATGGGAAAGCCCAGGGGACAACGCACGTAATCAAATTGATTATATAATGATAAGCAATAGATTTAGAAACAGTCTGGTGTGTGTGAAAACTAGACCAGGGGCAGATTGCAATAGTGATCATGTACCAGTTGTGTGAAAGCTTAGAGTAAAATTAAAAAGAACACAACGAGCCTCAGTTAACATCAAGTTAAATTTAGATTTACTAAAATCAGACAAGAAGCTACAAGACAAATATAAAATCACAATTCAGAACCGGTACAATGCAATAGAGAAGATACAAAGCATTGATGAACAGTGGGAAATGCTAAAAGAGTCAATGCAACAAACATCAAAAGAGTTCATACCACCAGTGAGGACAAATTCAAGGAAGAAATGGATGACAGATGATATTTTGCAGCTAATGGATACAAGAAGAAGAAATAAAGAAAATAAAGATGAGTATAAGAGGTTAAATAAAGAAATTGTAGTAAAATGTAATGAAGCAAAAGAAGCATGGCTAAAAGAGGGATTGCAAAGAAATCGAATTGCAACAAAAAGGAGATGCTAAAGCTATATACAAACAAATTGAGGAATTAACAGGAAGAAAAACGCAATCAAAAACTGGATGTTTAAAATCAAAGAAAGGAGAACTGTTGATTGATCAAGAAAACATAAGGGAATGATGGACAGAATACATTAAGGATCTTTATAATGATGAACGAACGGAAGTAAATATTAAGGATAATGGAGAAGGACCAGAAATACTCAGAGAAGAAGTGGAAGACGCCTTGCGCAATATGAAAGCAGGCAAAGCTCCTGGACCAGATAATATAACTAAAGAAGAGATTGAAGTCATGGGTGATTTTGGAATAGAAATAATAAACAAAAATAATGAATGTTATCTACAACAGCGGATATATACCAGACGACCTGCTCAAATCAATATTCATAGCCCTACCAAAGAAATCGGGTGCGATTGAATGCGATGATCATCGCACAATAAGCCGTATGAGTCATATGACTAAGATATTACTAGGAATCATCATGCGAAGAGTGCGAAACAAAATCAGTCCAGAAATTTTCGATGAACAGTGTGGTTTTGTTAGAGATAAAGGAACAAGCAATGCCATTTATATCATAAGATCTTTAGTAGAAAGAGCCATAGAGGTGAAAACAGATCTATACCTATGTTTCATAGATTACACAAAGGCATTTGACAAAGTAAAGCACCAAGAAATAATCAACATTTTAGAAAGCATAAACATAGACAGCAAAGATCTAAGAATAATAAAGAACATGTACTGGCAACAAACAGCGGCCATAAGAATTGGAAACCAATTGGGAATGTTTCAACAAATAAAACAGGGTGTCAGACAAGGTTGTGTGCTGTCACCAGATTTGTTTAATATTTATAGTGAGATTATTTTAAGATCCCTATGGGGCATGCCTGGAATAACAATTGGAGGTCATAATATAAATAATCTAAGGTATGCTGATGGTACAGTATTAATCGCTAAGAGTGAACATGAGTTACAAGAAATGTTGGACATTGTAGTGAAGGAAAGCAAAAATAAAGGACTCAGCCTTAATAGCAAAAAGACAGAGGTAATGGTAACAACAAAGAAAAAGACATCGCCTCAGTGCAAAATAAAGACAAGTGGAACAATATTAAAACAGGTAAATGAATTTAAATATTTGGGAACTTTATTAACCTCAGACGGAAGATTGTACAAAAGAGGTGAGATGTAGAATGGCTCAGGCAAAAGTAGCTTTCCAAAAAATGAGGAAAATAATATGCAATCCATTTTTGACAATAGAAACAAGAAAAAGAGTTCTTAAATGTTACGTAGAGCCAGTCTTAACATACGGGTGCGAATCATGGACGATAGGACAACAGACAAGAAAATCACTGGAGTCTGTAGAAATGTGGTTTTACAGAAGAATGTTGAGAATACCATGGACAGCTAAGAAGAGTAATGAAGAGGTTCTGAGAAAGGTCAAAGCAAAAAGAGAGCTAATTTCCAATGTTAGGAAGAGACAATCATCATTTTTTGGCCATGTAATGAGAAGAGAACAACTTGAATATATTGTAACAACTGGAAAAATTGAGGGACGAAGAGATAGAGGGAAGCAAAGAGAAAAAATAACAGACAGCTTAAGAGAATGGCTTGGCAGAAGGTCAACAACAGAAATGATAAATAGCTGCCGAGATCGAAAATTGTGGAGAGACATGATCACCTACGCCACTAGGCCAGGTACTTGATGATGGTGATCACATTTTTGATACACAATTTTATATCGATATCACATTTTTGTCACACAATTTTATATCGATATCACATTTTTGTCCAAAAATTTTATATCGATATCACATTTTTGTCCCATAATTTTATATCGATATCACATTTTTGTCCCATAATTTTATACCGATATCACATTTTTGTCCCACAATTTTATACCGATATCACATTTTTGTCCCACAATTTTATATCGATATCACATTTTTGTCCCACAATTTTATATCGATATCACATTTTTAGTCCAACAATTTTATATCGATATCACATTTTTGTCCCACAATTTTATATCGATATCACATTTTTAGTCCAACAATTTTATATCGATATCACATTTTTGTCTCACAATTTTATACCGATATCACATTTTTGTCCCACAATTTTATATCGATATCACATTTTTGTCCCACAATTTTATATTGATATCACATTTTTGTCACACAATTTTATATCGATATCAGATTTTTGTCCCACAATTTTATACCAATATCACATTTTTGGTCCAACAATTTTATATCGATATCACATTTTTATCACACAATTTTATACCAATATCACATTTTTGGTCCCACAATTTTATACCAATATCACATTTTTGGTCCAACAATTTTATACCGATATCACATTTTTATCACACAATTTTATACCGATATCACATTTTTGGTCCAAAAATGTTACACCGATATCACATTTTTGACGTTCAACATTTTTGTGTAAACACCAAAAACCATCGGTCACAATTTTAAAACAAAGATGCAAACCTAGCTATTTACACGTGTGTAGTAAAAATAAGAAAATAAAAACACCACGCCTCTTGACAAAATTTTAATTCAAAAACTTCACCCCATGGCATAATTTTTACCCAGTAATTAAATCTTATTTGATTACACAAATTTACTTAAAACATCAACATCAATTAGCAAATAAGAATTCTACATTTTCATGTCATCATCATCATCAAGTGCCTTCTCAGCAACGAAAGTTGGCTACCATGGAGCGCCATTCTGCTCTGTCTCTTGCTTTGATGGTGCAGGTTGTCATAGGCTGATTTGTCCATCTTTTGATGTTACACGTCCATGTTAATCTTGGTCTGCCTCTTTTACCTTGTATTTTCCCCTCCAGGATTACTTTTAGTAGGATGTTGTGTCTTTTTACATGGCCCAAAAATCGCATTTGTCTTGTTTGAATTGTGCTTAGTAGTTCTCTTTTCATTTTTAGTTGTTTAAGACTTCATCGTTTGTTTTCTTTTCCTTCCATCCAATTCTACCTATTCTTCTATTTATCCACATTTCAAAGGCTTCAATTCTCTGTTCTTTTTTCTTATCTAATGTCCATGTTTCTGCACCATATAGGAATATTGAGAAGATGTAATATTTTGCTATTCTTAGTTTTAGCCCTGGTATTATTTGTTTTGATATTAGTATGTTCTTCATGACATTAAAATAACTTTTTGCCATTCCTATTCTTTTGTTTATTTCAGTTGTACATTTTCCATCACTGGTTATAGTATGTCCAAGGTTGTTGTAGTTCTGAACTGTCTCCAGGTCTATTCCTTCAATTTTGATAACCACTTGTGGGTTTTGAGTATCTTCTTTGTTTATGATCATAGTTTTAGTCTTTTTGATATTCATATCTAGTCCATATTTTTTGCTTGTCATGTTTATTTCATTAAATAATTGTTGTAGATTTTTAGGATTTTCTGCTAGTAGTACAGTATCGTCAGCATATCTTAGGTTATTGATTATCTTTCCATTAATTTGTAAGCCTGGCATCTCTATGATGTTTTTAAAAATTTGCTCAGTGTATAGATTGAACAAGATTGGTGATAGGATGCATCTCTGTCTTACTCCTCTTTTTAAATCAATGAGTGTAGAGTTCTCTTTGTTATATTTTATTATTGCTGTTTACTCCCAGTATAGATTACATATTAGTCGTATGTCCATGTCATCTAGATGTATCTCTTTTAGGCATTCTATAAGTTGTTTGTGGTGTACTCTATAAAAAGTTTTGGTGTAGTCTATGAAGCAGGCATATATTAGTTTGTTTACTTCTGTGTATTTTTCGATTTATGTTCTCATGCAGAATATGGCTTCTTTTGTCCCGCTGTTTTTCCTAAATCCAAATTGCTGCTCATCTAATTCAGTATTGATTTTATTCTGAATCCTTTCTTGTATAACTTTCAGCAAGGTTTTTGTAACATGGCTCATTAGGCTTATTGTTCTAAAGTCACTGCATTCAACTGCACCATTCTTTTTAGGCAATGCATTGAAAGTTGATGTTTTTAGTTCATTTGGTATGTATCCTGTGTGGTATATGTCGTTGCATATGTTTGTAATCACTTCAATGCCAAATCTTCTAGTGCCTGTATCACCTCTATCTGTATGCTGTCAGGTCCTGCTGCTTTTCCCCTTTTCATTGTTTTTATAGCTTTTTCCACCTCAGATTTTAAGATTTTATAGCCTGATGTACATTTTATAACTGGTTTCTTGTCCCTTTGACCCTGAAATAATTCTGTTATATATTCCTGCCATCTATTTATTATATCCTTATTGTCTGTTAGCATTTTTCCTTTTTTGTCTGCGATGCATCCACCTTCTGTGGCTTTTTTCATTCTCTTTATTTCTGTGTGCATTCCTCTTAAGTCTTGTTTGCTTTCCATAGTTTCTATTTCCATACATTTTTGGCTGAGCCAGTCTTCTTTTGCCTTTTTGCACATTTTTGCGTATCTCATTATCTATTTTATTGTATTGGGCAGTGTTCTTCGCTTGTCTCCTTTCTTCCATTTTTTCTAAGATTGTGTTAGTTATCGATCTTTGTTTTTTGTTCTTTTCTCTTTTGGGTAAGGTGTCGCAGGTTTCTTGTATGCTTTTCTTTATGCATTGCCATTTGGTTGTTACTTTTTCATCAGGATTTTCTCTTCTGTATTGTTCAATTCCTTCTTCTAACAGCTTCTAGTAAGTGTTCTTTACTTGTATTGTATAGGTATCTTTAATATCTTTTTGATTTAAAGCTGTTATATCTAGTGGATTTGTTGATGAATTAGACTTTTGCTTGATTCTCTTTAGTTTGATATTAATTTTAATCATTACAGGATTGTGATCTGAATTAATGTCTGCTCCTATGTAGGTTTTGGCTTTCTTTACACTGTTACGGAACCTTTCTTTTATCATTATGTAATCTATTTGATTCCTCTTCTTATCTCCAGAGCTTTTCCATGTGTATAGTTTCCTTTTCTCTTGCTCAAAGTAGGTGTTACATATTATCAGCATGTTTTCTTCACAGAATTGTATTAATCTTTCTCCTCTGTCATTTTTTTTCCTAAACCATGATTTCCTATAATGGTCTTATATCTACCTTTTCCTTCTTTAGCGTTCATGTCACCCATTACATCGAAAATTGTGGAGAGACATGATCACCTGCGCCAGTAGGCACGGTACTTGATGATGATGATAAGTATGCCTCTATTTGTTCATCTGTGTAGTCTTGAGTAGGTGCATATGTCTGTATTATTGCTATGTCGAATGGTTTTGCTTTCAACTTGAGTAGCATAATCCTATCACTGTATGTCCAGTGGTTACTTATATATTTTTGTAGCTCTCTTTTTATCAGTATTCCTACCCTCCTTTGATGTTCTGTTGTATTTCCTGAGTATATAAATTTATATTTTTCGTCCTCTATGTACCCACATTCTTTCCATTTTGTCTCTGATACGCCTAAAATATCTATAGTTATTCGTTCTGCTTCTTGAATCAGATTTTCCAATTTCCCTTCTTGATATAGAGTCCTAACATTCCAAGTACTTATTTTAAGATCTTTCCTCCGACATAAGTTCGAATTCCTCTCCATGGCTTCCTCTGGACTAGTACGTGATGAGGCTCCAATCTCTTTCACGGTGGTCTGCCATATTCGCCTTTCGTGTTCTGAATATGCCTCATGTGTACCACACACTTTGATGTTTTCGCCTTCTGGGCCGTTGATAATTTTTGATTCATCCGCCCCATCCACCGTCACAGACTTTTCACATATGGGTTGAACATACCCGGTTTGCCGGTGACATTTTTGTCGAACCATGTGCTTGCCTATCGAACCGCGAACACACGACACAAAGAAGAATAAATCATATTCCACTTAAATATCGGTAATCACAGTTCATCCACACGTCAGAAGTAAAACACACACCAAACGGGGAATTGCAACACATAATTTCACAACTAGACTGTCGCGTAAATCATTTAAATATATATTCGGCAATTACCGAATTATAAAAAAAAAAACGACTACACGCAGCCGCCATGACACCGGAAACATTTTCATGTGAAAAAAAAATAAGGCATATTTTATCCCAATATTGGTATGCAAACGACCGCTTTGTCCACCAATTTTATTATGAAGAAACTCCAGTTCGTAGGTTATAACGAAGGCCTCACTCCCCCCAAAAAAAACACACACACACATTTTAGTCTCTTTTTTGTGATTGGGTGGGGGGGGGAAGGGATGATAGGAATAATATATTAATCCAGGATTTGAGACAAAATACTGCAGGCAAGTTCAATATTTAAAAAAAACCAACAAATTCCAGTTCAGCGATCTTCCTCTTCTTCTTCTATCCTTCCTCTGTTGCCGTTGGCGTCGAGGGAGAAACAATCTGCGATTCTTTGCTCTTCTGTTGGCATCTTCTGATGTTATTCCTCCTAGTGACTCTAGTATTCCATTTATCCATCTCTTTCTCGGTCTTCCTCTTAATCTGACGTTTTCGTAGCGTTTGTTTATGGCTCTTTGATTCATTGTTAGTTCTTTCTGTCTTGTTATGTGGCCGAACCAATTTATCTGTTGTTTCTTTATGTATTCGATGGCTGGTTCAATTTCGAGTTTCTTCCTCAGGTCAGTGTTTCTTACTCTGTACCTTAAGCTGTTTCCTGTCATTCTTCTGACACATTTCATTTCTGTGGTCGTTATCTTTCTTATTGTTCTAGAGTCCAGCGTCCAATTCTGGCACTGATAGCACAGAGTTGGTAGAAAAATTGATTTGTATATTGCCCTTTTTGCTTCCGTAGTTATTGCTTTGTTTTTCAATAGTGTTGATACTTGGCCTATAACTTGGCATGCTTTGTTACACCTTATATCTATCTCTGTTTCTTGGTTATTGTCTTGTGTTAGCGTGCTACCCAGATATTTAAAATTGTCAACTTGCTTCAAAGATGTACATGTATTATCTATTATGATGTTTAGTTTTTCTTCCTTTCTCGCTATTCCCATTACTTCGGTTTTGCTTATGTTGATCTTCATGTTGTATTGTTTCAGCGATGTGATGTACAAAATGCACATTCTCTCACTTTTATGTTAAAAAAAAAAAAAACTTCAGTGATAACACTTTATGATACCAAAATAACGTTTTAATTCAATAATTGTCAAGCAAAATATAAATCTCACTTCAGCATTTTAATATACAAATCACATTTCAGCTCATAATTTGTATGTAAAACAAAACCATATTATAGTGACTGTGTTGGAAGCGTATGCTGTCATAGTCTCGCGACCATTTCTTTATACTATCTCAACCTAACACTAAGTACAGTCTCTTTTCTATCCTCAGATATTAATATTTATGTAATCCCCTGCATTTCAATCATAAATCGTTTGTTACATATGTAGCCTTACATTATTTGTAACACTTTTATATTTCTGGTCTATTTAAGTCTCAGTTTCTCAACCGCATTTCCCAACAGCTGCCATCAGTGTTCTCATTTATTCTCTATTCACAAGAATGGAATTACAGGAAGCTAAAATGGTACGACAATCTCGTTACAACCCAGAAGAATCGTTATGTATATGGATGGCCGGAACATCTGAAATTCATTTTGTGGTGTATGATGGGAAGTAAAACAAGAAATGAAGCCCAGCGAGATATCTATTTGCATATTTATCGCAATAAGGTTTATTAAATACAGCAATTTCGATTTTTGTAACGTTTACCCAGGGGGCAATCGTTTTTATGGGGAAAAGAAGTTGCTGAAAAAATAGCGCGAGATTTTGCAGCACGTGTAAGAGGCAGGTCAAGAGGAACCGACAAGAGATCAATGTGACGGTTGAGAGATCAAAAGAGCAAGCAATGTCATCTGTAATGCAAATGCTTTTTGAATTATGCGATCGATCTACGTATGATTATATATGTAAATGTGTAGGCACATACAACTGTTCACAGTATGTGGAGTACGGAAATATTGTATGAAACACCATAAGTTATGGGAGCTCAGGAAAATAGTGTTGGCATTTCTCGTATGTTAATGATGACAATTCTATGTTGTCGCCGTTCCCTGTAGTGCGGGTTCATAGGTGGCTGTTCAGATCGCTATACATTCTAACGTGTCATTTCAGTGAGGACATGAATGCAGTTGTTGACTAATCGAGGAAATGATCTATTGGAATTTGACTCGCTGAGAAGTCGCTTCTGAAGGAATGTCCCCCCCCCCCCACACTTCGCCCCCACTCTCCCACCCCGCCCCCAACTTGCAGTACCTACATCAATCTTGCACAACAAAACTCTCCAGCCAGCACAACTGATACGTTGGTATCTTCCGAGTGACTTTTGTCCATCATTCTATATTTTACTCCTTTGCAACTTTCATCACTAATGACGTCACGAAGAGCACCACGGAGGAGACACACTACAGAGCATTATCAAAAAGTCCCGTTTCCACTCGACGCTGTAAGGCAACATAGGCAGAGGAAAGAAAAGTAAGAAAATAAGTGAAGCAAATCATAGTAAACTCGTTACCAAACAAACGAAGCACTTTCTAGCACATGCATACATCGCGCATGGGTATGCCTGCCATTGTGTCAGGACATACACGTTTAATACAAAACTATTATAACCCTGTCATCTTATCGAGATGAAGTTTGACGGGTGTTGCATAAGAAAGTTTTCCCTATATGTCGATGACTGTGACATGTTCGTAAGAGCAGTCTTATAGACATACGAGTCGCAGTAGCGCACACTTTCCATTTGATTTGGGACTTGATATCTTCGAGACAAGTAACTTATATATATATATATATAAACGTCTTGAAAGAGGCCAAATCAAAAAGAGAACTAATCTCCAATATTAGGAAGAAACAATCATCATTTTTTGGCCATGTAATGAGAAGAGAACAGCTGGAATATATTTTAGCAACTGGAAAAATTCAGGGACGAAGAGATAGAGGGAAGCGAAGAGAAAAGATACCAGACAGCCTAAGAAGAGAATGGCTTGGCAGAAGGTCAACAATAGAAATGACAAATAACTGTCGAGATAGAAAGTTGTGGAGAGACATGATCACCTACGCCAGCAGGCCCGGTACTTGATGATGATGATGATATATATATATATATATATATATATATATAAAGTGTTTGTTGTTATGTTATACAGACGTAGGCCCTTGACTGACACGTTTCATTACTTTATGCTGTCTTAACTCAGTAAAGCTGCCACATATACTTGTATGTTCATATTTTCCACCCACACTTCCTCCAGCCTTACAGTGGCCCCGACACCGCATGTGTGTACCTGTTTGTGATTTCAAACTTGAAGCATTGGTTATCCAAAACGTTTGTTTGAATTCTCACAAAGTAATTGTCGTGGCTGTTTGTAAAAAAAAACTTATGCTAATAAAATGTATTATTCGGAGTATAGTTTTAATATTAAACTGTAGTAGACTACATTATTTGAGGTGAGGGAGTTTTGGCAAAACAGGGCTCCTGATAGGAATTAATGGAAGTTCTGAAATAAAAAAGCCAGAAATCGTTTGTTTCTCTCTATTGGGCCGACTGAACCGGCTTGGGTCGTTATTGAACTCTCAACACTTTATAGCCAAGACACATCGCTACCGCTAAGTATCGACAATTTGTGACAATTTATTCGCAAGTGGCAAAAAGGCCCACCTTGGGTAAACAGACATGGTTACTGGAATCTTGTTAGTTCGGAAAGTTTGTAATTTCAGCAATTCGCGTAACGTTTCTCTCTCTCTCTCTAAAAAAACAAAACAATCTAGAAAAAGATGTCTTTGTCTTTCACAATCTGGCAATCTTGTGCAAACGCCTGCAAATGAATACTTCTAGAGCAGGAAATTTGAATTAAGAACACATATAGAATATTAATTTCATACCTACCTCTTATGTAAGAATGTGTTTTGTAAGTTCTCCATCGACAAAGTTTCAAACTCTGGGCAATGTTTCCCCATTAACGTGGCGTTTCACACAAACATCACTCTGTTTGTAATAAGGCATTTGCGCATATATAAATATATATATATATATATATATATATATATATATATTACCCAAGATTATACATATGAACAAATAGATGCATACTATGAAGATGTAAATAAAGTTATGAGACAAGAGAAATTGTCGGATATCTTGATTGTAAAGGGTAAAATTAATGCAAATGTTGGAAAAGGTAGATGTAAGACCAGGGGGGCCTCGGTAGCCTAGTTGGGAAAACCACCCGACTGCGCTACCGACGTTCGGACAACCCGTGCTCGATTCCCCCTGGAAGCAGTGTGAGTTGTACTCGTGGTTGGAAAAAAAATAATCCCCTCGGTCGACCGAACCGCTGGCAGAAACGGGTACCAAGATAGCACTCTGGGAAAGTGAGCAATACCGCCTCGCATCGTGAGTGTCGATGCTTTAAGCGACACTATCCAGATGTCTCCGAGCACTTCTGAATAGGCGACCGAGCACATGTAGGTGGAAATTCGCGTTCTAAGACGCCGGTTCAAGTCTCGTACTTTACATTTAGCTTTAGATATAAGACAATATAAAACAAGAATGGTTTACTAAAGAGAAACGAAAGAAGAGAAAGATGAATACAGTTTTGTTCAGAAAACAGGCTGATAATATGTAACACCTACTTTGAGCAAGAGAAATGAAAACTATACACATGCAAAAGCTTTTGACATAAGAGGGACCAAATAAACTACATAATGATGAAAGATAGGCTCCGTAACAGCGTCAAGAAAGCAAAACCTATCCAGGAGCAGATATTAACTCAGATCACAACAGTGTCATGATTAAAATGAAAGCCAAACTAAAGAGAAACAAACAAAAGACTAATTGACCAAGAATACCACTAGACATAACAGCTTTAAATAAAAAAATATATAAAGATATTACAGATATTTATACAAGTAATGAACTACATATCAGAAGCTGCTAGAAGAAAGAATTGATCAGTACAGAAGAGAAAATCCAGATGAAAAAATTATAACCAAATGGAAATGTATAAGGAAAAGCATAATTGAAACCTGCGATATCTTACACTCAAAAGAAACCGAATAAAAAACACCAATGGATGAATGACGTCATCCTGGAAAAAATGGAAGAAAGAAGACAGGCGAAGAACACTGCCCAATACAACAACATATTTAACGAAACACGCAAAATGTGCAAAAAAGCAAAAGAAAACTGGCTCAATCAAATATGTCTAGAAATCGAAACTATAGAAAATGATTTATGAGATATGCACACAGAAATAAAGATAATTACCAGTAAAACCGTAAAAATTTTTTAAAAGCCACAGAAAGTAAATGTACTGCAAACAAAAATGGAAAAATGCTAACAGACAACACACAATTAATCAATAGATGGTAGGAATATATAACAGAATTATTTTATGACGAAAGGGACAAAAAAAACCCAACTATAAAATGTACGCCTGGCTATACAATCTAAAATCTGAAGTCTGAAAAGCTAAACAAACAATATAAAAGGAAAAAGCTGCAGGACCTGACAATATACAGAAAGAGATGATAAAGGTACTAGAAGATTTTGACATTTAAGTGATCACAGACATATGCAACGACATATACCATACAGGATATATACCAAATGAAATAAAAACATCTACTTTCATTGTGTTGCCTTAAAAGAATGGTGCAGGTGAATGCAGTGATTTCAGATCATTAAGCCTAATGAGCCATGTGACGAATTTTTCTAAAAGTTATACAAGGAAGGATTCAGAATAAAATCAATATGGAATTAGAAGAATAACAATTTGGATTTAGGAAAAACAGTGGGAGCAAAAGAAAAATAAAACAGCATTGTGCATGGAGGGGGCATTATTCGAAAAGTACACAGAAGTAAACACCACAATATTTTCCTGCTTCTTTGAATACAACAAAGCTTTTGATAGAATACACCATAAACAACATATAGACTGCCTAAAAGATATATACATATAGATGACACAGACATACGAATAATATGTAATTTGTCATCATCATCATCGCCACCATCATCATCATCATCATCACCATCACCACCACCACCACCATCATCATCATCACCATCACCACCACCACCATCACCACCACCACCATCATCATCATCATCATCATCACAATCATCACAATCATCACATTCATCATCATCATCACCAACACCAACACCATCATCATCACCATCGTCATAATCATCATCACCATCACCATCATCACCATCATCATCATAATCATCATCATCGTCATCATCATCATCATCACCATCATCATCACCATCATCATCATCACCAACATCATCATCAAGTACCATGCCTGCTGGCCTAGGTGATCACGTCTCATATATGCATATGTAATGTATATAGTGACACTGTGACCTTCCAGCATGTCGTAGGAGGCGACTAAAGAGGTTGATCGATGGCTCGACAAGCTGTCATTGTAAAAAGTGTTGTTATGGAAACAAAGCCATATATTTTGGAAGCAGTTTTTCTTCTACTTCTTCTTCTATCCTTCTCTGCTGCCGTTGGCGTCGAGGGGAGAAACAATCTGCGATTCTTTGCTCTTCTGTTGGCCTCTTCTGATGGTATTCCTCCTAGTGACTCTAGTATTCTCTTTATCCATCTCTTTCTCGGTCTACCTCTTAATCTGGCGTTTTCGTAGCGTTTATTTAAGGCTCTTTGAGTCATTGTTAGTTCTTTTTGCCTTGTTATGTGGCCGAACCAATTTATCTGTTGTTTCTTTATGTATTCGATGGCTGGTTCAATTTCGATTTTCTTCCTCAGGTCAGTGTTTCTTACTCTGTCCCTTAAGCTGTTTCCTGTCATTCTTCTGACACATTTCATTTCGGTGGTCGTTGGAAGCAGTGATCTCTGCAATATGTGCCATTTTGGCTGCAAGGTTTCTGTTTTTGAGATTGGTTCTGCACTATGTGCCGTCTTCGGCTCAAAAGGACATTAGATAGATAGATAGAATGTATAGTGGGAGAAAAAAGCAATAATAAAATATAACACAGAGAACTCTACACCCATTGATATAAAAGAGAGGAGTAAGACAGGGATGCATCCTATCACCAAGCTTGTTCAATCTATACACTGAGCAACTCTTTAAAAACATCATAGAGATGCCAGGCTTACAAATTAATGGAAAGATAATCAATATCCTAAGATATGCTGATGATACTGTACTACTAACAGAAAATCATAAAGACTTACAGGAATTACATAAGGAAATAAACATAACAAGTAAAAAATATAGATTAGATATGAAAATAAAAAAAGACTAAACTATGATCATAAACAAAGATTAAACTTAAAACCTACAAGTGGATATAAAAATTGAAGGAATAGACCTGGAGACTGTTCAGAGCTACAACTACCATGGCCATACTATAACCAGTGATAGAAAATGTAAAATCCAAATAAACAAAAGAATAGGAGTGGCAAAAAGCAATTTTAATGCAATGAAAAATATACTAACATCAAAATAAATAACACCAGGGCTAAAACTAAGAATAGCAAAATGTTACATCTTCTCAACATTCCTGTACGGTACAGAAATATGGACACTGGACAAGAAAACAGAACAGATATTTTAAGCCTTTGAAATGTAGATTTATAGAAGAATAGGAAGAATTGAGTGGAAAGAAAAGAAAACAAACGATGAAGTCTTAAAAGAACTAAAAATGAAAAGAGAACTACTACATATAATTCAAGCAAGACAAATGAGATTTTTGGGGCGTGTTAAAAGACACATCAGCCTACTAAATGTAATATTGGAAGGAAAAATACAAAGTAAAATAGGCAGAGGCAGACCAAGATTAACATGAACGAGTTATGTTAGAAAGATGGACAAGTCATCCTATGACAACCTGCACCATCAAAGCAAGAGATAGATCAGAATGGCGCTCTTTGTAGCCAACCTTCGATGCGAAGACGATATCATCTTCGATGATGACGATATATTCGTTATCACCATCAGGTACCATGCCTGCTGGCGTAGGTGATTATGTCTCCCCACAACTTTCGATCTCGACAGTTATTTATCATTTTTCTTGTTGACCTTCTGCCAATCTATTCTCTTTACCTGTCTGGTATCTTTTGTCATCATATCCTCGATCTCTTTGTCCCTCACTTTTCTCAGTTGTCACAATATGTTCAAGATAAAAATTATTGTTCCCGTGTTCCACTTTTAAATTATTTGTTTAGCTTTTAGGCCTGAGAGTACATTTTCCATTAATTTCACGGGTCGGTCAAATTTGCTTAACAGATTGGTTTGACATCCGGGTCGTTTGTTGCCCAGATTGGTCTAAATGAATTTATCAACATGTACACAATTCAACGTCTTCTGGACTACAGTGAACACCTGCAAGTCTGCTCGGAATGCAATGTCAATGAGTCTCATTAGCGTCAATCGCTTGCTATTTATCGTGCTAGCTGGCAATTATAATCGTTCTCCACAGCATAGTGTTCTTAGTTCTGTCATCGAGCTCTGTTGTTAATGTTCTTCAAAGGAACGATGCTAAACAAACTACTCACTACCCTATTTCTATATTTGAAGTCGTCAAATCTGCTTTTTCTTTCTGTATTCTGACACTTCACAAACAAACAATAAATTAATTAGAGAACGAATGTATCTGAAGAATTTAATGTAAAAATATGTCATCAAGAGTTCGTATTAAGAATAGTTCCAGAAAACACGATGAAGGAGTTCCGATTTTTTATGGCAGACACGACAAATTTAAAACTAATGCCAGAATGCTAGAAAGATTGAAGAGAAAATGATTGACACAAGTCGAGCCTGAGAATGAATCACACAAATCTATTTTAGTATTCAAGTACCGATATGCTTGATTCTTGCAGCTCTCATTTGATTCAGATATGACGTCACTTCTTCTTCCGATGAGAATGGGCAACTAATGGCGACATTTATCAAATTTCCATTTCGAAATGTTTCACTAAGTTCCAAATCTCACATTTTCTGCATTCAGAAATGGTTTTGGAAACAAAACAACGTCCTCTCTCGTCATGAAAGTCAACGCCATCAATTCTTTCGGTAAGCCTTCAGACTGCTCGTTTATTTTTATTTTTTTTGATAATATTTTATAGACATCAGACTTCTAGTGCAGATTAATAAATTTCAAATAATCGAATAAAAAGTATATATAATTTCATCACACATTACGCTGTAGAGGTGAAAGTGTCTAAAACATTCGTTTTTGTATTTCCTTCTCATGTGGTAGTCATTCATCATTTTCGATATTTCAGCTTCTAATATTTCAACTTCTAATATTTCAACTTCTAATATTTTAACTTCTAATATTGCAGCTTCTAATATTTCAACTTTAATATTTCAACTTCTAATATTTCAACTTTAATATTTCAGCTTCTAATATTTCAACTTTAATATTTCAACTTCTAATATTTTAACTTCTAATATTTTAACTTCTAATATTTTAACTTCTAATATTTTAACAATTTAAGTAGCAGTTGAGCCAGCTGGAATATGTCCCTGTGAGTGATAGAACCCAAATTTTGCCCCTAACTGTGGGAGAGAGAGAGAGAGAGAGAGAGAGAGAGAGAGAGAGCGAGAGAGAGATGATAGACAGATAATTAAAGAACAAGGAATAAGAGAGATAATATACACATTGCACTACGCACAATTTCTCGTAATTGATTGCACTGCGCGCAAGTTCTCGTAATTGATTGCACTGCACGCAAGTTCTCGTAAGTTCTCGTAACTGATTGCACTGCGCGCAAGTTCTCGTAATTGATTGCACTGCGCGCAAGTTCTCGTAATTGATGTGGTGGTTGTCTTGTCCATTTACTCATAATAAAAACACACATGTAACTCCCATTTGATTCTTCTTTGTTACTTTTGAGTTGATTGGAAGTGTTTTAGTTACAATTGTAACAACATTTGTGATGGAAATGTGAATATTTGAAGATAGAATTGATCATTCTTTTTTCTTTCTTGTGTCATCTGATGTTGCCTTGAAGAATCGCAGGGGAAAGTTGCACGAATATTTTATATATAATGATGTCTGTAGATATATTGTTTGATCCCTTTGGTCACTTCTCTTTTAGATGTGGTACCGTTCTTGGACGTATCTGGGTCCTGTTAAGGTAAACATGTTTTGCTTCTTGCACATGTCTTCATTAAACAACTAGGAAAAAAAACGGAAGAAAAAGACGTAAAAGTTAATTGAATTAGAAAATTAAATTTGTGTGCGGGGACTTAAAGGGAGCTAATCTCACAATGCATCAGTTTTAATAGCCATAGCCATAAATAATCATTAATGATCTACAATTTCAAAGTTTGCAACTAAAAATGCAAATGTTAGGCTACAAAAGGCAGCTGTGCACGCAGTCAAGCATCGTAGTAAGAAGATTAGTTAGACAACGCTTTCATTCGTGAGATTCAGCATTTCCTAAGACTGACGATCTTAGATACGAACATAACGGTTCACACATTCAAATATAAGAATATATTTAGATAACACATTAAACAAAAAGCAACAGATAAAATTGTTTTGCTACATGATAAGTCAGAAAGAACAAACTACAACGAAATAAGTCTTCATAAACGACGCGAGAACATCAGGCCCAAGGGTCACCCAAACGAAAAAAAAATGGATTGAAGGTATAATTAGAAACACGAGGAAACACACCAGCAGGAGATGCTAACAGGAGAACAAAAGACAGCAAACTGTACCTCCCGTTGACGCTGAGAGGCAAATGAGGAAGTAAAGTGGAAGAGGAATTTCAGATAATCTTGTACATTATTTTTTTTTCTTCTCGTATCACTTCTTTTCGTTTCTGGCATGTTAATTATATTATTTTAATAGTTCTTTCAGAATATTAATATTGGCCTGATTCTATTAAAGCGCACTCTTGTTTAAAAACAGAGGGTATTGCCAACATTTCCTAACGTACGGATATTTCATATTTGGCAAGGCGCGTTATAGAGAAAACACACATTGGGAATGTTTCTTATTGTATATATATATATATATATATATATATATATATATATATATATATATATATATATTACATAGTATATTAGTCTGAATACTTACACTTACCGTCGTCATAGATGATTTTGTCACTGAACGTCGATGCTGTGGATGGTCTAGACTCACGTGCACTTATTCAGTCGCACTGTCCAGAACCCGTTTCCACGTTATAAACTAGTCAACTTCAGTAAATAGCTCTGCAGCACGCGGATACACTGTGAGCCTTCCACAAATTAAAGGAATTACGCGTCCTTGACGACAGATCGGCGTAAACAAACCGCCATTTTTTGACGCGTTCAATAACGCAATCAACAACAAGGACGAGTATAAGTGATTAAATAAGGAAATTGTAACAAAATGCAATGAATCAAAAGAAGCAAAGTGGTTTACATCAAATAGAAAGCGCGTACAATCACATGATGCCTTAAAATATCAATAAAAACAAACAAATAAACAGAAAAGTTCACTGGAAATCAGAACTTATCTTTGAGTCCTCCGAAGAAGCCAGCGAACAGGGCACCATATTCCCCATAACTCAATAACTCAATATTAGTCTTTTTAAAAAGTCTTTAGTTTCTACTGGTGTCATCGAAGTCAGTGCTTTCCCATATCCGCTCTGCCACCAGTTCCAGCATCCATCGAAACGTTCGTCTACTGATTGTTCCTGTCCTACATTAATTGAACGTGTGCGTTCTTTGCCACTGAGGATGTTTTCCTGCTTTCCCCTCTCGTGGCCCCCGTGTTGCTCAATTCTTCAGACATGTGGATTATCCTCAACTTCCTTGTCGCCATCCTGTATATATTAATTTACGTAAGTGACATTTTCACATACTAAAATGTGACACTTTTTATTTTATTTGTCTGTCACAAAACGTAATCACCCTTGAGCAATATATGCATAAACAAATAAATGCTGCAAGAATACCCAAACAAATGAGACTTTCAAGACATACATTTGGCATGGAAATCAATAATTATAAACTGAAATGATGAAGATAAAAAGGTAGAACATCACCATAAAGATAGATGACAGGCAACAAAAGCAAGTTGACGAATTAAAATACTTAGGCAGTCACGAGTTATATGACGTCAAAGAACGTGCGGTAATGGAATCAAGACACCACAAAACATGGCAGATTAGTGACCACATGGAGCTATAATTGACTAAGAAATTACAGAAGACCCTCACTCCGACAAAATCTCCACCCTAACGTTGTGCCACCAATGTCAAACTGTGACTGTAGATTCTCATCATCACCATGTGCCAGCCATATTGGCAGCGTAGGCGATCGTATATTGTATATATCCACAGTGCTTCATATCAATTCTTTTGTCGGTTGTTTTACATGCCACGGCTTCAACCTATCTATCTATCGTCTCTCTTTTGCAAACTCTCTTTCCCTGTATTTTGCCAGTTGTAACCAAGTATTCTAACTTTATTGTTCTAATTTTGTGCCTTAAAAATGTCGTTGGCCTGTTTGAAATTTTTGCTATCCAGAGAACTCTTAACATTCTTTTGAAGAATCCCATCTCTGTGGCTTTCATTTGTCTACTGTCCATGATTCGTTTCTCTAAGTAAAAATTGGCTGTCTACAGCACAGATGGACTTTTTCTCACTTCTATTGACATATGTAAGTAAAAAAAAGTAGAGCCCCCGTCACGCCAAGTGGCGTATAGGGAATATGGTGTTAATGAACATAAATTTTACAGACCTTCAGCACATAATTTTTGGGGTAATGTAGTTGGTATTACGCCCGTGCCGCTTTACTTTCCCAGAGAAAATCCGGTACCCATTTAAGTCTGGGTGAACCCGGAAGCCGTCGGTTGGGATCGAATCCTACCTCTTGTCCTTTGTAGTCCAGTTCACTAACCACTGAGCTATCGCGGCTCCCTCTATTGACATATACATGTTGCAAAAGATGTTTTTCATTTTGTAAAATGCTTCTTTTTCATGCGATATTCTGCTTGTTATTTCTATGGCGCATCTTCCGTCTATTGTGCCCAAGTATCTGAGGCTCTACATTTGTTTCAGGTTTGTCCTGCCTTTTTAAATTTTAAACTCTTCAACAAATAATGAAATCATAAACACCACATCAATGACATATGTCAGAGTTTTACGAAAACAAGTTTGAACGACAACGCTAGAAGTGAATAACAAAGAAGACACGAATCGTTTTCTTAGTAAAATATTTAAAGATGTAACAAATTAAATGTTCAAGTCATATAAAGAGAAAGAATCAACTAAACACAATTCATACTATTTTCAACAAAAGCCACGAAAAGAACAAACAGAAAGAACGTCCTTTAATAAGATGAATAGACTGAAGGCTGGAGACACTCGGAGGAAAATGTAACAGCAGAAGAGGCCAAACAAACAATAGAGAACTACAAACTGTTTCTCATATCGACGCTGAAAAGCAAATGGGGAAGGAAATAAGAAGAAGAAGAAAGAAGAAGAAGAAAAGATAAAATAAGAGAAAAGCAGCAGATCAAAGATATCTTCTAAAACAAAAACTGTTTTAATTTCAGAGTTAAAATTGGAATGTTACTTTTTGGAGGTTGCAAAGCGTGTGTCGCAACTATTGATGGTACTAGGCTCGCAATTGATTAATCGTTCCATGATTGGTTAATTGAATTTGGGAGGTCTGAGTACGACTAATTCCTGTTTACTGTTTTGTTGGATATAGCTTTTGTTTCTTTCAACTGTAATTGTATTTGTGAGGACATTGTATGAAAGAACGTCTGGCATGTCTAATTCACTTTGAACACAAGTAGAATAGGATTAATTCATTTGGAACAGAAGTCCAATATGACTAATTCAATTGAAACAAAAGCCTGACTTGACTAATTCAATTGAAACAAAAGCTTGACTTGACTAATTCAGTTTGAACAAAGGCCTGACTTGATTAATTCATTTGGAACAAAAGCCTGACTTGATTAATTTATTTGGAACAAACCCCTGACATAACTAATTCAATTATTAAAAAAAAAAACATGATATGATTAATGCACTTGGAACAAAAGTCTGAGAAAACTAATTTATTTGAACCAAAAACCCGACATGACTAAATCTATTGGAACAAACGCCTGCCATGACTAATTCAATTGAAATAAAAACCAGACACGCCTAATTCAAATAGTAGGAACGCTTGACGCAACTAATTCAACTGGAACAAAAGCCTGACAGGACTAATTTAATTTCAACCAAAGCCTGACATACCTAATCCAATTTCAACAAAAGCCTGACATGACTATTTCAATTGGAATAAACGCATGACATAACTAATTCAATTAGAATAAAACCTGACATGATTACTTTGTTTAAAAGGACTGTGAAACACAATTCAAACATGAAAATTACTGATGATTAGGATTTTTATGACCTAAAAGATGTCAGATATGACCTAAAGTAGTATCTAAATGTGCTTGCGCTATGCCCTAAAAATGAAAAAAATATGACCTAATAATGAAATATAGACAAATGAAACCGAAACATAACATGCATTAATTAATAATTTGCTTCTTTTTAAAAATGAAAAAATGACGTCCAAATATCAACTAAAGCATCTACATCTTTTGCATCGGACTCTGCTTTCATGTCTTTGTCATTGCTGTAGAGCAATTTTTGACACATTCATCCTCCATCAATTTCTTAAATTACTTTCACACCAAAAGAGTGTCTGACTGAGTTGTCTCCACTTCAAACAGTAAAGCCGATTGCGATAATATACCTCTTTGAGTCCCACTTCAGAACAAACTTTCTTGACAGTCCTGTCACACCTATGCGCTGCTGCTCGGTGCTGTGTTTTGGCCAAAAAGTCTCTTTTATATTTGAACATCAAACGTTTACCCTGACACAAGGTAAATCGATTAAAAGTGGTCTTTAATTTTCCATCTCAATATTTATTTTCAATTACGTTGTCTGAATAATAGACAAGTTGTAGTAATTTATACAAGTTTACATTTTTCTTAAAAATAAAATTACAAAGCCAATTTATTTTCCGATCAATAAATGGTCATCTAATTGAAAGTTTTATTGTGCCTACAATGACGACTAATATGACCAAACATAACCGAAAATGGGAGCCGCTGGACTACAAAGGACAAAAGGTAGGGTTCGATTCCAACCGACGGCTTCCGGTTCACCCAGCCATTAATGGGTAACTGATTTTTTTCTGGGAAAGTAAAGCGGCATGGGCGTAATACCGACCACATTACCCCAAAAAAATCATGTACCGAAGGTCTGTAAAATGTATTGTCACTAACACCATATTCTTTATACGCCACTTGGCGTGACGGGGACACTTTACTTTTTTAAAATTAACTTATTACCAAAAAGATGCATTTATGTCTTGAATTGTGTCAAAATATAACATAAACTTAAAATATGGTCAAAATATGTCTCCATATGAGCAATAAAAACATCGCCGGAGTGTTCAGAAGGGCATGAAACATGTTGAAATTAACTTGGATTTAAACAAGCACGTGTCAGGGAAAATAAATGAGATGTCACAAAATCCCTGCTGATGCTTAGTACAATAATAGTAAATAATAAATTAAAATTAAATAGTATTTTTAAATAATTAAAAGTAAATAGTAAATAATCTGAAAAAAACTGAAGTTTGATGCCAATTGCTGATTTAATTCCTTACAAGTGTATGTCATGTCATATCATATTAAATACAGACAAGCTGTGATTGAAGTTTATTCCGGGACTTAAATCTGAACAAGGAAGGTGTAAATTTCTTCCAAATTGATCGTCCAAAGTTCACTGTTAACAATGAGGCCTTGTTCTATTATAATAATGGAAGCAGATTCATTGCAGTTTAGACATCACGATCTAAGCTCTACCGCCTAAACCAGCATTTCTCGAAGCGTGTACAGACTGATTGTTCCTGTAAGGTGTTGATTATAGATACATCTGCTTTTCTCACTAAGCGCTCTGGATTGACCAGACCCCTCTTGCACCTTTAGACCCCTCATATTCCCAATATCTACATTCTTGTCCCATCCATCCACCTCCTCTTCTTTAAGGAATAAAGAACAAACTTGGCCATATCCAGAGTATGGCCACAATCCAACAGCTGTCAAGAGCTGCCAGCGAGCTTATCGGCTATTTCATTGGCGTGTCCACAGTCGTGTCCTGGACAGTACGCTCAGGTTAACGCACTCACCTTAGAGCCATCCAATAACTGCCAAGAGCTGCCAGCGAGCTTATCGGCTATTTCATTGGCGTGTCCACCATCGTGTCCTGGACAGTACGCTCAGGTTAACGCACTCATCTTAGAGCCATCCAATAACTGTCAAGAGCTGCTAGCGAGCTTATCGGCTATTTCATTGGCGCGTCCACCATCGTGTCCTGGACAGTACGCTCAGGTTAACGCACTCACTTTAGAGCCATCCAAGAGCTGCCAGCGACATTATCGGATATTTCATTGGCGTGTCCACCATTGTGCCCTGGACAGTACGTCCAGGTTAACGCACTCACCTTAGAGCCATCCAATAACTGTCAAAAGCTATCAACGAGCTTATAGGCTATTTCATTGGCGTGTCCACAATCGTGCCCTGGGCAGTGCGCCCAGGTTAACTCACTCACCTTAGAGCCATCCAATAACTGTCAAAAGCTGTCAACGAGCTTATCGGCGATTTCATTGGCGTGTCCACCAACGTGCCCTGGACAGTACGCTCATGTTAACGCTGTTATAGTATATTTATTATCTTGATGTTGTTGACTTGTTGGTATTATCTTTGTACTTCTTGACAACACATCACATTGATTTAGCTGACCAACACAACAGGTAGATCATGACAGACTCTTTTTCTCTTATTATAAAATCATAATCAGTTTATTGATTTCTCTATTATCAATATTGGCCCATGATCGTGCACTCATCTTAAATTAATGTTAATTAATTCGGGACTTCTCTGAGACAAATTGTCGGTGGATATGATCCGTCCCAAGTGCATATCTTTCATACAACATTATTCAACTTACTTGATGAAATGTGAAACACAATTCTAGGAATCTTTAAAAAACACTTTCACAGCTTAAGTTCATAATATTCTCTATCAACTCTCTATCAATAATAACTTGCAAACTCACTTTAACTACACTTGGAGATTCCAACATCCTACATAACTGGCTTGCTACATCAAGAAACTTACTAACTAAACTTGTGATCTAACTTGCTAGCTTCTTATTCTAACACTTTTAGTTCTACTTAACTTCTAACTAACTGCCTTCGGCAGTTCGGCCGAAGCCGGACTAAGCTTACTTAGTCTACATTCTGACTTCTCTCTCTGTCTCTCTAACTTCCTTAATTCCTGTTGTGTTGAAGTTTTTATACTCCAACCACTCTCCACGTCTGAAAGTCAGTAGCCACTAAAATCGTCGCAAAGTGACAATTTACGCTCTTCTGGTCACTTGAGTTGGTCGCTGCTCGCCATTCTGTGACCGACACCTGAACTATCTCCTGGTTTGATGAAAACACCTTGTTTTCGTGACTTCTATAACCTATTTAAATAATGGTTACCTCATGACAATGACCTCTCCTGGAAGCTATTTACTGGACAGTGGACAGTAAAGTCATGAGGTCAATGCATTCGCGTATTGTTATGCGCTTATTTTATTCCCAATTTCAAAACAACCTGCGTGGTGGAAATTTCCATGGACCTAAACTCATCATTGTGTCGTCCAGTAATTCTGGGCATTTCCTCCTTAGCTTGGTGGGTGTCCTTGTTATTTCTGAGGACCCTACCCCGATGTGAACTTCTATTTCTGGCTGGAAATTTTCCTTTCCCCAACTTCATGTCCTAACTACTGCTGGTCGCTACTATTTGTTACTGCTATTATCTATTGAGAAGCGGGTAACAACTAAGTTACCTGCCCCCATGCTCTCACCAGCTCACTCTATTACAAACGCACTTACTTTAGAGCCATTCAAGAGCTGTACCCACTCCTGCCGCAGACACTGTCTGTCAATCTTATGTAGCAGACTTTTCGAGTCAGTCATAAAGACTGCATGAACCACTCTCTGTGTGTAATAAACCATGTTATCGCGGCCGCTGCTACTTCTATCTTATTCTCATCCCGGACACCGTCATGTTACAGCAGCCAGATTTCCTAGCCATGCGTCAAAACCTGTCTGCAGAACCATCCGCGAGGCTGATAGGCTCCAGAGGTGACGATAATTTTTCGTTGGATCCACTTATTACGGCTTCGTTAGCTTCACAGTTGCAGATGAGACACTCCCAATATTGACCATTCATTTTGGACCATATGTTATAGGCCTTCGTTTAAAAAAAACACTGTACCCTATCTCTCCATCATCTAATCAAGATATTTACAGACGCTTCAATATGTAAAAGATACGACCGCATTTATAAACGCTTGAGTCTTGACTAGATATTTATAGATATTCCATTCCTCCATTTTCTACAGTATATTTATAGATACAGCATTATTGACTAGATATTTGTAGATACAACATTATTGAATAGATATGTATAGATATTCCGTTATGGACAAGATATTTATTGACTCTTCATTCTGGACAAGATATTTATAGAAGCTCTATTACGAACATTATCCTACATTGATCCACATTTTGGATCATATACTATAGACCACCATCTATAATTGATTATAGACTCTCCAGTTCAGAAAAATATAAACCATTTTCCCTGAACCATCACAGACCCCGAATTATAAACCCTTTATTCCGGCCATCATGGTCCCTCAATTATAAACCATTTACTCCGACCATCATGGTCCCTCGATTATAAACCCTTTACACTGGAACATCACAGACCCCGAATTATAAACCCTTTACTCCGACCATCACGGTCCCTCAATTATAAGCCCTTTATTCCGGCTATCATGGTCCCTCAATTATAAACCATTTACTCCGACCATCATGGTCCCTCTGTTAGAAACCCTTTACAGTGGAACATCATAGACCCCGAATTATAAACCCTTTTCTCTAGATTTAGACCCTCCACGATTGACCCTTCACTAGATCATAAATCACATTCGTAGACCTTCTACTCTAAAAATGTATTATACTCTCTCTCTCTCTCTCTCTCTCTCTCTCTCTCTCACTACCGCAATCATTAAACATCAAATCCAACACCGGCACCCTATATTTCATGCTTTTTTTCAAGGACTAAGAAAATTAGATAAAAAAAAGAACCACAGCATCACCTCCCCTGAAAACCTAGCCCTCATAGAGACAGCCAAAAACTACAGACTGGCCAACACGAAGTCCGACTTGTAGTCTAAGCTCTGTGAGCTGCACAGACTAGACCAGAAAGATAGAAATCAACATAAAAGAGACAAAAACAACGTAGTAATATGGTTCATGTGTGCTTAATGTTCACATAGCAAATTCTTACCTTCCCCTTCTCGTTTCCCTGGTCTGACCTCTCTCTGTCTGTTTGCTAATGGCTTTCTCGTTACGCTAAACCTGTATTACTCGTGTCTTTTTTATATTTGCATCCATCTTGGCGCCTCAAGACAAATACTATCAGTTTCTAATAACTAACGTGATCCTTACGTTATCATTCTGCCAGATCTAGATTTGTTGGAATTCGTTGCCGTTAACAATCACTGTAAACAATCACGTTAACAATCACTGTAAAAAAAAAAAAAAATATAACGATTTCATAATATAATAAAAGCACCGATATATTAATGAATTTATTTCTTCTTATTTTATGCACACAAAAAAACGAAATCGATATTTAATCTTTGTGGACTTTTTCGATTGACACAAACTAAGGCATAGTTGTCGTTGACAGAAAACAAGATATGGTTGTTGTTGATATAAACTAAGAGAGATATAGTTGTCGTTGACAGAAAACAAGATATGGTTGTTGTTGATATAAACAAAGAGAGATATAGTTGTCGTTGACAGAAAACAAGATATGGTTGTTGTTGTTGATATAGTTGTCGTTGACAGAAAACAAGATATGGTTGTTGTTGATATAAACCACGAGAGATATAGTTGTCGTTGACAGAAAACAAGATATGGTTGTTGTTGATATAAACAAAGAGAGATATAGTTGTCGTTGACAGAAAACAAGATATGGTTGTCGTTGATATAAACCAAGAGAGATATAGTTGTCGTTGACAGAAACAAGATATGGTTGTTGTTGTTGATATAGTTGTCGTTGACAGAAAACAAGATATGGTTGTCGTTGACATAAACCACGAGAGATATAGTTGTCGTTGACAGAAACAAGATATGGTTGTTGTTGATATAAACAAGAGAGATATAGTTGTCGTTGACAGAAAACAAGATATAGTTGTCGTTGATATAAACAAGAGAGATATAGTTGTCGTTGACAGAAAACAAGATATAGTTGTCGTTGACATAAACAAAGAGAGATATAGTTGTCGTTGACAGAAACAAGATATAGTTGTTGTTGATAGAACCACGAGAGATATAGTTGTCGTTGACAGAAAACAAGATATAGTTGTCGTTGATAGAAACAAAGAGAGATATAGTTGTCGTTGACAGAAAACAAGATATATTGATGTTGATATAAACCAAGAGAGATATAATTGTCGTTGACAGAAACAAGATATAGTTGTTGTTGACATAAACCAAGAGAGATATAGTTGTCGTTGACAGAAAACAAGATATAGTTGTTGTTGATATAAAACTAGAGATATAGTTGTCGTTGACAGAAACAAGATATAGTTGTTGTTGATATAAACAAAGAGAGATATAGTTGTCGTTGACAGAAAACAAGATATAGTTTTTGTTGATATAAACAAGAGAGATATAGTTGTCGTTGACAGAAACTAAGATATAGTTGTCATTGACAGAAAACAAGATATAGTTGTCGTTGACATAAACCAAGAGAGATGTAGTTGTCGTTGACAGAAACTAAGATATAGTTGTCGTTGACAGAAACTAAGATATAGTTGTCGTTGACAGAAACTAAGATATAGTTGTCGTTGACAGAAACTAAGATATAGTTGTCGTTGACAGAAACTAAGATATAGTTGTCGTTGACATAAACTAAGATATAGTTGTCGTTGACAGAAAACAAGATATAGTTGTCATTGGCATAAACCAAGAGAGATATAGTTGTCGTTGACAGAAACTAAGATATATTGGTCGCTGACAGAAACTAAGATATAGTTGTCGTTGACAGAAACTAAGATATAGTTGTCGTTGACATAAACTAAGATATAGTTGTCGTTGACAGAAAACAAGATATAGTTGTCGTTGACATAAACCAAGAGAGATATAGTTGTCGTTGACAGAAACAAAGATATAGTTGTCGTTGACAGAAACTAAGATATAGTTGTCATTGACAGAAACTAAGATATAGTTGTCGTTGACATAAACTAAGATATAGTTGTCGCTGACAGAAGCTAAGATATAGTTGTCGTTGATAGAAACTAAGATATAGTTGTCGTTGACAGAAACTAAGGTATAGTTGTCGTTGACATAAACAAGAGAGATATAGTTGTCGTTGACAGAAACTAAGATATAGTTGTCGTTGACAGAAACTAAGATATAGTTGTCGCTGACAGAAACTAAGATATAGTTGTCGTTGACATAAACTAAGATATAGTTGTTCTTGACATAAACCAAGAGAGATATAGTTGTCGTTGACAGAAACTAAGATATAGTTGTCGCTGACAGAAACTAAGATATAGTTGTCATTGACAGAAACTAAGATATAGTTGTCGGTGACAAAAACTAAGATGTAGTTGTCGTTGACATAAACTAAGATATAGTTGTCGTTGACATAAACCAAGAGAGATATAGTTGTCGTTGACAGAAACTAAGATATAATTATCGCTGACAGAAACTAAGATATAGTTGTTGACATAAACAAGAGAGATATAGTTGTCGCTGACAAAAACTAAGACATAGTTGTCGTTGACATAAACTAAGATATAGTTGTCGTTGACATAAACCAAGAGAGATATAGTTGTCGTTGACAGAAACTAAGATATAGTTATCGTTGACAGAAACTAAGATATAGTTGTCGTTGACATAAACTAAGAGATATATAGTTGTCGTTGACAGAAACTAAGATATAGTTGTCGTTGACAGAAACAAGATATAGTTGTCGTTGACGGAAACCAAGAGAGATATTGCTGTCGTTGACGGAAACCAGAGATATAGTTGTCGTTGACGGAAACCAAGAGAGATATTGTTGTCGTTGACAGAAACTAAGATATAGTTGTCGTTGACAGAAACTAAGATATAGTTGTCATTGACAGAAAACAAGATATAGTTGTCGTTGACGGAAACCAAGAGAGATATTGCTGTCGTTGACGGAAACCAAGAGAGATATTGTTGTCGTTGACAGAAACTAAGATATAGTTGTCGTTGACAGAAACTAAGATATAGTTGTCATTGATAGAAAACAAGATATAGTTGTCGTTGACATAAACCAAGAGAGATATAGTTGTCGTCGACAGAAACTGAGATATAGTTGTCGTTGACAGAAACAAGATACAGTGTCGTTGACAGAAACCAAGAGAAATATAGTTGTCGTTGACAGAAACTAAGATATAGTTGTCGCTGACAGAAACTAAGATATAGTTGTCGTTGACAGAAACTAAGATATAGTTGTCGTTGACAGAAACTAAGATATAGTTGTCGTTGACAGAAACTAAGATATAGTTGTCGTTGACAGAAACAAGATATAGTTGTCGTTGACAAAACTAAGATATAGTTGTCGCTGACCGAAACTAAGATATAGTTGTCGTTGACAGAAGCTAAGATATAATTGTCGTTGACAGAAACTAAGGTATAGTTGTCGTTGACATAAAACTGAGAGATATAGTTGTCGTTGACAGAAACTAAGATATAGTTGTTGTTGACAGAAACTAAGATATAGTTGTCGCTGACAGAAACTAAGATATAGTTGTCGTTGACAGAAACTAAGATATAGTTGTCGTTGACATAAACTAAGAGAGATGTAGTTGTCGTTGACAGAAACTAAGATATAGTTGTCGTTGACAGAAACTAAGATATAGTTGTCATTGACAGAAAACAAGATATAGTTGTCGTTGACAGACAACAAGATATTGTTGTCGTTGACTAAACCAGAAGAGATATAGTTGTCGTTGACAGAAACTAAGATATAGTTGTCGTTGACAGAAACTAAGACATAGTTGTCGTTAACAGAAACTAAGATATAGTTGTCGTTAACAGAAACTAAGATATAGTTGTCGTTGACAGAAACAAGATATAGTTGTCGTTGACAGAAACTAAGATATAGTTGTCGTTGACAGAAACTAAGATATAGTTGTCGTTAACAGAAAGTAAGATATAGTTGTCGTTGACAGAAACTAAGATATAGTTGTCATTGACAGAACACAAGATATAGCTGTCATTGACAGAAACAAAGATATAGTTGTCGATGACAGAAACACTTATCAGCTGACGTCCGCACAACATCAAGAATAAATCACTTCAATATCTTCTATCTCTGGCGTGAGCTTAAAGCATCCTACCTCAGGACATATCACCTGTTTTAGCGTAATAAGTTAAACCCAATGGCGTCACTACTAAAACTGTTATGATGCCTTCATGATCTACTACACTTTCAGGAAACAGCGGTAATCTGCACAAATAAAGCAGCGACTCTGTACAAAGCGTGCAGTTAACATTTCTACCAATTTTCTCTTGAAATTGTAATGGAAGTAGTCTCTTCTTTATGAGATTCCTGCTTCCACGTAAGCCTGGCCTATTTGTAGCAATTCGGTTATTTTATTAAAGCCATGATCACATTCCTCTGATGCTAATATTTTTGCACAAATTAGCAATGCGTTAATTCTTAGCAAATTACATTAAAAAAGTATATTTAAGAAATAACGACAAACGAATAATTACGAAAACAATTTTAAATTCTTAAAAATTTTAATTTTTTTCAGAGATTGTGTAGGGAGAAAACATATTTTGTTTCAATCTTGAAAGGCGCCTGTCAATAACTTAATTGAGTCGGTGACTCATAACTGACTACTTGCATCAGGATCGCTGAACTAGCGCTATCCGGATTCTATTTAACCTCTTTGCGATGTCTCTAGAAACAGATTCACCTGTCCTGGCTGGCCAAGTAAGTAGGATCTAGAGGGAAGACAAGTCGGTGCTAAAAAAAAAGCCACGCTGAAGTCGAAAGCATTGGGCCATGAGAGGCTAAATTAAACGATGAAACATTGCATCTACACCCACTGAACGTTCTTGTAAGGGCGGACTTGTAAGAGAACCAAGATCAAAATCCTTTACTCGTCAGGTGATCGGAAACAAACATATTCTTTCTCTCTCTCTCTCTCTCTCTCTCTCTCTCTCTCTCTCATCACGCTCTCTCTCTCTCTCTCTCTCTCTCTCACACATACACATACACATACACAAACACACATATATTTTGAATACGCCATCTTCATTAGCCATATTCGGAGACACAATCAGTGATCTCATCACCTGTGACGCCAGAATTGATCAAAATCTAATATACTCACATCGCACCTTTAATGTGACGAAGGCAGAACACTTGAAGCCCCACTTTCGGTCAACCTCTTTAGGTCTTTATTTAAAGGTTTCACCTCACAGCATCTACTGTATTGGTTTCTGAATCTCCTATATGGCGTGAGTGAACCAACTCCACCTGCGTAGCAGTTTATACACATTTTTTGTTTTTACTGTTTTCTTACACATATTTGTTTGCTATACATACATTATTTGTTAATATATTGTAACAACTGGAAAAAATTGAGGGACGAAGAGATAGAGGGAAGGAAAGAGAAAAAATAACAGACAGCTTAAGAGAATGGCTTGGCAGAAGGTCAACAACAGAAATGATAAATAGCTGCCGAGATCGAAAGTTGTGGAGAGACATGATCACCTACGCCAGTAGGCCCGGTACTTGATGATGATGATGATGATTTGTTTGCTCATCTCGATTGACCGAAGTAGTCTGTCAATTCTAAGACAAATTTCATGAAGTAACGAAGATTAGATGTTTCCTTTTCTGTCGCTCTCTAGCATTCAAGCAACAAATATGTAAATAAATAAAAGTTTATTTAAATGCCATTAATGTCATTTCAAATCTCATTAATGTTTAGTTTTGTTTGTTTGAGGAGACGGGCGAATCTTTAAATGTTATTTAGTTTATTTTTGTTTTACCATTAGTTTTGTTTCTATGTGGCGCTTGGAGAGTATCCGAATGTTGATTAGATTGGCCATAATGTTTGCAGTTGATAGAGTATGTTCTTATTTTGAGCACGAATTTGATGTTTGGCGTTTGGATATATTTTTTTTTACAGCGATGTATGAAGTTAGCTCGGTACAGCGATTAAAAATGCCGTAATTGACATATAGATGTAATAATAGTTTCCATCATACGATTGATAACGATGTACTGCATGACAAAGCACAGCAACTGACAAGAAGAAGAGAGCAAGGTATGATGTTCAGGTCATGCACGGGCTCGTGGGAATGAATTTGGTCTATGGTGTCTGTCATTGGGATGGAAAACATGCGTAGCGTGCGACGTCATGAAGGCCGTCAGTAATTGGTATGCTGGAAATAGACAGTGTCATCAGTGAGGATTCGGTATCCAAACGGCAACAGTTTTAAATATTCAACATAGAGAAAGTAGGAACGACATCATGTAGTTTCTAGCTAAGTGTTTGCACATCTAGCGAGCTACCATAACCAGCAGTGTGCACACCTTTCGTTATTTTTAAAACCAATGTCCATGTTTTTTTTTTTTCCCAGGCGTGATGTGATGTCTACTGTAAGTAAAAAAGTAAAGAACCCCCGTCACGCCAAGTGGATATAGGGAAAATGGTGTTAGTGACCATAAATTTTACAGACCATCAGTACATGATTTTTGGGGTAATGTGGTCGGTATTACGCCCGTGCCGCTTTACTTTCCCAGAAAAAATCCGGTACTCATTTGAGCATGGGTGAACCCGGAAGCCGTGGGTTGGGATCGAACCCTACCTCTTGTCCTTTGTAGTCCAGTTCACTAACCACTGAGTTATTGCGGCTCCCGATGTCTGCTGTGACAACCGTGAATCGTTAGAAATGAGTCGGATAACGAAGTTGCCACAAATGAACGAAGTGGCTCCTAGTAATCACACCAAGAACGCAATCGTCAAAACCCTGTTTACATTCTGCAATTCGGTGTCATCAATACACAATCGTGAAGAAAATATAATAGTAGAGATTTAAAAAAATGCAAAGAGGAAGAATTACCAATAAAAAGAGTTAATTTTTGTTTATCTTTTTTTCTGTTCAGTACAGTTGATGGTTGTATGCCTAACAGTAATGGATACAAACAGTTTCTTTCATTGCTCTCTAAGGTTGCTGGTTGTGAGCTGGTGAAGAAATACGTGACCTGCCCATTCTCTGCTTTTGTCTTTTGCCTTTCATGTGTTCTTTGCCCACTCCCGATACCCTGCAATATGGTTTATAGTTTCATGAGAAATAAAAAAAAATATAGAAAAAAATAGAAAATAAAAACGGTATGGCTAAAGCTGTAATAGTAAAGGTGAATGAAAGTATGGGGCAGGTAACTCAGCCGGTACCCATTTCTTAATAGACTATGACAGCAACATAGAATAACGGTCATCAGTGTTAGTGACAGAATAACAAGTTGTGGGAATGAAAAGTTCATAGGGGGTTGTGGACAAGCCACGGAGGATGGGGGTAAAGGGAAGGTGCAGAATAGTACTGGACATAATAAGCTTAGGGAATAGACATTTTCCAAGTTGTTGTGGAAGTGGGGATAAACGCATGTCTTGACCGGCAGATAAATAGGCTGACAAACAACTGTCAGGACAGGTCAAAGTTATGAAGTAACATAATTATTTTGAAACTCAGGAGAAGTCAAACTGACCGAAGGGGTGTTGGCGTCACAAACAGCTTGTTTTGACAATTTTGAGACAGAAGTCACGGAACGGTGAAGTTTGGAGGTGGAAGTCACAGAGCGGTCAGCTTAGCGACAATTGCAGGTTGTCACTTCGCGACAATTGCAGGTTGTCACTTCGCGACAATTTCATTGGCTGCAGTTATTCCACGCGAAGTTAGGTGGGAGTATTTAACCTTCGACACGATAGATTTGAAGTAAGTTAAGTCAGAAATTGAGAGTCAGAAATGTAGAATTAGTAAGTTTAGTCCGGCTTCGGCCTAACTACCGAAGGCAGTCAGTTAGGTCAGTAATTCAGTGAGTTAGAAGTTAGGAGTCAGAAAGTAGCTAGGAATTGAAGGTCAGAAAGTAGTTTGTAGTTCTAAGTTAGTTGAGAAGTTATTAAGGAACAGACTAGAGAGTAGTAAAGATATCAGTGACTTAAGAAATTAATTGAGCAGTAGACAGAACCAGAACAAGTGAAGTAGAACGTATGAACATTTAGTTGCTGTGAAAGTATTTTGAGAGTGTTTCCAAGTTGTGCTTCATATTTCCTATAGAAGTCGTAAGTAAGTTGATGGAGAGATTGAATGTTACATGTCGCACAAAGATAAGCACTTGTGGACTAATCATATCAACCGGTGGTAGCCTCTGAGATGTCCAAAATTAAAGAACATTAATTCTAAGAGAAGTGCACCCACTATTATGTATCACGTGCCAAGATAAAGTTCAATAAACATGATTCTGATTTATAATATATGAGAAAGTCTGTGTTGACTACGCTGTGATGATTAATGTCGTTAACTATAAATTTTCTGTGCTGTGAACAATCACAAATTAATATAAAGACAAATAAAATAAATATTCACCCTCTATAACAAACGCTTCACGTAAGAAGAGGACATCACAAATCAGAACGACGTTTCGGCTCAATAGGCCTTCAGCAGGAATAAACATACAACACACACACAAATATGTATTTAAAATAAAAATAATAATATATAATATGGTTACAGCAAGGCTCAATGAGCGGGATTATAAGGCCATACCAAGTGAGCTTGCGCTACTCCCCGCAGTCAGGAGATCTTCGTTGGCACCTACCTATGTCTGATTTTGTTTTCAATTTCTCCTTTAGTAAAATGGTTCTTAAATGAGAGTCGCAAAATGTTTACCTCATGATCTCATTTGCATAACTTGTATTTTTGTCTGTAGTCTCCCTGTTATTATAGTACATGTCTCGCAAGTTTCTAAATGTGGAACAGACAAAGAAACAAAACAGCGAATAAATATACTCACTACAGAAATAATTCGAAATACTATTCTGACTAAAACTGACAGTGACAAAGATGCAGACCTTCATTAATGGATGCTTGAGCAGGATAAAATAATGGAAATGACAGGACAAAATCATTAATGTAGAATTATGGAAAAGTATCAGTCAAATACATGTGGACAAAGAGATACAATGAAGACGGTGGCGCTGGATAGGACACACACTGTGGAATCCAACTGAGAGTATTACACGTTTTATGGAATCCCCAGCGGTAAAGACAAAGACGGGTAAATTTACCTGTTACTGTATGCAGTAAACAGTACAACCTATGGCTGTCCTGCTGCCTTGCAGGTAAGCTCGGGAGAGTAAAAGGCTAAGGGAGGTTACCCCTAAGTAAAATAACCCCACTGCCTTGTGGGTAACACTTTTTAGTCAAAGGCTAGCGGAGCCAACCGTAAACAAACCGACGGAAGGCAACAGAAAACCACCGTCGTAACTTCTTTGTACAATCATGAATCGCCACAATAATAGTCAGCCTTAATAGCCAAAAAAAAAAAAAAAAAAAAACAACAACAGTAGTAAAGGTAACAACAAAGAAAAAGACAGCACTTCAGTGCAAAATAAAGACAAGTGGAACAATATTAAAACAGGTAAATTAACTTAAATATTTGGGAGCTTTGTTAACCTCAGACGGAAGATGTACAAAAGAGGTGAGATGCAGAATGACTCAGGCAAAAGCAGCTTTCCAAAAAATGAGAAAGATACTATGCAATCCATTTTTGACAATAGAAACAAGAAAAAGAATTCTTAAATGCTAAGAAGAGTAATGAAAATGTTTTGAAAGAGGTCAAAGCAAAAAGAGAGCTAATTTCCAATATTAGGAAGAAACAATCATACTTTTTTGGTCATGTAATGAGAATAGAACAACTGGAATATATTGTAACAACTGGAAAAATTGAGGGACGAAGAGATAGAGGGAAGCAAAGAGAAAAAATACCAGACAGCTTCTTAAGAGAATGGCTTGGCAGAAGGTCAACAACAGAAATGATAAATAACTGTCGAGATCGAAAGTTGTGGACAGACATGATTACCTACGCCAGCAGGCCCTGTACTTGATGATGACGTTGAAAGACAAAGAGGAAGACCAACATTTTCTTGGAGAAGACAGGTGGAAACAGAGATTAAGATGACGGGTAAGACATTGAATGATCTTAAAAGAATGACAAGAAACAGAACGGTTTGGAAAGTGTTTGTTGAAGACCTATGCTCCACAGAGAGCTGAAAGATAGAAGAAGATTCTGACTAAGGTATTTTCCTTGCGGTTTAATCTATTCTCTGAAATATTGTGCTTTCGTGAAAGAAAAGATTGTGGCTATGGGCTTTCTCCAGACGGAATATACTCAACCCTAGATTGTGTACGAATAAATATCGTTTATTGCTGTAGAGGTGTCCATGTTTATGGCAGGCTATATGAATATTTCATTCTGATCTAAATATTATCTGAGATAATCGTCATATAAGAGAGTATTTGTTTCATTTCATAGCCTTTATGCCAACATTGCTCTTCTATCAATGTAAAACTTGAACATTAGCAGCAAAGACAGATATAAAATGATATGCCATAGACGGATTATGAATGTGATAATAAAGATGGAATCGAGAAATAAGATATTACAAGAAGAGCAAGCAAAACATGAAATATGAGTGATTTCCAGAAACAAGAAATTTAATAATTGGAACATTAAAAGTAAACATGATACGGCAACAGGAATCAACAACATTGATTTTATCTGCGTATTTTTTCATGTTCTCTTCTTAATGGAAAAGGGAGATTCTAAAGTGATGTATTCAAAAAATTATCAAACGTAAAAATCATTTTGGAGAATAGAAACATTCGTTTCTCTTTTTACACTTTATACACACACACAAAAACAAAACAAAAATTGCGTGATATGTTGTATTTGAGGCAAGTTGTCCATCTTGAGGAAAATTGTCCACCTTGAGGTATGTTATCCATCTTGATGTATGTTATCCAGCTTGAGACATGCTATCCATCTTGATGTATGTTATCCAGCTTGAGGCAAATTGTCCAACTTGAGGTATGTTATCCGGCTTGAGGTATGTTATCTAGCTTGATGCATATTATGCAGCCTGAGGCATGCTATCCAGCGTGAGGCAAATTTTCCAGCTTGAGGCAAGTTATGTGATCTGGTGAAACCTTCCAACATAGCAGCGCCCCCCCCCCCCCAAAAAAAAAAAAAAAAAAAAAAAGAAGTTTATTCTTGCTAAGAGCAGACATGACTCGTTTCAGCAATGACTTTCAGAGCCACTTGATGTGTAAAACTATAGAGTTAAATGCACAGAGATGTTATACACAGGCCTAATAAATAGACAGTCAGGCATGTGACAGGCAAGTAAGTAGGCAGCCAGGTAGGTGGCAGCCAAGTAAGTAGGCAGTTAGGTAGGTGGCAGCCAAGTTAGTAGGCAGTCAGGCAAGTAATAGCCAAGTAAGAAGGCATTCAGACAGCTCACAGCCAAGTTAATAGGCAGTCAGATAGGTGGCAGGAAAGTAAGTAGGTAGTCAGGCAGGTGATAGCCAAGTATGTAGGCAGTCAGGTAGGTGGCAGCCAGGTAAGTAGGTAGTCAGGTACGTGGCAGCCAAGTAATTAGTCAGTCAGGTAGGTTGCAGGCATGTAAGTAGTTAGTCAGGCAGGTGACAGCAAAGTAAGCAGACAGTCTGGTAGGTGACAGCTACGTAAGTTGGTAGTCAGGTAGGTGGTAGCCAAGTAAGTAGTTAGTTAGGTGGGTGGAAGCCAAGTAAGTATGTAGTCAGGCAGGTAGTAGACAAATTAAGTATGTAATCAGGTAGGTGGAGACCAAGTAAGTAGGCAATTAGGTAGATGACAGCCTAGTTGGTAGGCGATTAGACAGGTAACAGCCAATTAGGTAGACATTCAGGTAGGTGACAGCCAAGTATGTATGTAGTCAGGTGGGTGGCGATCAAATAAGTGAGCAGTCATGTAGGTGGTAGCCAATTAAGTAGGCAGTCAGGTTGGTGCCAACCAAGCAAGTAGGCAAATATGTAGGAGGTAGCCAATTAAGTAAGTGGTCAGGTAGGTGGAGGCCCAGAAAGTAGGTAGTCAGGTAGGTGACAGAAAAGTAAGTAGACAGTCAGGTAAATGATAGCCAAGTAGGTAGGTAGTCATGTAGGTGAAGCCAAGTAGGTAGGTAGTCATGTAGGTGTAAGCCAAGTAGGTAGATAGTCAGGTAGGTGATAGCCAAGTAGGTAGGTGGAAGTCAAGTAGGTAGGTAGTCAGGTATGTGACACCCAAGCAGATAGACAGTCAGGTAGGTGGCACCTAATATGTAGTCAGTCAGTTAGGTGGCAGCCAGGTAAGTAGTTATTCAGGTTAGTGGCAGCCAAATTAGTAGGCATTTAGGCAGGTGATAGTCAAGTTAGTAGGCAGTCAGCTAGAATTTAGAACAGCCAAGTAAGTAGACAGCCAGGCAGGTTATATCCAAATACGTAGGCAGTCAGGTAGGTGTCAGCCAAATAAGTATGTAGTCAGGAGGGTGGTAACCAAGTAAACAGACAGTCAGTGAGGTGTCAACCAAGTAAGTAATCAATCAGGTAGCCTAGTAAGTACGCAGTCAGGCAGATAGTAGCCAGGCAGGTAGGTAGTCAGGCAAGTTGCATCCAAGTAAGACGGTAGTCAGGTAGGTGAGAGCAAAGTAAGTAGGCACAGAAATGTGGCTGCCAAGTATGTAGGCAGTCATGTAAGTGGCAGCCAAATACAAGGCAATCAGGCAGGTAGAGATATATACAGATTCAGTGCCGGATGAAATAAATCTGGAGGCCCCGTAATAGTAAATTTCGTGGACACACCTACTTGTAAATAATCTCCAAATACGCTTTCAATTTTAACTACCAATAGTTTTAACAAACCATTCTATTACATAAACGGCAACTTTTATTTATCATAAATTTGTTATGTAAGAAATAAAATAAAAATGATAAAGAATTTTTAAAGAACATTACTATATTATTATTATTATTATTTTTTAAAATGCTTTAAAATTTAATACAATAACAGAACTTTAAATATTCAATTTTTTTTCTCTTTGTAGTGAAATCTTATAGAATATTTTGAAGGTCTACCCTTTAGCAAGACGCCATATTCAGTGACTATAATGGCAAGTGAGTTCAGTTGTTGTAAAGAAAAAATAACAAATGTAAAAAAAGATTCGTTCACCAGAAGGGTTCATTATTTTGAGACATCTATACGGTCATAACGATGTCATAACAGTCGGGGACATTGATTGCTTCCCATCTTTAAAGAAAAAATGAATACATCAGTTTTGAAATCTTCTAACTCAATACCTGTGATATGAAATATTTGAAATTAATTATTTTGTTTCTGAAAACTCCAAGTTGCAATCTCTTGCTGCTTTGGATTGTTTTTTTTTTTTTTTTTCTGCACTATTTTGATGCCACTGCTTTTCGAGCATCGACATTTTATTGACACATTTCTTTAAAAATTAATAACATTTATGACGAAATACACACTACATTCAAATATCCGAATTTGTATACTATAATTTGATTACTTTATTGACATTATCCAAATTATAATGACAAACGTTCAACAACGGTTAAGACGCCATTATGACTCATTCTTGGTGCCATCGTGGATGTCCTATCTAAATTGCTACAGAAATCGATTCTCCTATCAGATAACTTTGACATTTCACACATTTATGAAGAAATGCACAGGGAATTCAAATATTCAAACTAAATTACTGTAATTTATCGTTAATAATATAATAAAAGAAAAAAAAACAACTTTCCAATAATATGCATAAGTGCCTATATCTTTAGAGCTGAAACAGGGCAGGAAGTTTTCGACATAATTTATATTGTGATTCCTGTCATGAAATAGCACAATTTAGCATGAATTTGGCATTCTTTTGAGGATAATCTTTTAAACTGCGTTCAGAATTAAGACAAATGTAACCTAAATGTAACAGACTAATAGACAGATGGACGGACATATACACATATATAGATATATATACATAGATATACCTATAGATGAATGAAAGACTTCATGGAAATGCACAATAAAGAAAAGTGGAGCAATATTAAAACAGGTAAATGAATTTAAATACCTGGGAACAATATTAACCTTGGAAAGTAGATGGATAACAGAGGTGAGCTGCGGAATAGCTCAGGCAAAAGCAGTTTTAAGAAAATGAGGAAGAAACTGTGCAATCCAGTTTGACAAAAGAAACAAGTAAAAGAGTTCTTAAATGTTAAAGTAGAGCCACTCCAATAAACAACTGAATGTGAATCATGACCAATAGGACATCAGACAAGGAAAATCACTGGAACCTGTAGAAGTGTGGTTTTACAGAAGAATATTGAGAATACCACATACAGCTAAGAAGAGTAATGAAAACGTTCTGAAAGAGGTCAAATAACAAAAGTACTAATTTTGAATATTAGGATGAAACCATTATCATGTTTTGGCCATGTCATGAGAAGGGAATAGCTGGAATATATTGTGACAACGGCGAAAGTTGACGGGCGAAGAGATAGAGGGATGCAAAGAGAAAAGTTACCAGATAGCTTTAGAGAATGGCTTGGCAGAAGGTCAACAACAAAAATGATAAATAATTGTCGAGATCGAGAGTTGTAGAGACACATGATCACTTTAGACAGCAGGCATGGTACTTGACGACGATAATGATATATATGTGTGTGTGTGTGTGTGTGTGTGTGTGTGTGTGTGTGTGTGTGTGTGTGTGTGTGTGTGTGTGTGTGTGTGTGTGTGTGTGTGTGTGTAATAGATATATCAGATTAATTAGACATCTGATTGATTTAAAAGACAAAATAAAAGATGGACAGAAAGATAAATAAATTGTTAGACTGATAAATTGAAAGACAGACTGTCGAGCCAATAGATAGATAGATAGATAGATAGATAGATAGATAGATAGATAGATAGATAGATAGATAGATAGATAAATATATATATAGATAGATAGATAGATAGATAGATAGATAGATAGATAGATAGATAGATAGATAGATAGATAGATAGATAGATAGATAGATAGATAGATAGATGAAAATAACATCTCAAGTTAGGACGACATCTTTCCATCCTCTAATTGCTTTTGACATCAGTCGAACAGCCGCAGGTCAAATCATTAACGTGGTATAGACAGAAAAGGACATGATAAAACGGATGAAAATGTAAAAGATGAATACCATAATACAAGATAGTCGGCATAATTTATAATTGAAATAGAAGGAAAAATTCACGATGAAGGTTAAACAAGAATTGTTAGTGAGTTCTTAAAGAAATGTGAGATATGTTTGGTAATCGGTTTATGAAAGGAAATGTGAGATATGTTTGGTAATCGGTTTATGAAAGGAAATGTGAGATATGTTTGTTAATCGGTTTATGAAAGGAAATGTGAGATATGTTTGTTAATCGGTTTATGAAAGGAAATGTGAGATATGTTTGTTAATCGGTTTATGAAAGGAAATGTGAGATATGTTTGTTAATCGGTTTATGAAAGGAAATGTGAGATATGTTTGTTAATCGGTTTATGAAAGGAAATGTGAGATATGTTTGTTAATCGGTTTATGAAAGGAAATGTGAGATATGTTTGTTAATCGGTTTATGAAAGTAAATGTGAGATATGTTTGTTAATCGGTTTATGAAAGGACATGTGAGATATGTTTGGTAATCGGTTTATGAAAGGAAATGTGAGATATGTTTGTTAATGGGTTTATGAAAGGACATGTGAGATATGTTTAGTAATCGGTTTATGAAAGGACATGTGAGATATGTTTGGTAATCGGTTTATGAAAGGAAATGTGAGATATGTTTGTTAATCGGTTTATGAAAGGAAATGTGAGATATGTTTGTTAATCGGTTTATGAAAGGACATGTGAGATATGTTTGGTAATCGGTTTATGAAAGGAAATGTGAGATATGTTTGGTAATCGGTTCATGAAAGGAAATGTGAGATATGTTTGTTAATCGGTTTATGAAAGGAAATGTGAGATATGTTTGGTAATCGGTTTATGAAAGGAAATGTGAGATATGTTTGGTAATCGGTTCATGAAAGGAAATGTGAGATATGTTTGGTAATCGGTTCATGAAAGGAAATGTCAGATATGTTTGGTAATCGGTTCATGAAAGGAAATGAAACGAAGAAGGTTGGGATTGGTGTGTGGTAGTAGATAAAAGATGGGAGTGGTGTGTGGTAGTAGGTAAAGAATGGGAGTGTGGTGTGTGGTAGTAGGTAAAGAATGGGAGTGTGGTGTGTGGTAGTAGACAAATGATGGGAGTGGTGTGTGGTAGTAGGTAAAGGATGGGACTGGTGTGTGGTAGTAGGTAAAGGATGGGAATGGTGTGTGGCAGTAGATAAATGACAGGGTTGATGTGTGGTAGTAGATAAAGGAAGGGAGTGGTGTGTGGTAGTAGGTAAAGGATGGGAGTGGCGTGTGGTAGTAGGTATAGATGGGAGTGGTGTGTTGTAGGAGGTAAAGGATGGCAGTGGTGTGTGGTAGTAGATAAAGGAAGGGAGTGGTGTGTGGTAGTAGGTAAAGGATGGGAGTGGCGTGTGGTTGTAGGTAAAGGATGGGAGTGGTGTATGGTAGTAGGTAAATGATGGGAGTGGTGTGTGGTTGTAGGTAAATGATGGGAGTAGTGTGTGGTTGTAGGTAAATGATGGGAGTGGTGTATGGTAGTAGGTAACGGATGGCAGTGTTGTGTGGTAGTAGGTAAAGGAAGGGAGTGTTGTGTGGTAGTAGGTAAAGAATGGGAGTAGTTTGGAGTGGTGTGTTATAGTAGCTAAAGGATGACTGTTGTATGTGATTGTAGTTAAAAGATGGAAGTGGTGTGAGTTTATAGATGACGGATGAGAGTGGTGTGAGGCTATAGATGACGGATGGGAGTGGTAATAGGACTATATTTGGAACAGGGAAATAATGGCAGTGCTTCTGTAAAACTAGTAGCAGGTAAAAGTAGTGGTAGAACTGGAATATAAATTGGCAGACATATATTGACAAGAGTAATGAATATATAAGGGGAAAATAGGCAAACAATAGCAGTGCTGCAGTAATTATAAATATAAGGTGTTAAACAGGGATCATGATTCATAAGGAAGGGTGCCAAAGTACTTACAATTATGTAATATAGACCCTAAATATCGCATGGGAAGATCATGTTATGGTGTAAGAGACCAAAACATGAGCAGGGAAGGGAAGAAAGGAGAGGAGAAAAAGGGTGGGGGAATCGTAAGGAAGATGGGAATAAAAGAAGGAAGAGAAAGTGGGGGGGGGGAATAAATTACTCGTGAGAAAGGGTTAGATTGATGCCCCGTGGGGTGAGGCAACCCATAGGGACGATCAGACGATTCTCTAAAATGAATCGGATGCGGGTGTCAGAAGAACATGACAACAGGCCAGTAACTTGGATTTCCACCTTACCCTGATGTCTTACAATGGAATATATTGTTCCCGGCCTCTACCCACATAGCGATGTCCTGATTCGCCTATGTAGGTCATCTTGCATCGCTTACATATGGTGGCACATATAATGTTGCGGGCTGTACAAGAGAGTCTCTCTCTGATCTCAAAAGGATCATTAGGAAAGAGAACCGTATCTGTCTGGAGGACGTGGTTGCTAGTCTTACATTGATTACAATGGCAGCGGATAATACACAGATGGCTATGGAGGGATGCAGGAAGGCGGCTCCTTACAAGCAAATAACGAAGGTTGCGATCGCACTTAAAGGCAACCAATGGACGGGCCAAGGAAGAGTAGACAGGTAGTGGAGTCGGAGCGGAAATGTGGAGGTAGCGGTGGATGATTATGATCACCGCGTAGTGGTGAAGGTGATGGGTGATAGCAAGTACTACCCTGTCATAGGGAAGGGAGGGGGGGTAGAGGCAGTGAGGGCAGTCTGGCGTAAGGTGCGAAGAACCCGTTGAAGAGCAGGTAGAAGAACTGATTCGAGATAGAAGCGTCGGCAGAAGTCAAGCATCAGGTGGGCATTATGTAGGACATCTTTATCATCCTCGCAAAGGCGACGAAGTATGAGTATAACTGGTGGGAGTGGTGTGTAGTACTAGATAACGGATGGGAGTGGAGTTTAGTACTAGATAACGGATGGGAGTGGAGTTTAGTACTAGATAACGGATGAGAGTGGAGTTTAGTACTAAATAACGGATGGGAGTGGTGTGTAGTACCAGATAACGTATGGGAGTGGTGTGTAGTACTAAATAACGGATGGGAGTGGTGTTTAGTGCACGGATGGGAGTGGAGTTTAGTACTAGATAACGGATGGGAGTGGTGTGTAGTACTAGATAACGGATGGGAGTGGTGTGTAGTACTCGATAGCGGATGGGAGTGGAGTTTAGTCCTAGATAACGGATGGGAGTGGAATTTAGTGCTAGATAACGGATGGGAGTGGAGTTTAGTACTAGATAACGGATGGGAGTGGTGTGTAGTACCAGATAACGGATGGGAGTGGTGTATAGTACTAGATAACGGATGGGAGTGGTGTGTAATACTAGATAACGGATGGGAGTGGTGTGTAGTACTAGATAATGGATCAGAGTGGTGTATAGTACTAGATAACGGATGGGAGTGGTGTGTAGTACTCGATAACGGTTGGGAGTGGTGTGTAGTACTAGATAACGGATGGGAGTGGTGTGTAGTACTAGATAAAATAATCAGAGTGGTGTATAGTACTAGATAACGGATGGGAGTGGTGTGTAGTACTCGATAACGGATGGGAGTGGTGTTTAGTACTAGATAACGGATGGGAGTGGTGTTTAGTACTAGATAACGGATGGGAGTGGTATGTAGTACTAGATAACGGATGGGAGTGGTGTGTAGTACTAGATAACGGATGGGAGTGGTGTATAGTACTAGATAACGGATGGGAGTGGTGTGTAGTACTAGGTAACGGATGGGAGTGGTGTGTAGTACTAAATAACGGATGGGAGTGGAGTGTAGTACTAGATAACGGATCAGAGTGGCGTGTAGTACTAAATAACGGATCGGAGTGCTGTGTAGTACTAGATAACAGATCACAGTGGTGTGTTGTGCTAGATTACGAAATGGAAGTGGTGTGTAGTACTAAATAACGGATGGGAGTGGTGTGTAGTACTAGAACACGGTAAAAACCCTACGGGGCAACAGGATCTCTGAAACAGACAGCAGCCTTCACAAGAGAGTCTTGAATCCCAGTCTCAATGAGCAATGATCACAAAAGAAAATTAAGAGGAAGAAAAGAAGAAGATGAAGAAAAGAAACGAAGAACAATAAGACGAAATAGAAAAAAAATACAAAATATAAGCGAGAACCTTCCAAACGCTACAAAAACTGCAGCTAGAACAAGCTTAACATTTAGGAAGAGTCCAGATCACTATGTCTAACCAAATGCTTTCAACGAAGTCAAGCAATATACACATTATCGTATAAAGGCGAAAAACAAACAGTTTAATATGGGCAAGGGCCTTCAAAGTCACGGATGAAACAATTCGCACTTACAATTTGTCCTTTACTTGCTCTCATTTGTGTACTCTCATTCATATTTCAGAACCATGACTAAAAATAGCCAGCTGAATTGACCATTTAACTACCATCTCTACTTAAAAAGAATACTAATGAGCTTAATGGACGGCCACTTTAACAGCCGATTTTATGGCAAGCATTATGGGTATGTTGGCCAGTATTGCCCTGACTACAGACATAAAATACTGGATACCACTCCCAGCCACCCATCACTTGGGGAAACAGTTCTGCTTCCATCAAAAGTCCATTCTTCATCTTCTGGTCTTTCTTAGGTTAATTTAGCTCATAAATCTCCAGGGATGAATATAATCACGCCAGACGTGTAGAACTCGTTGTCGTGGTCGTGATGTTCGTCACATAATTTCTCAACTTCGCCACAGATATTATCATGCTCAGACATCTACTTGTGTTGTTGCGTTGAGATATTTGTTTGTGTTATAGTGCTTGCACATTCATTTTGGTTTATAACTTTCAGAGATGCTCTTATTTTACAATGTTGATAATTTTGTGTAATGTCTTGCGATATTTACATGTGTGGCAATGTTGAGATATTTATATGTGTGGCAATGTTGAGATATTTATATGTGTGGCAATGTTGAGATATTTATATGTGTGGCAATGTTGATAAATTTGCTTGTGGGGCAATGTGAAATAGTTATATGTGTGGCAATGTTGAGATATTTATATGTGTGACAATGTTGAGATATTTACATGTGTGGCAATGTTGAGATATTTACATGTGTGGCAATGTTGAGATATTTATATGTGGCAATGTGAGATATTTATATGTGTGGCAATGTTGAGATGTTTAGATGTGTGGCAATGTTGATATATTTATATGTGTGACAATGTTGAGATATTTACATGTGTGACAATGTTGAGATATTTACATGTGTGGCAATGTTGAGATATTTATATGTGTGGCAATGTTGAGATATTTATATGTGTGGCAATGTTGAGATGTTTAGATGTGTGGCAATGTTGATATATTTATATGTGTGGCAATGTTGATATATTTATATGTGTGGCAATGATGAGATATTTATATGTGTCGCAATGTTGAGATATTTATATGTGTGGCAATTTTGAGATATTTACATGTGTGGCAATGTTGAGATATTTACATGTGTGGCCATGTTGAGATATTTACATGTTGAAGATTAGATATTTACATGTTTTGCGGTGTTGAGATATTTAATTATGTTGCAATGTTGATTTATTTTAATGTGCTGGTTGGGATATTTAGATGTGTTGCAATGTTGATATATTTAGATGTGTGGCAATGTTGAGATATTTAGATGTGTGGCGATGTTGAGATATTTAGATGTGTGGCAATGTTGAGATATTTAGATGTGTGGCAATGTTGAGATATTTAGATGTGTGGCAATGTTGAGATATTTATATGTGTGGCAATGTTGAGATATTTACATGTGTGGCAATGTTGAGATATTTAGATGTGTGGCCATGTTGAGATATTTATATGTGTGTCAATGTTGAGATATTTACATGTGTGGCAATGTTGAGATATTTACATGTGTGGCAATGTTGAGATATTTACATTTGTGGTAATAGTAGAATATTTGCATGTGTGGCAATGTTGAGATATTTACATGTGTGCAATAGTAACGTATTTACATGTGTGGCAATTGTAACATATTTACATGTGTGGCAATGTTGAGAAATTTGCTTGTGTGGCAAAATTGAAATATCTACATGTTTGGTGATGTTGAGATAATTACATGTGTGGCAATAGTGACATATTTACATGTGTGGTAATGTTGAGAAATTTTCTTGTGTGGCAATATTGAGATATTTACATGTTTGGCAATGTGGATATAGTTATACGTGTGGGAATAGTGACATATTTACATGTGCGGCAATATTGAGAAATTTATACGTGTGGCAATGTTGAGATATTTACATGTTGAAGATTAGATATTTACATGTTTTGCGGTGTTGAGATATTTAATTATGTTACAATGTTGATTTATTTTAATGTGCTGGTTGGGATATTTAGATGTGTGGCAATGTTAGGATATTTAGATGTGTTGCAATGTTGATATATTTAGATGTGTGGCAATGTTGAGATATTTAGATGTGTGGCAATGTTGAGATATTTAGATGTGTGGCAATGTTGAGATATTTAGATGTGTGGCAATGTTGGGATATTTAGATGTGTGGCAATGTTGAGATATTTAGATGTGTGGCAATGTTGATATATTTAGATGTGTGGCAATGTTGAGATATTTAGATGTGTGACAATGTTGAGATATTTAGATGTGTGGCAATGTTGAAATATTTAGATGTGTGGCAATGTTGGGATATTTAGATGTGTGAAATATTGGGATATTTAGATGTGTGGCAATGTTGAGATATGTTGTTTTATAATATTTCAATATGGGTGAGTATTTAATACTGAGAGATATACTTTTGTTGGTGTGGAGCCACACGACATATAGACATTATAGTGAAGGAAAGCAAAATAAAGGACTGAACCTCAATAGAAAAAAAAAACAAACAGAATAAATGGTAGCAACAAAGAAAAAATCATAACTGAAAGGCACAATAAAGACAAATGGAACAGTTAAATTAATTTAAATATCTGAGAACATTGTTAACCTCAGACGGTAGATGTCCAACAGAGGTGAAATGTAGAAAAGCTCAGGCAAAAACAGCTTTAAAAAAATGATGAACATACTGCGCAATCCATTTTTGACAATAGAAACATGAAGGGTTTAAATTTTATGTAGAGCCAGCAGTCTTAAAATATGGATGTGAATCATGGACAAAAGAACAACAGATAGGAAAATCACTTCAGTCTTTAGAAATGTGGTTTTACAGAAGAATGGTAAGAATACCATGGACAGCTAAGAAGAGTAATGAAAACGTTCTGAAAGAGGCCAAAGCAAAAAGAGAGCTAATTTCCAATATTAGGAAGAAACAATCATTATTTTTTAGTCATGTAATGAGAAGAGAACAGATGGAATATATTATGGGAAATGGGAAAATTGAAGGACGAAGAGATAGAGGGAAAAGGTACCAGACAGCTTAAGAGAATGGCTTGGCAGAAGGTCAACAACAGAAATGATAAATAACTATCGAAAGTTGTGGAGAGACATGCTCAGCTACACCAGCTGGCATGATACTTGATGATGATGTCTTACTTTCTGAAAGATTATCTTGTGTTCACCCTTGCTGCCTGTAATACGTCAGCAGCTCATCTGCATGACAGACTTCGTTTGACAAACTAAATTAGTCCCACTTTACGAACTTAATGTTTGCAGATAAAATTGATTTATCATCCATCAGAAATAAAAATGCCAGCCCGTCGATTGCGTGTAAAAAAAAACCCCACTCAAATAAATTTTAACAACGCAAGAATTCACTTACACAAGGACGCACTAAAATAGAGAATCGAAATAAAAACAAGATTATCAGCTTGTAATATTATGAAGATTCACGCTGTAAAATGATATTGATAATTGTTTGATCATATCCCTCGGCTGTTACATGTTCTCAATTGTTCTCTTCAGGCTATTCAATCGGAAAAATTGATGAAGGAAATTTCTGATTACTTCTCTTCACAGCCGAAAGTCAAAAGATCAATATAGACTGCAGTCACTTTTGTGGAGTATCTTCACGAAATATCTCTTAAAGTGCATTGTAGAAGTCGTATAATCATGTTTTAATAACGTCACATGTTCTCTACATGGTGTTCATCTTCTAAATGGTGTTTATCGTGGCTTTTGTGGCTCGTACATGGTGTTTATCGTTACATTAGTGTCTCCTATATGGTGGAGCTCACCGTGACGTTTGTGTCTCCTAGATGGTGAAGCTCAACGTGACGTTTGTGTCTCCTAGATGGTGAAGCTCACCGTGACGTTTGTGTCTGCTAAATGGTGAAGCTCACCGTGACGTTTATGTCTCCTAGATGGTGAAGCTCAACGTGACGTTTGTGCCTCCTAGATGGTGAAGCTCAACGTGACGTTTGTGTCTCCTAGAAGGTGGAGCTCAACATGACGTTTGTGTCTCCTAGATGGTGCAGCTCAATGTGACGTTTGTGTCTCCTAGATGGTGGAGCTCACCGTGACGTTTGTGTCTCCTAGATGGTGAAGCTCACCGTGACGTTTGTGCCTCCTAGATGGTGAAGCTCAAAGTGACTGTCGTGTCTCCTAGATGGTGAAGCTCAACATGACGTTTGTGTCTCCTAGATGGTGGAGCTCATCGTGACGTTTGTGCCTCCTAGATGGTGAAGCTCAAAGTGACTGTTGTGTCTCCTAGATGGTGAAGCTCAACATGACGTTTGTGTCTCCTAGATGGTGAAGCTCAACGTGACGTATGTGTCTCCTAGATGGTGAAGCTCAACGTGACTTTTGTGTCTCCTAGATGGTGCAGCTCAATGTGACGTTTGTGTCTCCTAGATGGTGAAGCTCAAAGTGACATTTGTGTCTCCTAGATGGTGACGCGCAACATGACGTTTGTGTCTCCTAGATGGTGAAGCTCAACTTGACGTTTGTGTCTCCTAGATGGTGAAGCTCAACGCGACGTTTGTGTCTCCTAGATGGTGCAGCTCAATGTGACGTTTGTGTCTCCTAGATGGTGCAGCTCAATGTGACGTTTGTGTCTCCTAGATGGTGCAGCTCAACGTGACGTTTGTGTCTCCTAGATGCTGAAGCTCAACGTGACGTTTGTGCCTCCTAGATGGTGAAGATCAACGGGACGTTTGTGTCTCCTAGATGGTGAAGCTCAACCTGACCTTTGTGCCTCCTAGATGGTGAAGCTGAACCTGACGTTTGTGCCTCCTAGATGGTGAAGCTCAACGTGACGTTTGTGTCTCCTAGATGGTGCAGCTCAACGTGACGTTTGTGCCTCCTAGATGGTGGAGCTCACCGTGACGTTGGTACCTCCTAGATGGTGAAGCTCAACGTGACGTTTGTACCTCCTAGATGGTGCAGCTCAACGTGACGTTTGCGCCTCCTAGATGGTGAAGCTCAACGTGACGTATGTGTCTCCTAGGTGGTGAAGCTCAACGTGACGTTTGTGCCTCCTAGATGGTGGAGCTTAACGTGACGTTTGTGTTTGCTAGATGGTGGAGCTCGCCGTGACGTTTGTGTCTCCAAGATGGTGAAGCTCAACGTGACGTTGTGCCTCCTAGATGGTGAAGCTCAACGTGACGTTTGTGCCTCCTAGATGGTGAAGCTCAACCTGACGTTTGTGTCTCCTAGATGGTGGAGCTCACCGTGACGTTTGAGTCTCCTAGATGGTGGAGCTCACCGTGACGTTTGTGTCTCCTACATGGTGTTCTTCGTGATCTGTGTGTCTCCTAGATGGTGGAGCTGATCGTGACGTTCATGTCTCCTAGATGGTGGAGTTCCTTGTGACGTTTGTGTCTCCTAGATGGTGGAGCTCAACGTGACGTTTATGTCTCCTAGATGGCGGAGCTCATTGTGACGTTTGTATCTCCTAGATGGCGGAGCTCATTGTGACGTTTGTATCTCCTAGATGGTGGAGCTCATTGTGACGTTTGTGTCTCCTACAGCCTTACACCTTGTTGTCCTCTTATTTCTCTTATATCATGTGGAATGTTGACTAAATTAATGCACGAAGAAAGGTAGGACAAACTAGATCAGCAGATATAAAATTAGAATGAGAAATAATGTTTACATACTTCCGAATCGAAAATAGACGATGTTGTATTATAAACATGAACTGTATCTGTCTTTTCCTTTAGAAAAGAGTCAGTCATCAAATGTGAATGGAGCTATATGAAAGTAAAAAAAAAAATAATTTAAAACAAACGAGGATCCAAAAACAGGATCTGGAGCAAGTCTTTGGGTCAGGTTTATAGACAGACTTCTATTAAGGGGGATAACCGGGATGTAATTACAGGAGAGACAACTGTTTCGGGGACTGTAGTCTCGGACGTATTTATTTAGTTTAATATCGGCTCAGAGCTGGGATAAAGAAAGAGTAGGTTCCCCTGATCAATAGGTCTGGTACAGGCAATGTTTTTGTCTAGCTAGAGAGAAACCACAAGCACAAGACAACGCCCATTTTTGCAGGAATACAGAGATTGGCAGGCAAATGCAGGGGGCCTGTCAGATGCTGAAAGTGAAATTATAATTTTCTGGAGAATAAAAGGGTGGGGGTTGATGGGTTCATCAAAATCCAAAGTAGCTCTATTTTAAAGTTCAAATGTACATAGGGGGTGGGGGGTTGGTGGTTTGTGGTGGCACAAATAAAGAGTGGGAGAAAGAAATGTAATGAGTACCACTGTATGTCAGTTACTGTTAGTCTAACCCGGTCGAGGAGTGAGCTATCAATAAAGGATGTAAACAGAAACAATGATTATTTCCGCCGAGAACTGGTGGCCATTTATCGGGGCACGATAAACAGGAAACATATCAATAATCCTCCAGTGTCACTTTCTCAATGATACTGTTTTTGGTCCTCTCCTATCCTAACTCCTCACCAAACCGCTCTCCACTCTCTATTTCTCACTCTAGCTCTGATCACTTAATCTCTTTTCTGTTTTATATTTTAAAATCTCTTCATCTGTTAATCTTTCGTATTCTCTTTCTTGTTGCTTCACTTTAATTTAGTTATTTATTACAATCTTCCTATTTTTCTCTATGTTGATGTATAATTTTCTTTTTGTAATTGTATTGAAGTTATTTTTAATCGTCAAATGATCGCCACTTGTCCATAAGTGCTCGGATCTCTTCTACAGCAAATCCCACAAGGTGAAGCGACTGAACAAATCGGTTCTGTGTTGTTTGTCTAATCTTCTCATGAGTCCTAGATAACTCAACGTCACTCCTGAGATACAGTTCTTCTTGTAGCCTGGTCAAGGTTGCTGTTGGACTCTCCGCCGCGAAGACATGATCTTCCCTTATTTCACTAAGAGCGTTCAGGATATCAGCCCGGTCCATTGCTTGGCCGCACCCTACAGCAGGAGCCGCGATAGCTCAGTGGTTAGTGAACTGGACTACAAAGGACAAGGGGTAGGGTTCGATCCCAACCGACGGCTTCCAGGTTCATCCAGCCTTAAATGGGTACTGGATATTTTTCTGGGAAAGTGAAGCGGCACGGGCGTAATACCGACCACATTACCCCAAAAATCATGTGCTGAAGGTCTGTAAAATGTATGGTCACTAACACCATAGTCCCTATACGCCACTTGGCGTGACAGGGGTACTTTACTTTACTTTTTACCCTACAGCAGTCACATAAAAGAGTATATCCGCACGTTCATTACCACCCACGTCTGTAAGATCTAGCACACCAGCGAGTCTACCCTCACGTCCATTACCACCCACCAGCGTGTCCTGACCCACCAGCGAGTCTACCCTCACGTCCATTACCACCCACCAGCGTGTCCTGACCCACCAACGAGTCTACCCTCACGTCCATTACCACCCACCAGCGTGTCCTGACCCACCAACGAGTCTACCCTCACGTCCATTACCACCCACCAGCGTGTCCTGACCCACCAACGAGTCTACCCTCACGTCCATTACCGCCCACCAGCGTGTCCTGACCCACCAACGAGTCTACCCTCACGTCCATTACCACCCACCAGCGTGTCCTGACCCACCAACGAGTCTACCCTCACGTCCATTACCACCCACCAGCGTGTCCTGACCCACCAACGAGTCTACCCTCACGTCCATTACCACCCACCAGCGTGTCCTGACTCACCAGCGAGTCTACCCTCACGTCCATTACCACTCACCAGCGAGTCTACCCTCACGTCCATTACCACCCACCAGCGTGTCCTGACCCACCAACGAGTCTACCCTCACGTCCATTACCACCCACCAGCGTGTCCTGACCCACCAACGAGTCTACCCTCACGTCCATTACCACCCACCAGCGTGTCCTGACCCACCAACGAGTCTACCCTCACGTCCATTACCGCCCACCAGCATGCCCGGACACACAAATAAAAAAAAATTCATTTTGAGCCTAGGTATCCTTGGTTACTCCAGCCACTGTCTACATAGTAAAATCACTCTGCCGATAACTCGCGTTTTCTCTGTTTTCTATTTTCATCTCATTTCAACTCGCTACCGTTCTCTATTTTTTCTAGTCATTTCAACGTATCGAATTTATTTCATCTTATCATCTTTCTATCACTTCTTTTTGTAATGAGAGCTGCTAATAGTAAATCTTCCGCAGGAAAACATAAGAGACTGATTACAGTCTCGTTGGATCTTTCCCGCGGGGTTATATCGAAACAGCACATGTCATAGCAGACATTGTTGTTGTTGTTGTTGCGTTCGCCAGCTTTCAACTCTGACGAAGTCCCTAGAGACTAGGAGCTGAGTTTTTGCGTGCTAATCCATTTTTCCCTGGCAGCCGCGTGCACAGGGGTCCCTCTCCGCACAGGCAGATAACTCCAATTTCGGAGGTACTCATGTTTTTTTCCATCTATGAGTAACTGACGTTTCAAGCCGGGCCTCGCTGCTGAGACCAGGGGTGGTTGTCGCGGAGAGAAATCATAAATAAATATCCCAACCGGTGTAGCCGAGATTTGAACCCACAGATTCTCTGTCCCAAGGCCGGCGTCTTTCCCCGAGACTAACCAGTCCCCCATGGACTTGGAATATGAGGAAACTGCAACAAAGAATACTTTTCATGCATAGCCTACATTGGTTCCTGCCGCCTATCCATCATATACCAGAAGTTCACGTCCTCCCGAAAGTGATGGTCGTCATATTTCTTGAAAAATGTATAACGCTTGATGATGTTAGCCCTTCGTTGTTGACTCCAATTTCGAGCATATAAACACACAGTTAGTCGTCAGATTATCCCCGTCGCACATCAAACAACAGACCGTAAGATTAGCATACGACCGGTCTTGGGATTTACGACGAGCCATTACGATGACGTAGCATACATAACAATGCAAGCACAGCAATGACGCGCCCTTTAGATTCTTAATTACTCTAGTGAATGTAGCCTACGACGAACAGAACACGGTGCAAATTCCTTAAAGAGATAAAACTGCGGCTGACGAAGTAGTTCACATTAATGAGAACATATAAAAAACTTGCGTCAAGCAAATCCATCAACGGTCATGAACAGCACCAGTGTGACGTAAAGCGCAGAACAAGCCTAGACGATGGAAGGTCGCATTCACAACACTTGATTTGTCGAAAATGAAATATTGCCGGCGTACGACATTGTTTTATCGGCGCAGATATAATAAGTAGATCATCATCTTGATTTTAACGCATAGGAGTGCAAATTAGAACCGAAATTAATCAGACATCGAATGCACTTTCTGCAGCGATCGAGAGAACGTGGACTAGATCCGCCATCTTAGAAACGGAAGTCCATAGCAGACATGATAGCAAAGGTTAGAACTGCCGCGACAGCTGGAGTTTTGATAACAAAATAATGTGATTCTTTCATTCCACCAAGACTTAAGACGTATGGTGAATGACGTCTTCGTGCCCACATTTTTCAGTAACCTCGACTGATATTAAGTGATTGGTATCACGTCATACCGTCATCATCATCAAGTACCGTCCTGCTGGCGTAGGCGATCCTGTCTCTCCACAACTTTCGATAGTTATTTTTAATTTCTGTTGTTGACCTTCTGCCAAGCCATTTTCTTAGGCTGTCTGGTATCTTTTCTCTTTGCTTCCATCTATCTCTTCGTCCCTCAATTTTCCCATTTCTCACAATATATTCCAGGTGTTCTCTTCTCATTACGTGGCCAGGCCAAAAAATGATGATCGCTTCTTCCTAATATTGGAAATTAAGCTCTCTTTTTGCTATAGCTTCTTTCAGAATGTTTTCATTACTCTTCTTAGCTGTCCATGGTATTCTCAACATTCTTCTGTAAAACTACATTTCTGCAGCTTCAAGTGATTTTCTTGTCTGTTGTCCTATTGTCCATAATTCACATCCATATGATAAGACTGGATTTACATAAAATTTAAGAACTCTTTTTTCTTGTTTCTATCGTCAAAAAAGAAGTGCACGGCATCTTCTTCATTTTTTGGAAAGCTACTTTTGACTGAGCCATTCTGCATCTCTTCCAAGTTGTACACCTACCATCTGAGGTTAACATTGTTTCCACATATTTAAATTCATTTACCTGTTTTAATATTGTTCCACTTGTCTTTATTGTGGAAAAAAGAGATACCGCTCCACTTTTCCCATTTAAAAAAAAATGATCTGGTACACATTTTCAAAAGCTGGGCGAACCTCGAGAGGTGTCGGTAAAAAAAAAACAAACATATTTTTGGCCACATATGGAAATTGAACCTAGTCCAATTCTTACTTGCAGAGAACGCCCTAACCACTCCGACACAACGGGATATAAACATATTCTTCAGTACGCCATGAGAGGATCAAGTTTTAACGTCAACAGGAAGTGACAAATAAACATGAACCCATTACAGTATCCAGCGTCCACTAGGTCTGAATGCTAACAACTCATGCCAGTCACGTGACAAATTGTAACAAAAACATAACACCTGGGGAGGAGGGTGGGGAAGAAAGGATTGAACAAATACCGAGTTTCCTCAGATTGCTGTTAAAAAAAAATAGGAATGTTCATATATAATTTTGTGTTTGCCTCCCATCCAAGCCCCTCCTCCTATAATAATCAACGTTTATTTACTTGTTGTTAATATCTTCGGGGACATTAAGCTTCAATCAACATATTTCAATTTTATATATCTTTTCTCTCCCGCTCATTTTTTCTTTATCTATCTATCTATCTATCTATCTATCTATCTATCTATCTATCTATCTATCTATCTATCTATCTATCTATCTATCTATCTATCTATCTATCTATCTATCTATCTATCCATCCAAACCCACCCACCCACCCACCTACCCACCCACCTATCCACCCACCCACCCATCCATCCATTCATCCATCCTTCCATCTATCTATCCTCTCTATCTATCTATCTATCTATCTATCTATCTATCTATCTATCTATCTATCTATCTATCTATCTATCTATCTATCTATCTATCTATCTATCTATCTATCTATCTATCTATCTATCTATCTATCTATCTATCTATCTATCTATCTGTTTGTCTGTTTCTCTTTCTCTATGGCTGTCTCTGTCTGATTGTCTGTCTGTCTGTTTATCTATCTAATCTATATGTCCATCTATCCACTCTAATTAATCTTCTCTTTATATCCAATCTATATAATCTGTCCAGCTAACTAGCTTTCTGTCTGTCTGTCTATCCGCTTCTAATATTTTCTAGAATTTTATTTTCAACAGACAATTATTACTTTGTGCCACAGAAATCCTACAGCCTCCACCATCCAATAATGCTACATTAACCCACCTGAAACAAACACAACATTATCCATGATCTCACCTCATTATTATTCACCACGTTTCAACATCAAATCAAATAAGAGGACGCTCCTTCCTTTCCTGATATGAACTTTACACACTGTCCGTCCATATATTTGTTGCTCTCGCTTTGTCCATCTGTTAATTTTAGACTTGGTGCCAGGGTCTTCCACCACGCTAGCACTAGCTCCAACGAACTGCACGTTAAGTGAGACTTGGGAGAATCAATATTGTCAACAAACTCTTCCACCAAATTAATTAGAAATTCCAGCATTATGTAGCATATTAAATTATATATATATATATATATATATATATATATATATATATATATATATTTATATATATATATATATATATATATATATATATATAATTATAATATAACTTACGCAACGATGCTTAATTTCATAATTTCTTCTCTCTCTCTCTCTGTCTCTCTCTCTCTCACTCTTTCTCTCTTATAAACCCAAAATTGTTTACAAAAGAAAAGAAAAAAAAAAGAAACGAAAGATCAAATGCAAAACAGATAAAAATTTAACACAGTAAATGCACAAAACGGATGGAGCAAGATAATAATAATAAAGTTAATTAAACTATTTTAAAATAACTAGGAGCGTATTTAGTATATACTTTGAAGTCAAGTGGAATTACTGACGTGTTCCTCAGGTCAAGCTAAAAAAAAAAAAGAAGAATAAAAAAAAAATTGTCTCTGTTAACAAAAAGACGAAAAAAAAAAATAATAAAGCACCTAAAAATTTAAAGATATTCTATGCATGTTTCAACATTTTATCATGTTATCAGCATTTTAAAATCAAAAATAGCATTTTGCTAGTTATATATTGTCAGGAAAAAAAGTTAGAAAAAGGAAGAAATATTCAGTGAGGCTCTGAATACAATTTAAAAACGTCCATTTTAATGCCAGTAGGTCTCTCGACATCTATGCGACGGTTCTCAACCTATGGGATATCTAGAGTTTTTGCCTGCTTTCGTAGGTTATTTTTAATCTCATTTAGTTTTTTCTGGAAATTTAATGTTGTCAATACTTGTTATTTCAATCCTGGATCTTATAAAAGTGGGTCGTAAGTTTATTAGTTAATGTACAAGAAAATGGGAAGGGCTGTTGTTTATGATATAAAGGGAAACTACAGGTTACTTTGATGTTATAAGTGGGGATTGCATATCATGTGTATGTTATAAGTGGGGATTGCATGTCACTTGTATGTTATAAGTGGGGATTGCATATCACTTGTATGTTATAAGTGGGGATTGCATATCACTTGTATGTTATAAGTGGGGATTGCATATCACTTGTATGTTATAAGTGGGGATTGCATATCACTTGTATGTTATAAGTGGGGATTGCATGTCACTTGTATGTTATAAGTGGGGATTGCATATCACTTGTATGTTATAAGTGGGGATTGCATGTCACTTGTATGTTATAAGTGGGGATTGCATATCACTTGTATGTTATAAGTGGGGATTGCATATCATGTGTATGTTATAAGTGGGGATTGCATGTCACTTGTATGTTATAAGTGGGGATTGCATATCACTTGTATGTTATAAGTGGGGATTGCATATCATGTGTATGTTATAAGTGGGGATTGCATGTCACTTGTATGTTATAAGTGGGGATTGCATATCACTTGTATGTTATAAGTGGGGATTGCATATCACTTGTATGTTATAAGTGGGGATTGCATATCACTTGTATGTTATAAGTGGGGATTGCATATCACTTGTATGTTATAAGTGGGGATTGCATGTCACTTGTATGTTATAAGTGGGGATTGCATATCACTTGTATGTTATAAGTGGGGATTGCATGTCACTTGTATGTTATAAGTGGGGATTGCATATCACTTGTATGTTATAAGTGGGGACTTCCGTTTCAAAATGGTGGAACGTTTCACGTTCTCTCGATCGCTGCAGAAAACGCATCTGGAGTCTGATTAATTTCGGCTCTCTGATGCAATTTTCTGTGTTGAAATCAAAATGATGTTCTACTTAGCAAATCTGCGCCGACGAAGTGGACAAATCTGCGCCACCGAGTACACACAGCAATGTTTCTTTTTGACTAGTCAAGTATTGTAAAAGCGACCTTCACCGTCTAGTGTTGACATGCGGTTTACGTCACATTGAGTGCTGTTCAATGGCCGACGTTGAAACACATTAAGGTGGACTGCTGCGTCAAGTCGACCGAAGATTTTCCTCTTTGGGGAATTTGCACCGTGTTTCGTTCGTTGTACGCTAACCGTAGGGTCTGTTGTTTAATTGTGACGGGGATAATTCGACGACTAACTGTGTGTTTATATGTTCGGTTGGAGTCAAGAACAATGTCCTAACATCATCAAGCGCTATACATTTTTTGTTCTCAATATGACGATCATCATTTTCGGGAGGACGTGAACTTCCATGGTATCTCGTGGATAGGCGGCAGGAACCATTGAAGGTTATGTCTGAAAAGTGTTCCTTGTTGCAGTTTCCTCATATTCCAAGTCCGGCTTGTTGCAGAAGCTACGTTGTTAAGTGCTCTGTGCACACCTTGAGCTGTGTGTCTCATCCGTTTTGATCATATTCCGATATTCCAATTGTTTACGATGAATGATGATATTGTATGACAGGGAACAGTTGGCTGTGTTCACTTTCTGCGCGGTTTCGCCTTATGTCTTTTGACGTGTGCTGAGACTGCTACAATGGGGACTACAGTTACCTTTCTTTGCTTGGGAGATGAGTTAGTAATTCGGATGATTCCAATGGCACGGGCGGTTGAGCGTTTATGGATTTTAATTCGTTTGCAGTGATACCGAGGCCTTCTATAACCAATAGAACCAACCAAGTGGGGATTGCAGGTTACTTTGGTGTTATAAATGGGGATTGCATGTCACTTGTATGTTATAAGTGGGGATTGCAGGTTACTTTGATGTTATAAATGGAGATTGCATGTCACCTGTATGTTATAAGTGAGGATTGCAGGTTACTTTGATGTTATAAACGTGAATTGCAGGTTTCTTGGATGCTATAAATGAGAATTTCATATTACTTGTTTGCTATAAATGGGGATTGTATGTTAATTGTATGTTAAAAATGGGAATTGCATCTCACTTGGATGTTACAAGTGGGGATTGCAGATTACATAAATGTTATAAATGGAGATTACAGGTTACTTAAATATTATAAATGGGGATTACAGGTTACTTAAATATTATAAATGGGGATTACAGGTTACTTAAATATATTAAATGGGGATTACAGGTTACTTAAATGTTATAAAAGGGGATTGTAGGTTACGTGTCTGTTATAAATTGTTATTGTAGACTACTTAACTGACATACACCTGATGCAGCAAGCCTCAGTGCATGCGTGCTTAAACTGTTGTTACCTGCATCTCTAATTCTGTACAGGAAGTGTCTCGTGGCGGGGTCCTATTTCTGGTTCACATTATCATACTTCATTTTGATCACAATCTGTCTGCACATTCTTCATGTTCGTCCGATGCAAAGAAATGACAGAGAAAACATATGACGTAGCGAGGCGGTACTGCTTCTAAAACATGTGGCGTAGCGAGGCGGTATTGCTTCTAAAACGTGTGACGTAGCGAGGCGGTACTGCTTCTAAAACATGTGGCGTAGCGAGGCGGTACTGCTTCTAAAACATGTGACGTAGCGAGGCGGTACTGATTCTAAAACATGTGACGTAGCGAGGCGGTTCTGTTTATAAAACATGTGACGTAGCGAGGGAGTTCTGCTCATAAAACATGTGACGTAGCAAGGCGGTACTGCTTCTAAGACATGTGACGTAGCGAGGTGGTACTGATTCTAAAACATGTAACTTAGCGAGGCGGTACTGCTTCTAAAACATTTGGTGAAGCAAAGCGGCACTCCTCTTAACACTGATGCGCTCTGTTACTGTCTCATCTATGTTGCTTTATAGAAAATCCAAGAGCCAAACTGATCATCTTGAAGGAGAAATCCAGCGAGCGAGTGTTTCGGCCCTTTAGCTTCTCAAAATGTAAGTGATTAAAAGCAACTTAAATGAATCCGGATTTCTCGCACTTGACTCAAATAAAATGCGATGTTTAACCATCTCCTCTGCGATTTAATAGTGGACTAACTTCTCCGAGTGTAAAAGTAAGTTTTGTTACTCCATGAAGCCATTTGTTCACTTCAAATTAAAAGTAAGTTTTGTTATCCCATGAAGCCGTTTGTTCCCTTCAAATTAAAAGTAAGTTGTGTTATTCCATGAAGTCATTTGTTCCATTCAAATTAAAAGTAAGTTTTGTTATTCCATAAAGCCATTTGTTCTCTTCAAATTAAAAGTAAGTTTTGTTATTCCATGAAGCCATTTGTTCCATTCAAATTAAAGTAAGTTTTGTTATTCCATGAAGCCATTTGTTCCTTCAAATTAAAAGTAAGTTGTGTTACTCCATGAAGCCATTTGTTCCCTTTAAATTAAAAGTAAGTTTTGTTATTCCATAAAGCCATTTGTTGAGTTGTTCTCTTCAAATTAAAAGTAAGTTTTGTTACTCCATGAAGCCATTTGTTCCATTCAAATTAAAAAAGTAAGTTTTGTTACTCCATGAAGCCATTTGTTCCATTCAAATTAAAAAAAAGTAAGTTTTGTTACTCCATGAAGCCATTTGTTCCATTCAAATTAAAAAAAGTAAGTTTTGTTACTCCATGAAGCCATTTGTTCCCTTCAAATTAAAAAAAAGTAAGTTTTGTTACTCCTTGAAGTCATTTGTTCCCCTCAAATTCAACTGATGACTTCACCGTGCTTGCCTAAATGCAAACTGCTAAATCTACCTCGAAAATTTATTTGCAAAATATCAATAGAAGGTTGGTATGCTCAATGAGGCTTTTCCAGAGCTTCCAAGTTTTGAATGCAACAAGAGAGAGACAGCTGGTAAGCAAAACAAGCCGACCTTTCTAAAAAAAAACTAAAGATCTTAAACAACCGATCACAGCTGTTTGTTTTCATCCGAAAGTGACATATTAGTTCTAATCTTGAGAATTTAGCATCTTTTATAGATAAGGATGTGCTGAGTGTAGTACGTTCAACTCACTATTAAAATATGTATTTTATTATTAAAGTTGTTGCAATTTTTAAAACCAAATAAATTAAGGGACGAAGGGATAAAGGGAAGCAATGAGAAAAGATACCAGACAGCTTAAGAGAATGGCTTGGCAGAAAGTCAACAACAGAAATGATAAATAACTGTCGAGATCGAAAGTTGTGGAGAGACATTATCACCTACGCTAGCAGGCACGGTACTTGATGATGATAACGATGCTGATGATAACGATGCTGATGATAACGATGATGATGATAACGATGCTGATGATAACGTTGATGATGATAACGATGCTGATGATAACGTTGATGATGATAACGATGCTGATGATAACGATGCTGATGATAACGATGCTGATGTTAACGATGCTGATGATAACGATGCTGATGATAACGATGCTGATGATAACGATGATGATGATAACGTTGATGATGATAACGATGCTGATGATAACGATGCTGATGATAACGATGCTGATGATAACGATGCTGATGATAACGTTTCTAATCGACCTTCCTTCTCGACCGTTATTATTTTGAGATGATTTTTATTTTTTTTCAGTTTAATAAAAAACGTACACTCATTAGCTCAAGTAAATATTTTTGCATGAATGGTAAAATTTAGTTAATTATTTCAGGAGTAAGGCAGGGATGCATTCTGTCTCCATTTCTCTTTCTACTGACCATAGATTGGATTATGAGAATAACTCAAAACAACAGAAATGGGATCCAGTGGTCACTGACCAAACAACTTGATGATTTAGACTTTGCTGATGACATAGCTCTCCTATCACACAGCCATCAACAGATGCAGGATAAAATGAGCATACTTGATGAGAGATCACAACAGCTGGGACTGAAGATTAATAGAGATAAGACCAAAATTATGAGAATTAATACAGTTGGCAATAACCAAATAAAACTAGGAGAAATACCTCTACTAGACGTACAATCTTACATATATCTGGGCAGTAATATAGATAAAGAGGGAAGAACAGAAAATGATACCAAAATAAGGATATCAAAAGCAAGAGGAGCTTTCATTGCATTGGGTAACATATGGAAATCCAAAGAAATTAGGTTAAAAAAAAAATTTCAACTCAAATGTTAAGTCGGTCCTATTATATGGCTGTGAAACATGGAGAACAACAAAATTGACAATCACGAAGATACAGGCTTTCATTAATGGATGCTTACGCAGAATAAAAGGATGGAAATGGCAGGACAAAATCACTAACATAGAATTATGGAAATGTACCAGTCAAATACCAGTGGATATAGAGATACAGCGAAGACGATGACGTTATATAGGACACACACTACGGAAGCCAACTGAGAGTATTACACAACAGGCCCTTTTTTGGAATCCCCAGGGCAAAAGACAAAGAGGAAGACCAAGGAATTCTTGGAGAAAACAAATAGAAGCAGAGATGAAGATGATGGGGAAGACATGGAATGATCTTAAAAGAATGGCAAAAAACAGAATAACTTGGAAAGTGTTTGTTGAAGACCTATGCTCCACTGGGAGCCAAAAAGGAAGAAGAAGAAGAAGAAGATAATTTAGTACTTGATGTCTGTAACAGAAAAAAAGTGAAAGAAGTGACCAATTTGAGAATTTCAGGGGATGAAATATTACATGTTTAACTATAAAAGGTTGCACATTTTTAAGATACGTCATTTTCTAATAATTTTGAATTTAGGATCTTCTGTGCACTTTTCTGCGTTAAAGTCAAAATGATGATATGCTTGATACATCTGTGTCGCTAAAGCAAGGTCCTAGGCCGACAACAGTCCGTTTTTGACGAATCAAGTGTTGTGAGTGAGACCTTCCACCGTCTAGACTTGATCTGCGCTTTACGTCACACATTGGTGCTGTTCATGACCGTTGATGGTATTCTTTGACGCAAGTTATTTCCATGTTACACATTAATGTAAACTACTTCGTCAGTCGCAGTTTTGTCTCTTTGGGGAAGTTGCTTCGTGTTTTGTTCGCGGTAGGCTGCTTACACTTGAGTAATCAGACATAAGTCTAAAGGTATCGAGATTATGAGTTTGGCGACATTGTGTGCTGCGTTATCGTATTGGTTCCCTAGCCGGCCGTGCGCAAATCTTACGGTCTGCTGTTTGATGTGCGACGAGGATAATTTGACGACTAACTGTGTGTCTATATGTTCGGAATTGGAGTCATCAACGATGGCCTAACATCATCAAGTGCTACGATGATCATCATTTTCAAGAGGACTTGACTTACCGGTATATGGGGATAGGCGGCGGGAACAAATGAAGGCTATGCATGAAAAGTGTTCCTTGTCGCAGTTTCCTCATATTACAAGTCGCATGTCTGTGTTAGTCACCTCTAGTGACTTGGGCAGATGGTGCTCGTAAACCTGGGAAGGCCGACCATCTAAGGGCAGAATCCCCCGACAGAAAAGATCATCTGCTGCCTTGCAGGAAGATTGGGGACACTCAAAGACTAAGGAAAGCAAACCTGAAAAAATGCTGGCTGAAATCGGATGCACTGGGCCACTGGCGCAGAACACATTGCAACGTTTTAACGGGTACTCAATAGAAGTGGATCTAATAGGCTTAAACAGACAGCTGTCTTCGTATGAGAGTCTTGACGTCCTACTCTGATTGAGTCCTGATCGCACAGAGAGAAAGAGAGAGAAAGAGAGAGAAAGAGAAAGAGAGAGAGAAATTATTATTTAACTGAGGATGAGAACAAAGATGACTCTATAACTTCTATAACGACGAGAACAAAGATGACTCTATAACTTCTCTAACGACGAGAACAAAGATGACTCTATAACTTCTCTAACGACGAGAACAAAGATAACTCTATAACTTCTCTAACTACGAGAACAAAGATAACTCTATAACTTCTCTAACGACGAGAACAAAGATAACTCTATAACTTCTCTAACTACGAGAACAAAGATAACTCTATAACTTCTCTAACGACGAGAACAAAGATAACTCTATAACTTCTCTAACTACGAGAACAAAGATGACTCTATAACTTCTCTAACTACGAGAACAAAGATAACTCTATAACTTCTCTAACGACGAGAACAAAGATAACTCTATAACTTCTCTAACTACGAGAACAAAGATGACTCTATAACTTCTCTAACTACGAGAACAAAGATGACTCTATAACTTCTCTAACAACGAGAACAAAGATGACTCTATAACTTCTCTAACTACGAGAACAAAGATGACTCTATAACTTCTCTAACGACGAGAACAAAGATAACTCTATAACTTCTCTAACGACGAGAACAAAGATAACTCTATAACTTCTCTAACGACGAGAACAAAGATGACTCTATAACTTCTCTAACGACGAGAACAAAGATAACTCTATAACTTCTCTAACGACGAGAACAAAGATAACTCTATAACTTCTCTAACTACGAGAACAAAGATGACTCTATAACTTCTCTAACGACGAGAACAAAGATGACTCTATAACTTCTCTAACGACGAGAACAAAGATAACTCTATAACTTCTCTAACGACGAGAACAAAGATAACTCTATAACTTCTCTAACGACGAGAACAAAGATAACTCTATAACTTCTCTAACGACGAGAACAAAGATAACTCTACAACTTTCTTACGACGAGAACAAAGATGAACCTATAACTTCTCTAACGACGAGAACAAAGATGACTCTATAACTTCTCTAACGACGAGAACAAAGATGACTCTATAACTTCTCTAACTACGAGAACAAAGATGACTCTATAACTTCTCTAACGACGAGAACAAAGATGACTCTATAACTTCTCTAACTACGAGAACAAAGATGACTCTACAACTTTTCTTACGACGAGAACAAAGATGACTCTACAACTTTTCTTACGACGAGAACAAAGATGACTCTATAACTTCTCTTGAGATGACGACAAAGATAACTCTATAACTTCTCTAACGACGAGAACAAAGATAACTGTTTTATTTGTTTGACATATGTTTAGCGAAGGAAACAAAGATGACTCTATTACTTGTCTACAAATGTGCACAAAGATGGCTATAAAAATCTTTAACGACGATAATAAACCTATTACATGTTTAGCAACGAGAACAAAGATAAACCTATTACATGTTTAGCAACGTGAACAAAGATGAACCTTTTACATGTTTAGCAACGAGAACAAAGATGAACCTATTTCATGTTTAGCAACGAGAATAAAGATGAACCTACTTGTTTAGCAACGAGAACAAAGATGAACCTATTACATGTTTAACAACGAGAACAAAGATAAACCTTTTACATGTTTAGCAACGAGAACAAAGATAAAACTATTACATGTTTAGCAACGTGAACAAAGATGAACCTATTACATGTTTAGCAACGAGAATAAAGATGAACCTATTTCATGTTTAGCAACGAGAATAAAGATGAACCTATTTGTTTAGCAACGAGAATAAAGATGAACCTATTTGTTTAGCAAGGAGAACAAAGATGAACCTATTTCATGTTTAGCAACGAGAACAAAGATGAAACTTTTACATTTTTAGCAACGAGAATAAAGATGAACCTATTAGTTTAGCAACGTAAACGAAGATGAACCTATTACATGTTTAGCAACGAGAACAAAGATGAACCTATATCATGTTTAGCAACGAGAATAAAGATGAACCTATTACATGTTTAGCAACGAGAATAAAGATGAACCTTTTACATGTTTAGCAACGAGAATAAAGATGAACCTATTTGTTTAGTAACGAGAACAAAGATGAACCTATTTCATGTTTAGTAACGAGAATAAAGATGAACCTATTTGTTTAGCAACGAGAATAAAGATGGACCTATTTGTTTAGCAACGAGAATAAAGATGAACCTATTTGTTTAGCAACGAGAATAAAGATGAACCTTTTACATGTTTAGCAACGAGAACAAAGATGAACCTATTACATGTTCAGCAACGAGAACAAAGATAAACCTTTTACATGTTTAGCAACGAGAACAAAGATGAACCTATTACATGTTTAACAACGAGAACAAAGATAAACCTTTTACATGTTTAGCAACGAGAACAAAGATAAAACTATTACATGTTTAGCAACGTGAACAAAGATGAACCTATTACATGTTTAGCAACGAGAACAAAGATAAAACTATTACATGTTTAGCAACGAGAACAAAGATAAACCTATTACATGTTTAGCAACGAGAACAAAGATAAACCTATTACATGTTTAGCAACGTGAACAAAGATGAACCTATTACATGTTTAGCAACGAGAACAAAGATGAACCTATTTCATGTTTAGCAACGAGAATAAAGATGAACCTATTTGTTTAGCAACGAGAATAAAGATGAACCTATTTCATGTTTAGAACGAGAATAAAGATGAACCTATTTCATGTTTAGCAACGAGAATAAAGATGAACCTATTTGTTTAGCAACGAGAATAAAGATGAACCTATTTCATGTTTAGCAACGAGAATAAATATGAACCTATTTGTTTAGCAACGAGAATAAAGATGAACCTATTTGTTTAGCAAGGAGAACAAAGATGAACCTATTTCATGTTTAGCAACGAGAACAAAGATGAACCTTTTACATTTTTAGCAACGAGAATAAAGATGAACCTATTTGTTTAGCAACGTGAACAAAGATGAACCTATTACATGTTTAGCAACGAGAACAAAGATGAACCTATATCATGTTTAGCAACGAGAATAAAGATGAACCTATTACATGTTTAGCAACGAGAATAAAGATGAACCTTTTACATGTTTAGCAACGAGAATAAAGATGAACCTATTTGTTTAGTAACGAGAACAAAGATGAACCGATTTCATGTTTAGTAACGAGAACAAAGATGAACCTATTTGTTTAGCAACGAGAATAAAGATGAACCTTTTACATGTTTAGCAACGAGAATAAAGATGAACCTTTTACATGTTTAGCAACGAGAATAAAGATGAACCTTTTTGTTTAGCAGCGAGAATAAAGATGAACCTATTTGTTTAGCAACGAGAATAAAGATGAACCTATTTGTTTAGCAACGAGAATAAAGATGAACCTTTTACATGTTTAGCAACGAGAACAAAGATGAACCTATTACATGTTTAGCAACGAGAACAAAGATAAACCTTTTACATGTTTAGCAACGAGAACAAAGATGAACCTATTACATGTTTAGCAACGAGAACAAATATAAACCTTTTACATGTTTAGCAACGAGAACAAAGATGAACCTAATACATGTTTAACAACGAGAACAAAGATGAACCTATTACATGTTTAGCAACGAGAACAAAGATAAACCTTTTACATGTTTAGCAACGAGAACAAAGATAAACCTTTTACATGTTTAGCAACGAGAACAAAGATAAACCTATTACATGTTTAACAACGAGAATAAAGATGAACCTTTTACATGTCTAACGATGAGAACAAAGATAAACCTTTTACATGTTTAGCAACGAGAACAAAGATAAACCTTTTACATGTTTAACGATGAGAACAAAGATAAACCTTTTACATGTTTAGCAACGAGAACAAAGATAAAACTATTACATGTCTAACGATGAGAACAAAGATGAACCTATTTCATGTTTAGCAACGAGAACAAAGATGAACCTATTTGTTTAACAACGAGAATAAAGATGAACCTTTTACATGTCTAACGATGAGAACAAAGATGACTCGTACTTGCCTAACGACGAGTGCAAAGACTCTATTACTTTGATTACAGTTTTCCTGAGGCTAAACTCATTTAGATACATGTGTCCACAAATAGAACAATGATGCACTGCCAACATATGCTAGCGTCATTGTAAATACCTATCGGAATCTGTAGATTATTGATTTATCCAAGTATGCACGAGAAATAATAGAGAATATTAAAAAACAGGAGAGCGGGAGAACTGTCCACAATGGAACAAGTAAACACATCTAAAGAAAGATAACTCTTGACTGCGTCTGTAAAATTGAGAAAAATGAGTGCCTCTAAGCCTGGAGTTAGGACAATTACAATAACTATAGGAGAATGATGACATTTGATTATCGTCTGTTGTTTCTTTCTGCTGCACAGCCAGAACGCTTCTGTAACCGTGACATTATGTCAGAAGATTACTTTGGGCCAATCGTTAACTCGGAGGTTCTTTAAAAAAGCGTGTCCAAATAAACGAATGGACAGGCAATAAATATTGTGTCATGTAGATCCGTACGTACAACATGCGCTCTTTTTCTTTCCTTGTACTGAAAATGTTGAGCGAAAAATAGTTTGCGGTATTTTGGTCTTTTCTTAGCCTCATCAGCTGTCACGCTTCTGAATGCTTCCAATATTCTCATATTCTGTCTAGCCATCTTGTTTGAAGACGTTCTCACTGTCTACTGTTTCCTTCAAGTTCGTTGACAGCTGTTTGAGTTGTGTTTAATTGTTTATTTCTTGTTAAGTAATTGAACAATTTCATTTGTTTACTTATATATTTTGATGTGGTAGTGATCCTTAACTATCTTCCTAGTTCCTCGCTTTTATTTTCGTCCCTGAAATTGCCCTCTATCTGATGTCTGACATACTTCATTTCTGTGGTATGCGTATTTTAATGATTTTTCTAGAGACTAACGTAAAATTTGATATTGAAATGACATTATGTGAAAAATGAAACTTTCTCCACTTTATTCATCCTCTTTCCATTATTTTCAGTTTGTGACGACCCTTCACAGATTGCCCCAAGTCGTGGACACAAAGTGTGCACTTCTGCTTCCACCATCATTCGCCGTGTTGCCTTTGATTTATCTGGTTCGTTGGTCTGTGAACAGAGAGAAGGGAACGAGACTAATTTGTTCAGTTTTAGAACCACTTATGGCAATCGTTTGATCAAAACAATACTGAAATGAATTATAACAAATATAATAAAGTTTATTTGGAGAACAAACATTTAAATGCAAAGAAAAGATTATTTAGCATTTATGGAAAGATGATACCAATGCGAGAAGTCTATATACAATGCTCTATACAGTTTCAAATAATTAAAAATCCTTTAAATGTTAATGTTTTTGTTCTATCTTAATAGAACTGGCAGATTAAATTGTCTTTTCAAATTATATCCACATACCAAAGTTAAGAGAAGTGCTTAGTTCGGCGCTAACTCAGATTAAATGTAGTCTAGACCAGCGCTTCTCAACCATTTTTCTAACGTGGCCCCCTTCCTGCCTTGTTTTCTTTCCTATGCATTCCCTTCCCCCACCCCCACCTTTCAAGAAAAAAATAACTTCGCAAATTTTTTTTCCCCAAATAGATCGTGTTTTCTATATATGTAGATCATCATCATCATGTACCGGGCCTGGTCGCGTAGGTGATCATGTCTCTCCACAACTTTCAATCACGACAGTTATTTATCATCTCTGTCGTTGACCTGCTGCCAAGCCATTCTCTTATGCTGTCTGGTATCTTTTCTCTTTGCTTCCCTCAATCTCTTTGTCTCTTGATTTTCCCAGTTGTTACAATATATTCCTGCTGTTCTTTTCTATGGCCAAACAATGATGATTGTTTCTTCCTAATATTGGAAATTAGCTATCTTTTTGCTCTGGCCTCTTTCAGAACGTTTTTATTACTCTTCTTAGCTGTCCATGGTACTCTCAACATTCTTCTGTAAAACCACATTTCTACAGTGATTTTCTTGTCTGTTGTCCTATTGTCCATGATTCGCATCAATATGTTAAGACTGGCTCTACGTAACATTTAAGAACTCTTTTCCTTGTTTCTATTGTCAACAATGGATTGCATAGTATCTTCCTCATTTTTTGGAAAGCTGCTTTTGCCTGAGCCATTCTGCATCTCACCTCTTTTGTACATCTTCCGTTTGAGGTTAACAAAGTTCCCAAATATTTAAATTCATTTACCTGTTTTAATATTGTTCCACGTGTCTTTATTTTGCACTGAGGTGATGACTTTTTCTTTGTTGTTACCATTACCTCTGTCTTTTTGCTATTAAGGCTGAGTCCTTTATTTATTTATTTTTTTGCTTTCCTTCACTATAATGTCCAACATTTCTTGTAACTCATTTTCACTCTTAGCGATTAAGACTGTATCATCAGCATACCTTAGATTATTTATATTATGACCTCCAATTGTTATTCCAGGCACGCCCCTTATGGATCTTAAAATAAATAAATAAATATATATATTATAAATATACAATACGGTTATATGAAATGCCAAAATAAGATGGTTCTATTAGCAATAGTATCAGCTGGCAAAATCAAGGATTCCCATATTGTGCGTGGTTTTCCTTCTTTGGTTATAAGTTGGGATATTTTGTACCAAGCATTTCAACGTTTGTCATTCAAATTCTTAGATTTCTGAAGAAACATTTTTCTCACCGGTCTGTCTAGCATCACAATCTTATCACAACGCGGCAAATTGCTTCAGTTGTTTATCTTTTTTTGTTTTTATGGGACGTTTCCAAGTGTTTTTGGTTGCACTACATGGTCGGAAACTTTCAATGGAAATGTAAGATTGTAAATTAAGCACATGGATTTTGTCTGGTCTTGCAATGATGAGCTAAATCCGTAGTCGACTGAGTATTGTCGATATTTATTCTTTGCTGAGGTAGCCATGATGTACTTAGTATTTATATATTTTTAGTGCATAATTTTATAAATACATTTTGTAAGTGCACAATGAAAGAAAAATGTTTATCGGTACATTTTCTATTTACAAAAAAAAAAAATAAATAAAGTCATGTACTTTTGTAATTCAAATAAAGGATTATATCGATCAGGATAGAAGTTGACTTTGTTAAGAAACCAAATGCAGCAACCTGACGAAAGCTTCATTCTTTAATACGATCAAGTGGTGGGGTGTAACGTGCATTCCTACAATGTACGATGACAACATAACAAAAATGGAACAAAACCTGTACCTTACTCCCCACCACTTCTTTCTTGCTACCTTCTCTACCGCAGCACTGCAATTACTTGCCTGCTCCCTTCATTCTTTAATACTCTGATTAAGAAACTTGTAAGTCTATTTTATACTCCAACATTCGTCCACACACATTGTATATTTGCTCACGTTAAGAGGACAGCTAGGTTAGGCAGTAGTCGGGAGGGCTTTGCTCACGAGAAGAGGACAGCTAGGTTAGGCAGCGGTCGGGAGAGCTTTGCTCACGAGATGAGGACAGCTAGGTTAGGCAGCGGTCGGGAGAGCTTTGCTCACGAGAAGAGGACAGCTAGGTTAGGCAGCGGTCGGGAGGGCTTTGCTCACGAGAAGAGGACAGCTAGGTTAGGCAGCGGTCGGGAGGGCTTTGCTCACGAGAAGAGGACAGCTAGGTTAGGAAGCGGTCGGGAGGGCTTTGCTCACGAGAAGAGGACAGCTAGGTTAGGCAGCGGTCGGGAGGGCTTTTCTCACGAGAAGAGGACAGTTAGGTTAGGCAGCGGTCGGGAGAGCTTTGCTCACGAGAAGAGGACAGCTAGGTTAGGCAGCGGTCGGGAGGGCTTTGCTCACGAGAAGAGGACAGCTAGGTTAGGCAGCGGTCGGGAGAGCTTTGCTCACGAGAAGAGGACAGCTAGGTTAGGCAGCGGTCGAGAGGGCTTTGCTCACGAGAAGAGGACAGCTAGGTTAGGCAGCGGTCGGGAGAGCTTTGCTCACGAGAAGAGGACAGCTAGGTTAGGCAGCGGTCGAGAGGGCTTTGCTCACGAGAAGAGGACAGCTAGGTTAGGCAGCGGTCGGGAGAGCTTTGCTCACGAGAAGAGGACAGCTAGGTTAGGCTGCGGTCGGGAGGTCTTTGCTCACGAGAAGAGGACATCTAGGTTAGGAAGCGGTAGGGAGGGCTTTGCTCATGAGAAGAGTACAGCTAGATTAGGCAGCGTTCGAGATGGCTTTGCTCACGAGAAGAGGACAGCTAGGTTAGGCAGCGGTCGGGAGAGCTTTGCTCACGAGAAGAGGACAGCTAGGTTAGGCAGCGGTCGGGAGGGCTTTGCTCACGAGAAGAGGACAGCTAGGTTAGGCAGCGGTAGGGAGGGCTGTGCTCACGAGAAGAGGACAGTTAGGTTAGGCAGCGGTCGGGAGAGCTTTGCTCACGAGAAGAGGACAGCTAGGTTAGGCAGCGGTAGGGAGAGCTTTGCTCACGAGAAGAGGACAGCTAGGTTAGGCAGCGGTCGGGAGAGCTTTGCTCACGAGAAGAGGACAGTTAGGTTAGGCAGTGGTCGGGAGGGCTTTGCTCACGAGAAGAGGACAGCTAGGTTAGGCAACGGTCGGGTGAGCTTTGCTAACGAGAAGAGTACAGCTAGATTAGGTAGCGGTCGGGAGAGCTTTGCTCACGGGGTGAGGACAGCTAGGTTAGACAGCGGTCGGGAGAGCTTTGCTCACGAGAAGAGGACAGCTAGGATAGACAGCGGTCGGGAGAGCTTTGCTCACGAGAAGAGGACAGTAAGGTTAGGCAGTGGTCGGGAGAGCTTTGCTCACGAGAAGAGGACAGTAAGGTTAGGCAGCGGTCGAGATGGCTTTGCTCACGAGAAGAGGACACCCAGGTTAGGCAGCGGTCGGGAGAGCTTTGCTCACGAGAAGAGGACAGCTAGGTTAGGCAGCGGTCGGGAGGGCTTTGCTCACGAGAAGAGGACAGCTAGGTTAGGCAGCGGTAGGGAGGGCTTTGCTCACGAGAAGAGGACAGTTAGGTTAGGCAGCGGTCGGGACGGCTTTGCTCACGAGAAGAGGACAGCTAGGTTAGGCAGCGGTAGGGAGAGCTTTGCTCACGAGAAGAGGACAGTTAGGTTAGACAGCGGTCGGGAGGGCTTTGCTCACGAGAAGAGGACAGCTAGGTTAGGCAGCGGTCGGGAGAGCTTTGCTCACGAGAAGAGGACAGTCAGGTTAGACAGCGGTCGGGAGGGCTTTGCTCACGAGAAGAGGACAGTTAGGTTAGGCAGCTGACGGGAGGAATTTGCTCACGAGAAGAGGACAGCTAGGTTAGGCAGCGGTCGAGAGGGCTTTGCTCACGAGAAAAGGACAGCTAGGTTAGGCTGCGATCGAGAGGGCTTTTCTCACGAGAAGAGGACAGTTAGGTTAGGCAGTGGTCGGGAGGGCTTTGCTCACGAGAAGAGGACAGCTAGGTTAGGCAACGGTCGGGAGAGCTTTGCTCACGAGAAGAGGACAGCTAGGTTAGGCAGCGGTCGGGAGAGCTTTGCTCGCGAGAAGAGGACAGCTAGTTTAGGCAGCGGTCGGGAGAGCTTTGCTCACGAGAAGAGGACAGTTAGGTTAGGCATTGGTCGGGAGAGCTTTGCTCACGAGAAGAGGACAGTTATGTTAGGCAACGGTCGGGAGAGCTTTGCTCACGAGAAGAGTACAGCTAGGTTAGATAGCGGTCGGGAGAGCTTTGCTCACGAGAAGAGGACAGCAAGGTTAGGCAGCGGTCGGGAGAGCTTTGTCAAGAGAAGAGGACAGTTATGTTATTCAGCGGTCGGGAGAGCTTTGCTCACGAGAAGAGGACAGTTAGGTTAGGCAGCGGTCGGGAGGAGCTTTGCTCACGAGAAGAGGACAGTAAGGTTAGGCAGCGGTCGGGAGAGCTTTGCTCACGAGAAGAGGACAGCTAGTTTAGGCAGTGGTCAGGAGAGCTTTGCTCACGAGAAGAGGACAGTTAGGTTAGGCAGCGGTCGAGAGAGCTTTGCTCACGAGAAGAGGTCAGTGAGGTTAGGCAGCAGTCGGGAGAGCTTTGCTCACGAGAAGAGGACAGTTAGGTTAGGCAGCGGTCGAGAGAGCTTTGCTCACGAGAAGAGGATAGTTAGGTTAGGTAGCGGTCGGGAGAGCTTTGCTCACGAGAAGAGGTCAGTGAGGTTGGGCAGCGGTCGGGAGAGCTTTGCTCACGAGAAGAGGACAGCTAGGTTAGACAGCGGTCGAGAGGGTTGGAGCGGGTGGGTGGAGAGAGAAGTAGAAACGGTAAATAATTTTGCCGTAGAAATGAAAGATGATCCGTCTATCGAGGATGGTCACTTTGAATGTCCGTCAAATACTTCTGATGTGGACTTCTCTTATTTATGTTCCTCTTGAGCGGACGACGGTCATAGGGCAGAAGTTACATTTTTTCACAGTTTATTATTTGCTGCTACTTCATGTAAGTCTTCGCTGTTTCTCTCTCCCTTGTTTGAGCCTTTCCTAGTCTTGTTCTGCCTTGTTTTTTTTTTTTGGTTTTTGTTATTCTTACATGAGCTACAAAATGAAACAATTCACTGATTGGAAAATAAATGATATTTGATCGTTGTATTCTACAAACATATACAATCCCATGCATTGTCTCCTAGTCTCGTGCCGAGGTCCCCAAATTATGCAATCTTTACCCGTGGTTGCATTGGAAGTTTCTGTGCCCCCCTACCCGAGGAACCATATGAACCCCGGTTGAGAAACACTGGTCTAGATAAACCGTAACTGATTTTCTTTAAACAATATTGAACAGGAAAAAATAGGTATTCTCATTACTAATCTCTGTTGTTATATTCTTGCATATATCAGCTTTAGCGTAGCAACCACAATGTTTGCGTGTCTGTTTTCCACAACACTTTCATCGTGTAAGCGCCAGAAAGATATAATGCCATATACAGTTAAGAATTTATTCAATCTCTAAACTAATAGCATAGCGACAATATGCGTGACGTTTCACCACGTGTATTTTATATGGAAAAGAGTTAATGACAATGTATTCATGATGTAAAACATAAATAATGGATCTAGCCTCAACTGCTAGAGAGCAGAGGTAATGGCGATAAGAAAGAAAACACGTACCTCAAATGAATGACAGTTTTAGCACAAGTTAATGAACTAAAATGTGAAAGAACGATACAGAGTTAAAATGGTAGACGTAAAGAAGGCAGTAGTGAGTCATAGAACATTTAAGATAAATGGAGAATAACAAAGAATGGGGAAAAAAAGATGATGCAAACTGTCATTTTTGACATTTATCAGTGAATTCTGAATAAAAAAATATGAAAGGTTAAAAGAGATAATGAGAGACAAGGAGAGGTACCGGATAACTAAAGAGATGGCGGTAGTAGGAGGTCAACTCTGCATAAACAAATTTAAAGAAAGAACGTTGTGAAGAAGCATGATCACCTTTGCCAGCAGACAAGGAGCTTAATGATGATGTTTTATTCGAAAGACTCGTCAGTTATAAGACTATCAAGTGCCATATAGCCACAAGTGAAACTAGAAACTGCAGACGTTGAAAAAGTACATGTACATGCCACATAGATTATATCTTCATCCCTAGAAACATATTAGAACATTGGTCCAAAAGGTAGAAAATAATTTACATAAATCTTGTCGATATAAAAAAAGAGGCTATGTCAGCGCTCATATAAATAGCACCATGAAAAGACTGAGAGCATATTGAAGCTTCAACAAAATAGCCGTAATCATCATAAGTCTACGCAATAAATTACGTCATGCGAGTAGCTGGTATTTCGAAATAAAAATGGCCAGGCTTCAATGTCTCGCTGTAAAGCAATCTTTCCATGAAAGTCATAGACTGTTTGATGGAAATAGCTAACCATAAAGTAATATGATTCGTAATGTTCTACAAGGTAGATGACTTAGAGTTTGTAGATGAAATGGCATTACTAGCACATTTGATAAGTAAATTGTAGAAATAAAGAACAACTTTTATTTGTGCAAATAAAGAATAAATGTTATCTGCGCAAATGGAAACAAGAAATTGGAAAAATAAAAACAGGGGAAAAACAAGTCTGTGATGACGCACGATGTTAAAACCCAAAACCGGTAAAAACATAAAATCAGTTGCTGTAAATATAAAAATGATAACATTGCATGAATTAATGTAATAAAAAATAGTTGGAAAATACAGAGTTGTAAATAGTTAAACGTAGACAGCAACGATCTAAGAATAATAAAGAACGTGTGCTGGCAACAAACAGCGGCCATAAGAACTAAAAATCAAATGGGAATGTTTCCACAAATAAAACAGGGTGTTAGGCAAGGTTGTGTGCTGTCACCAGATTTACTTAATACTTATTTTAAGCTCCATAAGGGACATGCATGAAATAACAATTGGAGGTCATAATATAATCTAAGGCATCCTGATAATACAGTCTTAATCGCTAGGAGTGAAAATGAGTTACAAGAAATGTTGGACATTATAGTGAAAGAAAGCAAAAGTAAAGGACTCAGCCTTAATCGCAAAAAGACAGAAGTAATGGTAGCAAGAAAGGGAAAAAAAACATCATCGCAATGCACAATAAAGACAAACGGAACAATATTAAAAGAGGTAAATGAATTTAAATATCTGTCAACAATGTTGACCTCAGATAGTAGATGTAACAGTCTAGATAAATGAAAGCATAGGTCAGGTAACTCAACCGGTACCCATTTCTTAACAGACTATGACAGTGGCATAGAATAACGGTCATCAGTGTTAGTGACAGAATAACAAGTTGTGGGAAGGCAATGGGAAGTTCATACCGGGTAGTGGACAAAGCCGAGGACTACAGCGCAAAAAGTGGCATGTGATTGCAGCGTATTTTTATATAGGATCTCGTAAAAGCTAATTTGGCACGACGTAATTCATTAGGAAGGAGTGGGTCAGAAAGTGATAATAGGAGGTACAGATAGGTCGGGCTGGGAACTTCAGTTCTTTGAACTATCGGTATTTGTGAAATAGTTGCTTCAATTTTTGCCATAAATTAACATTAGTTATAATTACATCATACTACATTAGGTGTTTACATGATAAGTTTGGATAAAAATGTGCTTTTGTTGTTAATTAACATTTCCTACAGTTTTATTCAAGTTATATATATATATATATATATATATATATATATATATATGTATATTTATATAAAAACGCAACGCATGGATTCTTAGAGTAAGCAATAGATAAGACCGCTTTCCATTCGCTCTATCTATCATCATCATCAAGTACCGGGCCTGCTGGCGTAGGTGATCATGTATCTCCACAACTTTCGATCTCGGCAGCTATTTATCATTCCTGTTGTTGACCTTCTGCCAAGCCATTCTCTTAAGCTGTCTGTTATTTTTTCTCTTTGCTTCCCTCTATCTCTTCGTCCCTCAATTTTTCCAGTTGTTACAATATATTCCAGTTGTTCTCTTCTCATTACATGGCCAAAAATGATGATTGTTTCTTCCTAATATTGGAAATTAGCTCTCTTTTTGCTTTGACCTCTCTTAGAACATCTTCATTACTCTTCTTAGCTGTCCATGGTACTCTCAACATTCTTCTGTAAAACCACATTTCTACAGACTCCAGTGATTTTCTTGTCTGTTGTCCTTTTGTCCATGATTCGCATCCATATGTTAAGACTGGCTCAACATAACATTTAAGAACTCTTTATCTTGTTTCTATTGTCAAAAATGGATTGCATAGTATCTTCCTCATTTTTTGGAAAGCTGCTTTTGCCTGAGCCATTCTGCATCTCACCTCTTTTGTACATCTTCCGTCTGAGGTTAACAAAGTTCACAAATATTTAAATTCATTTACCTGTTTTAATATTGTTCCACTTGTCTTTATTTTGCACTGAGGTAATGTCTTTTTCTTTGTTGTTACCATTACCTCTGTCTTTTTGCTATTAAGGCTGAGTCCTTTATTTTTGCTTTCTTTAACTATAATGTCCAACATTTCTTGTAACTCATTTTCACTCTTAGCGATTAAGACTGTATCATCAGCATACCTTAGATTATTTATATTATGACCTCCAATTGTTATTCCAGGCATGCCCCTTATGGATCTTAAAATAATCTCACTATAAATATTAAACAAATCTGGTGACAGCACACGACCTTGCCTAACACCCTGTTTTATTTGCTGAAACATTCCCAGTTGGCTTCCAGTTCATATGGCTGCTTTTTATATTTCTATATGTTCCGGTAAAAAGATAGAACGCCATCTTATTACTAATTCTTCTGTTGCCATGGGAATGGGGAGCTGTTTGCAGAAATGGTCTATCTAGTTCTTAAACACATTGCACATTCGATAAATTCCTTTGTTCGGTTGTAGTAGGTTTCCATAGATATTGAAGCCTGTTTATTACAAACGGTTTGTGTTATTTTAACTATATCATGGCTCCACTAGGGAATACAATGGCTGGCTGTGCATTTGTTATTTTAACTCGTTGAGTATTGAGCTACCATGTGATTATGTCAAATCTTCTGATAAATATTAGAGGAGTCGTGGCCTCTGTTGTCTCTGAATATCATTCATTGCTTTCCGCTCTACATTGTCCGCTGGAACTAAACAAAGTTTGTCTTCTCATTATCGAGTATCTACAATTTTATTTATGTTTTCATTGGTGTTGGTAGCTGAGGGAATTATAACCAGGGCTAATGTGACATGTATTTTTGAAATCCAAGTTAATTTCATCATGACTGATGCTTTTCTGAACACCCTGACGCGGATTTGATATCTGTAACTGTATGTATAATGAATGCATTTTATCCATAATTTAGGTTTGATCATCTTTCGGTCAAATTGAGGCATCAATGCATATGTTTACAATAAGATAAATAACCTCAACGGAGATGAAATGTGTTAGAAGAATGACAGGAAACAGTCTGAGAGATAAGATAAGAAATTAAGAACTGAGAAAAAAGCTAGGAATAGCCCCCGCCATACAATATATAAGGAAACAACAGATAAAATGGTTTGACCACGTGACAAGACAGAAAGAACAAAACACAAAACAACGAGCCTTCAACAAACGTTGTGAGAATACCAGACCCAAGGGTCGACCACGAAAAAGATGGGTCGATGGAATATTAGAAGCACTAGGAAACATCAGCAGCAGAGGCGAACAGAAGTGCCCTAGATCGCAAATTATATTTCCCCTCGACGCTGAAAGGCAGATGTGGAAGGAAAGAAGAATAAGAATGCATATTTTGGTTATATGCATAAGAATGCATATTTTGGTCTTCTCAATATTCCTGTATGGTGCAGAAACATGGACATTAGACAAGAAAACAGAACAGAAAATTGAAGCCTTTGAAATGTGGATTTATAGAAGAATAGGTAGAATTGGATGGAAACAAAAGATAACAAACGATGAAGTTTTAAAACAACTGAAAATAAAAAGAGAGCTGCTGAACACAATTAAGACAAGACAAATGACATTTTTGGGGCATGTTAAAGACACAACAGCCTACTAAAAGTAATATTGGAAGGAAAAATACAATGCAAAATATGCAGAGGCAGACCAAGACTAACATCGACGAGTAACATCAAAAGATGGACAAGTCAATCTATGTCAGCCTGCACCATCAAAGCAAGAAACAGAGTAGAATGGCGATCCATGGTAGCCAACCTTCGTTGCGGAGAGGGCACACGATGATGATGATGATTTTGGTATATTTGTTCAGATTTGGCATCATCTTAAGTTCAAGAAAATTTTAATTTAGAATACCTCTTTAAGGTATTTTATTAAGGTACGTTCCTACTAAGCTGGGAAAAATTTGGCTTTGTAAAAGTCATTTTATTGCTAAGAAACACGTAAACTTGCCTGTATAAATACAACGCGTCTATAAGTTAGGGGACGTAATTCGAAATAAATATTTAGATGGAAAATTAAAGGCCACTTTTGGTTGATTTACAGTATGTCAGGATAAACGTCTGAAGTTGGCTAAAACACTGCACCGATTTGAAATTGCTCGTCAACAAAGACGACTTGAAAGCAGAGCTCCACGCAAAGGATGTTGGCGCCTTAGCAGATACTTTACTGTCATTCTTAACAGAAAATGAGTAACTAATTTACCTCTTTTTTCGGTCTGTTTTTTTTCACTTTTAGGTCATATTTAGCAATTTGTATGTCATAAATGCAAGCATGTTTCGATGATTTCTAGGTCATATTTTACACTTTGTTAGGTCATAAATACAAGCATAGTCCGATGATTTCTAGGTCATATTTTACATTTTGTTAGGTCATAAATACAAGCATAGACCGATGATTTCAAGGTCATATTTTACATTTTGTTAGGTCATAAATACAAGCATAGACCGATGATTTCAAGGTCATATTTTACATTTTGTTAGGTCATAAATACAAGCATAGACCGATGATTTCAAGGTCATATTTTACATTTTGTTAGGTCATAAATACAAGCATAGTCCGATGATTTCAAGGTCATATTTTACATTTTGTTAGGTCATAAATACAAGCATAGTCCGATGATTTCTAGATCATATTTTACACTTTGTTAGGTCATAAATACAAGCATAGTCCGATGATTTCTAGATCATATTTTACATTTTGTTAGGTCATAAATACAAGCATAGACCGATGATTTCAAGGTCATATTTTACATTTTGTTAGGTCATAAATACAAGCATAGTCCGATGATTTCTAGGTAACATTTTGCATTTTGTTAGGTCATAAATACAAGCATAGTCCGATGATTTCTAGATCCTATTTTACATTTTGTTAGGTCATAAATACAAGCATAGTCCGATGATTTCTAGATCATATTTTACATTTTGTTAGGTCATAAATACAAGCATAGTCCGATGATTTCAAGGTCATATTTTATATTTTGTTAGGTCATAAATACAAGCATAGTCCGATGATTTCTAGGTAACATTTTGCATTTTGTTAGGTCATAAATACAAGCATAGTCCGTTGATTTTTAAGTCAAATTTTGCATTTTTAGGACGTAACAATCCGAACCGCAATTATAACTTTGAAAAGAGAACTTAAATAGTAAACCTATCACAAAAATGTACATTGATTAACTAGATGATTCTTGGCCATGAATATGCAGTTTCTCGGCAACTTATGCCACTGTTAATGTATAAGTGAGAGTGTCTTTAAAGCGGCGACTTATGCCACTGTTAATGTATAAGTGAGAGTGTCTTTAAAGCGGCGACTTATGCCACTGTTAATGTATAAGTGAGAGTGTCTTTAAAGCGGCGACTTATGCCACTGTTAATGTATAAGTGGGAGTGTCTTTAAAGCGGCGACTTATGCCACTGTTAATGTATAAGTGGGAGTGTCTTTAAAGCGGCGACTTATGCCACTTTTAATGTATAAGTGGGAGTGTCTTTAAAGCGGCGACTTATGCCACTATTAATGTATAAGTGGGAGTGTCTTTAAAGCGGCGACTTATGCCACTGTTAATGTATAAGTGGGAGTGTCTTTAAAGCGGCGACTTATGCCACTGTTAATGTATAAGTGAGAGTGTCTTTAAAGCGGCGACTTATGCCACTGTTAATGTATAAGTGGGAGTGTCTTTAAAGCGGCGACTTATGCCACTGTTAATGTATAAGTGGGAGTGTCTTTAAAGCGGCGACTTATGCCACTGTTAATGTATAAGTGAGAGTGTCTTTAAAGCGGCGACTTATGCCACTGTTAATGTATAAGTGGGAGTGTCTTTAAAGCGGCGACTTATGCCACTGTTAATGTATAAGTGGGAGTGTCTTTAAAGGTTAAAACAGGGAAAGAGCTAATCATGTCACTTCATCAAAAATAATTCTCAAGTGGCGGTCAAGACAAGCACCAGTAGTTGAACTAAGAACGATGAGTGATTCACTATTGACAGTTTCCGTCATGATCGGTGATCAAATTGGCTGATCAGCCGCATCCCATTGATACCTTTTGAAACAGACTAATCAGTCAGATGGAAAATATAAAACAGAAATAAACAAAATAATAGAAATGGCGAAAAGCAATTTTAATGCCATGAAAAATATTCTAACATAACACCAGGGTTAAAGCTAAGAATAGCAATTTGTTATATATTCTCAAGATTCCTGTATTTTTCAGAAATATGGACATTAGACAAGAAAACAAAACAGAATTTGAAGTTTTTGAAATGTGGATTATAAAAGAATAGGAAGATTTGGATGGAAAGAAAAGAAAAGAAAACAAATGATGAAGTTTTAAGCCAACTAAAAATGAAAAGAGAACTACCAAACACATTTCAAACAAGACAAACGAGATTTTTGGGACATATTAAAAGATACAGCAGCCTCCTAAAATAATCTTTGAAAAGAAAATACAAGGTTAATAAAAATCAGAGGCAGACCTATATTAATATATACGAGTAACACCAAAAGATGGGCAAGTCAGCGTATGACAACCAGTACTATTAAAGCAAAAGAGAGAGCGGGATGGCTCTTCATGATAGCCAACCTTCATTGCGGAGCCGTCATTCAGTGATGATGACGATGATGATGATGATGATGATGATGATAAAACGGTGTGGGCAAGTGAGTAAAAATGGACCACAAAAGGAAAGGCAGTACTCAAGGACGCCGTACTGAGGTCAAAAGTTCTAGGTCAGAGGGCGCAAACATAACAAGAATGCTACAAACCAAAGTACAACACATCTATACCCTCTTGATGCCCTTCTAAGGTCAGCCGAAGAAGAGGTGCGCTATTCGGTTGAATCATCATCATCATCATGTGCCATACCGGTTGGCGTAGGTGATCATGTCCTTCCACAATCTTCTATCTACAGTGCATCGTATAAGTTCTGTTGTTGACTGTTTTCCATGCCATGACACCAAGCTATCTAGTATTTTCTCTCTTTGTCGTCCACCATCTCTCTTTCTTTTTATTTTGCCTGTTGTAACTAAGTATTCCAACTTTCCTATTCTCATGAAGTGCCCGAAAAATGTTGATTGTTTCTTTCTGATGCTTGTTAGGGGCTACCTTTTTGTTTTCACAAAGGAATGGCAAACTACCTTCTTATATTGCCTAGTATAATTATGCCAAAACACAAATTAATATCTACAGCTAACGACGTTAATTTGGTTGAATGGCGAAGTAAAAAAAATGTAATCCACATTTAAGACAGAAACGGAAACTTTCATGTCAGGCCATAATAGAAGTGGCCATTCACCAAAACGTTATTTACACAAGAAACTGTTTCTACTATCCAATGCGTGTACAGAATGTAAATAAACAAGTCAAAAGAAGAGGGATATTTCAACAGAAAGACTTTCTGGTCAGCCATGAAGAAACAAAATACAGCAATGTCCAAAGGGCAGAACGCAGAGTTCGAGTAAAGCTCTCACGTTAGAAAGTAAAGTACCCCCGTCACGCCAAGTGGCGTATAGGGAATATGGTGTTAGTGACCATAAATTTTACAGGCTTTCGGCACATTATTTTTTGGAGTAATGTGGTCGGTATTACGCCCATGCGGCTTTACCTATCCCAGAAAAAAAATCCGGTACCCATTAAAGGCTGGGTGAACCGGAAGCCGTCGGTTGGGATCTAAAACTACTTCTTGTTCTTTGTAGTACAGTTCACTAACCACTGAGCTATAGCGGCTTCCAAAGCTCTCACGTGGACGATATGTATTATCATCTGTCTACATTAGATGAAGTTACCACACTCCAGTTACGTACAGACCATAGATTTAGCAGCAAAATATACCCTACAAGACTGACTCCAACATTTAGACTTCAAGAGAATTATACCGTCACATACACCTATTTCTTTTAAAGAGAAACTCTCTGAGAGAATTCAAGATCTGAAAGAGAAGAGCAGATTTTATGAAAAGATATAGGTTTTCAGTCTGAATGGTGCTGTTCCTAGACGGAAAGGACTGTCGTCTATCAGTGAGGTTTTTGTAAACGAACATCACGCGAACTAACACAGTACCACAACTAAAACTAAGACAGTACCACAACTAGAACTAACACAGTACCACAACTAGAACTAAGACAGTACCACAACTAGAACTAACACAGTACCACAACTAGAACTAATACAGTACCACAACTAGAAGTAACACAGTACCAAAACTAGAACTAACACAGTACCACAACTAGAACTAACACAATACCAAAACTAAAATTAACACAATACCACAATTAGAACTAAAACAATACCACAACTAAAACTAATACAATACCAAAACTAGAACTAACACAATACCACAACTAGAACTAAAACAGTACCACCACAAGAACTAACACAATACCACAACTAGAACTAACACAGTACCACAACCAGAACTAACACAGTACCACAACTAGAACTAACACAATACCACAACTAGAACTAACACAATACCACAACTAGAACTAAAACAGTACCACCACAAGAACTAACACAATACCACAACTAGAACTAACACAGTACCACAACCAGAACTAACACAGTACCACAACTAGAACTAACACAATACCACAACTAGAATTAAAACAGTACCACAACTAGAACTAACACAATACCACAACTAGAACTAATACAGTACCACAACTAGAACTAACACAGTACCACCACTAGAACTAACACAATACCATCACTAGAACTAACACAATACCGCCACTAGAACTAACACAATACCGCCACTATAACTAACAATATACCACTTTTAGAACATAAAATAACTATTGGAGCTTCCTCACCATAGCTAATAAATTACCTTCACTAGAGCTAACAAACTACTGCTACTTTAATAAACACCACCACCAGAACTAACAACTACCACCACCAGAACTAACAACTACCACTAGAACTAAGAAACTACCACTACTTTAAATAATAAATACCACAACTAGAACTAACAACTACCACTACCAGAACTAACAACCAGCAACAGAGCTAATACACTTCCACTACTTTAAATAACAGATACCACCACCAGAACTAACAATCAGGACCAGAACTAATAAACTACCACTGCTTTAAATAACAAGTACCACAACCATTGCTGACAACCACCACTAGAACTAATAAGATCAAAAGTGATAAACTGAGAATGTTTGTCCTTCCTTCCTTCCTTCCTTCCTTCCTTCCTTCCTTCCTTCCTTCCTTCCTTCCTTCCTTCCTTCCTTCCTTCCTTCCTTCCTTCCTTCCTTCCTTCTTTCCATATCACAGTATCTTCATATCTCATTTTTTCACTACAGGTCTCCCCTCTTACAGATACCACAGACAACACATCCAAGATTAAGTGCCAAGAAGACTCCTGCCACGCATCATTGACCTGGAATCTTAACACCACTCTCTCATCTTTTGTTCCCTGATCTATGCGCCTATCTTTCTATCAATTTCTGTTTTAAATAAACTGCTTGAACGTGAGCAACAACCATCGTTCGATTTTCTCGACAATCATCAGAAGTAGAACTTCCTGCGTGGGAGAAAATAGCTCGTGCATTTAAACGCATATGAATTCCGAAACGCGCACTTTGATATAAATACACGGAGCTTGCAAAAAAAGCAACATTTTCAAGAGTTGATTCTAAACTACTTGACACCGGAGGATATCTCTTTCTCTAGCTTATCTTTTCCTTATTTTATGCATGAATAACGATGGGGAAATGGAAATTTGCAAAAAAAATTCTCGTTACATTCAGCGAAAGGCTTACGGTATTGCGGAGTTGTATGTTTCAAGGCGCTTTCACTCTCGAACTAGGCCATTTCCAAATGACCTCTCCTATACAATTATGTGGTACAATTTAGAGCCAAATCGTTTTTTTGAGTTTTATTTTATATATAATATAGAAAAAGAGTTCATAGGTTCTTTATAGTGCCAATTCTGACCTATTGAAGGGAATCATGGACAGTAGACAGACTAATGAAAAGTTGATTAGAGGCCACTGAGATTCCTCAGAAAAATGTTAAGATTTTACAGGGCAGGTAAAAAGACTAACGAGAAAATTCTCAGATGCCAACACAAAAAGGGAGCTCCTAAATACATCAGAAAAAAAAAATAAACATCTTTGGAGCAGAGTGGTGTTGGAATACTTTAATGCTTGTTTTCAACTGGTAGAACATAGGGAAAGAGAGATCGAAGATGACAAAGAGAGAAGATACTAGGTAGCCTTGGTCGTGGCACGGTAAACAGCCAACAAAAGAATTCTTACGATGCACTGTGGATAGAAAATTGTGAAAGCATATGATCGCCTACTCTAACAGATTTGAGACACGATGATGATGATATATATGAAGCATGATACAGCAACAGTTAGTGGATTGGTCTACATACGAGGAGATGGAGTTCTTTCCGTCAATTGACAAGACTCTAGGGTCATACGCTTTAAATTAGTCGGAGTTCTTATCTTGACTCGAAATGGCTGAATTACGTCTCTCTCTCTCTCTCTCTCTCTCTCTCTCTGCGATCAAGTCTCAATCAGAGTAGAATTCCAGACTCTCTAATGAAGTCGTCGAACCACTAATATCTTCAGTAATAAAGAAAAGACGATGGTCATACGTTGGACATGTGATGAGAAGAGATAATAACCGAATAGCAAAGCAAGCCCTCATATGGGAAACAACAGGTAAAAGAAAAAGAGGAAGACCCAGGGAGACACTGAGAAGAACATTGATGAGAGAGGCAAGAGCAGCAGGAGTCGGCTCCCTCAATGAGATAGAACTGCTTGCACAGAACAGAGACAGATGGCGAGATTTGATAAAATATCTTTAAAAGAAAACTGCTAGAACAAAAAAATCCATATAGGAGAAGGTGTATCTTGGTCTACGCCCTATGGGCCGGTTACGGCTCGAAAGGTCAATAGATAATGAAGTCAGCTGTCTGTTTAAGTGATTCGATTGCCCATATAGTTTCTTTTCCACGGAGGTGGGCGTCGACCACGTTTTCTGTAGAACATGTTTTGTTGTCATGTTGTCCAGTGTACAGTGACATAGGCTGGTTGTACCTATTTTGAATTTGATGAACATGTGATTTCTCATTCTATTGTGGCCAGTGCGTTGGCGAAGTATGATGACTTGATAGTTGGAGGTATCCGTCCCTCTCGTTATGCTTTGGGTGTTCTCGTTTCCATTTTTCATCAAACTGATCTTTGATGATAGATTTGACTTCATCATAACTGAGTGGATGGTTCTCTTGTGGTAATCTCCCTACATCTTTAGCTAATTTGTCTGCGCGTTCATTTCCGTGTATATTGCAGTGTGAAGGTACCCACTGAATGACTACTCTGCGGAAGTTATTGCATAGTTGGTTTAGGGGTGTACACAAGTCATCTAGTTCATTGTTCCTGGGGCTTTTTAGAGCTGTTAGTACTGATAGAGTCAGTATCACCACTTTCTTGTGCATGTAATTTTTGTGTTGAATAGCCAGTTTTGCAGCATTTCTGATGGCCTCAGTTTCTGTTGTATAGTTGTTTGAGAATTCCCCAGTAGCTATTGACTTGGTGATCTCGTCCTGCTTATTCAGCGTCAAGAACACACCTCCTCCTCCATTTCTGGTGGCATTTGTAGCAGAGCCATATGTGTATATGTGGGACAAAGAGTCCTGTGGGTAGTTACCGCTTATGTGTTTTTTCCGCTACGTTTTTTTTTCTATGTCTGATTGGGTGCCTTTTTTCATGATTCCTATTATATCTTCCTTAAGTTCTGGTATTTTGTGTTTCCAATGAGGAGACATATCAGATGGTAAGGGCTTCGGTTTTGTTAGGGACAGTACTAGGCCTCTAGTTGCAAAGTTCAATGGAGAATGCAGTGAAGTTGCTCCTCTTTAGTCGTACTATTCCGTAACCAGTTATTCTTTAGTGCATGGGGTGGCTACGGAGCCTTCTATATTTCTCCGCTTGTTGCAATACTTTAGTGACCCGTCTGCCATCTAAGGGTTGTAAACCTGTTACTGTTTCTAGAGTCTTGAGAGGTGTAGGTTTCATAGCACAAGTGATGATACGGGCAGCTTGATTTTGTGTTCTGTTAATTTTTCTAAGGTGTGATTTGGAAGCCATAGCCCAGGCAGTGACTCCATACTCTAGGACTGGTCGTACTCTTCCAACGTATAGTCGGCTGAAATCTGACGTCTAAAATATACCTACATATGTAAATGCATTTTTAAAAACTGAGACCCTAAACAAGGAGCTTCTATTCGCTGATGATGAAGCACTGGTTGCTTACGACGAATCCCTCCTGCAGTCAATGATTCTATAGATTATTGTAAAAATAAGTTTCCCACAGACACGTGAGTTGTACCAGCTTGGCTGCAGAGTAACCCATGAGTTGTACCAGCTTGGCTGAAGAGTAACCCATGAGTTGTACCAGCTTGGCTGAAGAGTAACCCATGAGTTGTACCAGCTTGGCTGAAGAGTAACCCATGAGTTGTACCAAAAAGTTCGCTACGTCTCCCGAGCTTAACAGATCACAGTAATGGATCTAATCTAAATGAGACAGATCACATTCCCATTTAGTGCTCCGCCTATTATTCGCTGAATTAGGTTCACACATGTATCTGTTCCTGTCTTGTAATAATTTTTTTCATTGGTTAAACTGTCAATTACGTTTTTGTTCGTGTATTCTTTAATAATTACGCAGCTATCAATTATGCAGTTTATTCTGTCAAATATTGCAAAACTTTGAATCTATGTTATGCGTTAATGTCTTATATATTGATCTATGAAGCCTCTCACGCTGTTTATATATGCTCTCTATATTTGTTTAGTTGGTGCAATATTTTATACTGTTATGTTATATTTCTCAATCATTTAATTATTTTGTTTATGTCAGGCCAAACACGTTTCAATATTTCTGGTGAATTTCATTACATGCTAATAGTAAATACAACAACATTAAGCGAGTACATGGCGCAGTGTTTGCGTTCTAGATTGGCTTTCAAGAGAATAAAGGTTCAATACCAGCCTCATATACTCTAGTCGAACTAATTGAAAAAATAAAATGAAGGGACCTAACTCGATGAGTTGGAGACGGTAATAATAGCAAAAAAAGGTAATAATCCACTCATTTCCAAATTATATGATCTAGTAATGACAATTACCTAATCCGTACCTTTTTCTTTATCGTCATCGTCACCATGACCACCATCATCATAACTATTACTATTATCATCGTCAATATAACCATCAACATCATCATCATCTTCTTTACCGTCATTATTATTACCATCATAGCCATCAACATACTCATCAACATTATAACAATTATCACCATCACTTTCACCATTATCATTATAACAAACATCACCATCACTTTCACCATCATCATTATAACAATCATCACCATCACTTTCACCATCATCATTATAACAATCATCACCATCACTTTCACCATTATCATTATAACAATCATCACCATCACGTTCACCATCATCATTATAACAATCATCACCATCACTTTCACCATCATCATTATAACAATCATCACCATAATTTTCACAATCATCATTATAACAATCATCACCATCACTTTCACCATCATCATTATAACAATCATCAACATCACTTTCACCATCATCATTATAACAATCATCACCATCACTTTCACCATCATCATTATAACAATCATCACCATCACTTTCACCATCATCATTATAACAATCATCACCATCACTTTCACCATCATCTTATAACAATAATCACCATCACTTTCACCATCATCATTATAACAATCATCACCATCACTTTCACCACCATCATTATAACAATCATCACCATCACTTTCACCATCATCATTATAACAATCATCACCATCACTTTCACCATCATCATTATAACAATCATCACCATCACTTTCACCTTCATCATTGTAACAATCATCACCATCACTTTCACCATCATCATTATAACAATCATCACCATCACTTTCACCATCATCATTATAACAATCATCACCATCACTTTCACCATCATCATTATAACAATCATCACCATCACTTTCACCATCATCATTATAACAATCATCACCATCACTTTCACCATCATCATTATAACAATCATCACCATCACTTTCACCATCATCATTATAACAATAATCGCCATCACGTTCACCATCATCATTATAACAATCATCACCATCACTTTCACCATCATCATTATAACAATCGTCACCATCACTTTCACCATCATCATTATAACAATCATCACCATCACTTTCACCATCATCATTATAACAATCATCACCATCACTTTCACCATCATCATTATAACAATCATCACCATCACTTTCACCATCATCATTATAACAATCATCACCATCACTTTCACCATCATCATTATAACAATCATCACCATCACTTTCACCATCATCATTATAACAATCATCACCATCACTTTCACCATCATCATTATAACAATCATAAACATCACTTCACCATCATCATTACCGCAATTGTTTGAAAGTTTGTATTTATTATTATTATTATTTCTGCACATCGCACGAATCCATAGGTGCTCCCGATATCAACCTAACGATATAATCCTGGCCCAAGTGCACGAACTCCGTAGCACGGCTTCGAATCCACGGTGTGGGTAAATTTCTGCTGAAAATGTTTTCCTGGCAGTGACCACTTTTTACCTACTCTTTTCGATTTCCTCTGCCAATGGATCTTTAACGTGCGCGAGTGCACACGACACCTCTAGTTATTGCCGTTATCCGAGAGGGTTAGACGTCGGATTTCACTGCCCATTAGATCAGAGGCGGGTACTGTCATTAAGAAACTATAGATTAATTTTTTCATTTTCTATTTTTAGAAAATCACCACCGTTTCTGGTGGGTTTGAACCAGGTTCTTCTTGTCCTTAGCCGTCGTCGTACCTCTAGACTACCCAACTCCCATTATCAGAACCATCATCATCATAATCATTACCATTATCATAACCACCAACATTATAGTAACCATCTTCTTAATCATAACCTTCATCATCATCACAACCATTATCATTATAGCTAATACTATCACCATCATAACCATCAACATCATCATCAAAACTCTCATCATAACGATAATCTAGAATCCTCTTCATAACCATCATCGTAACTTTCATCACCATGATAATCTAAAACTCTCTTCATAACCATCATCATAACTTTCATCACCATGATAATCTAAAACTCTCTTCATAACCATCATCATAACCATCATCATAACCATCATCATAACCATCATCACAACCATCATCATAACCATCATCATAACTCTCATCACCATGATAATCTAAAACTCTCATCATAACCATCATCGTAACCATTATCATAACCGTCATAAACATCATCATAACCATAATCATAACTCTCATCACAATGATAATCTAAAACGCTCTTCGTAACCATCATCATAACCATCATCATAAACATTATCATAATCATCATCATAACCATCATCGTAACCATCATCATAACCATCATCATAACCATTATCATAACCATCATCATAACCATCATCATAACCATCATCATAACCATTATCATTATAACAATCATCACCATCACTTTCACCATCATCATTATAACAATCATCACCATCACTTTCACCATCATCATTATAACAATCATCACCATCACTTTCACCATCATCATTATAACAATCATCACCATCACGTTCACCATCATCATTATAACAACCATCACCATCACCTTCACCATCATCATTATAACAATCATCACCATCACTTTCACCATCATCATTATAACAATCATCACCATCACTTTCACCATCATCATTATAACAATCATCACCATCACTTTCACCATCATCATTATAACAATCATCACCATCACTTTCACCATCATCATTATAACAATCATCACCATCACTTTCACCATCATCATTATAACAATCATCACCATCAAATTCACCACAATCATTCTAACAATCATCACCATCACTTTCACCATCATCATTATAACAATCATCACCATCACTTTCACCATCATCATTATAACAATCATCACCATCACGTTCACTATCATCATTATAACAATCATCACCACCACTTTCACCATCATCATTATAACAATCATCACCATCACTTTCACCATCATCATTATAACAATCATCACCATCACTTTCACCATCATCATTATAACAATCATCACCATCACTTTCACCATCATCATTATAACAATCATCACCATCAATTTCACCATCATCATTATAACAATCATCACCATCACTTTCACCATCATCATTATAACAATCATCATCATCACTTTCACCATCATCATTATAACAATCATCACCATCACATTCACCACAATCATTCTAACAATCATCACCATCACTTTCACCAACATCATTATAACAATCATCACCATCACTTACACCATCATCATTATAACAAACATCACCATCACTTTCACCATCATCATTATAACAATCATCACCATCACTTTCACCATCATCATTATAACAATCATCACCATCACTTTGACCATCATCATTATAACAATCATCAACTTCACTTTCACCATCATCATTATAACAATCATCACCATCACTTTCACCATCATCTTTATAACAATCATCACCATCACTTTCACCATCATCATTATAACAATCATCACCATCACTTTCACCATCATCATTATAACAATCATCACCATCACTTTCACCATCATCATTATAACAATCATCACCATAATTTTCACAATCATCATTATAACAATCATCACCATCACTTTCACCATCATCATTATAACAATCATCAACATCACTTTCACCATCATCATTAAACAATCATCACCATCACTTTCACCATCATCATTATAACAATCATCACCATCACTTTCACCATCATCATTATAACAATCATCACCATCACTTTCACCATCATCTTATAACAATCATCACCATCACTTTCACCATCATCATTATAACAATCATCACCATCACTTTCACCACCATCATTATAACAATCATCACCATCACTTTCACCATCATCATTATAACAATCATCACCATCACTTTCACCATCATCATTATAACAATCATCACCATCACTTTCACCTTCATCATTATAACAATCATCACCATCAATTTCACCATCATCATTATAACAATCATCACCATCACTTTCACCATCATCATTATAACATCATCACCATCACTTTCACACATCATCATTATAACAATCATCACCATCACTTTCACCATCATCATTATAACAATCATCACCATCACTTTCACCATCATCATTATAACAATCATCACCATCACTTTCACCATCATCATTATAACAATAATCGCCATCACGTTCCCATCATCATTATAACAATCATCACCATCACTTTCACCATCATCATTATACAATCGTCACCATCACTTTCACCATCATCATTATAACAATCATCACCATCATTTCACATCATCATTATAACAATCATCACCATCACTTTCACCATCATCATTATAACAATCATCACCATCACTTTCACCATCATCATTATAACAATCATCACCATCACTTTCACCATCATCATTATAACAATCATCACCATCACTTTCACCATCATCATTATAACATCATCACCATCACTTTCACCATCATCATTATAACAATCATAACATCACTTCACCATCATCATTACCGCAATTGTTTGACTGTTTGTATTTATTATTATTATTATTCTGCACATCGCACAATCCATAGGTGCTCCCGATATCAACCTAACGATATAATCCTGGCCCAAGTGCACGAACTCCGTCACGGCTTCGAATCCACGGTGTGGGTAAATTTCTGCTGAAAATGTTTTCCTGGCAGTGACCACTTTTACCTACTCTTTTCGATTTCCTCTGCAATGGATCTTAACGTGCGCGAGTGCACACGACACCTCTATTATTGCCGTTATCCGAGAGGGTTTAACGTCGGATTTCACTGCCCATTAGATCAGAGGCGGTACTGTCATAAGAAACTATAGATTAATTTTTTCATTTTCTATTTTTAGAAAATCACCACCGTTTCTGGTGGGTTTGAACCAGGTTCTTCTTGTCCTTAGCCGTCGTCGTACCTCTAGACTACCAACTCCCATTATCAGAACCATCATCATCTTAATCATTACCATTATCATAACCACCAACATTATATAACCATCTTCATCATAACCTTCATCATCATCACAAACCATTATCATTATAGCTATACTATCATCACCATCATAACCATCAACATCATCATCAAAACTCTCATCATAACGATAATCTAGATCCTCTTCATAACCATCATCGTAACTTTCATCACCATGATAATCTAAACTCTCTTCATAACCATCATCATAACTTTCATCACCATGATAATCTAAAACTCTCTTCATAACCATCATCATAACCATCATCATAACCATCATCATAACCATCATCACAACCATCATCATAACCATCATCATAACTCTCATCACCATGATAATCTAAAACTCTCATCATAACCATCATCGTAACCATTATCATAACCGTCATAAACATCATCATAACCATAATCATAACTCTCATCACAATGATATCTAAAACGCTCTTCGTAACCATCATCATAACCATCATCATAAACATTATCATAATCATCATCATAACCATCATCATAAACATTATCATAACCATCATCATAACCATCATCATAACCATCATCATAACCATTATCATTATAACAATCATCACCATCACTTTCACCAATCATCATTATAACAATCATCACCATCACTTCACCATCATCATTATAACAATCATCACCATCACTTTCACCATCATCATTATAACAATCATCACATCACGTTCACCATCATCATTATACAACCATCACCATCACCTTCACCATCATCATTATAACATCATCACCATCACTTTCACCATCATCATTATAACTCATCACCATCACTTTCCCATCATCATTATAACAATCATCACCATCACTTTCACCATCATCATTATAACATCATCACCATCACTTTCACCATCATCATTATAACAATCATCACCATCACTTTCACCATCATCATTATAACAATCATCACCATCAAATTCACCACAATCATTCTAACAATCATCACCATCACTTTCACCAACATCATTATAACAATCATCACCATCACTTTCACCATCATCATTATAACAATCATCACATCACGTTCACTATCATCATTATAACAACCATCACCACCACATTTCACCATCATCATTATAAAATCATCACCATCACTTTCACCATCATCTTTATAACAATCGTCACCATCACTTTCACCATCATCATTATAACAATCGTCACCATCACTTTCACCATCATCATTATAACAATAATCACCATCACTTTCACCATCATCATTATAACAATAATCACCATCACTTTCACCATCATCATTATAACAATCATCACCATCACTTTCACCATCATCATTATAACAATCATCACCATCACTTTCACCATCATCATTATAACAATCATCACCATCACATTCACCACAATCATTCTAACAATCATCACCATCACTTTCACCAACATCATTATAACAATCATCACCATCACTTACACCATCATCATTATAACAAACATCACCACCACTTTCACCATCATCATTATAACAATCATCACCATCACTTTCACCATCATCATTATAACAATCATCACCATCACTTTCACCATCATCATTATAACAATCATCAACTTCACTTTCACCATCATCATTATAACAATCATCACCATCACTTTCACCATCATCATTATAACAATCATCACCATCACTTTCACCATCATCATTATAACAATCATCACCATCACGTTCACCATCATCATTATAACAACCATCACCATCACCTTCGCCATCATCATTATAACAATCATCACCATCACTTTCACCATCATCATTATAACAATCATCACCATCACTTTCACCATCATCATTATAACAATCATCACCATCACTTTCACCATCATCATTATAACAATCATCACCATCACTTTCACCATCATCATTATAACAATCATCACCATCACTTTCACCATCATCATTATAACAATCATCACCATCAAATTCACCACAATCATTCTAACAATCATCACCATCACTTTCACCATCATCATTATAACATCATCACCATCACTTTCACCATCATCATTATAACAATCATCACCATCACTTTCACCATCATCATTATAACAATCATCACCATCACTTTCACCATCATCATTATAACAATCATCACCATCACTTTCACCATCATCATTATAACAATCATCACCATCACATCACCACAATCATTCTAACAATCATCACCATCACTTTCACCAACATCATTATAACAATCATCACCATCACTTACACCATCATCATTATAACAACATCACCACCACTTTCACCATCATCATTATAACAATCATCACCATCACTTTCACCATCATCATTATAACAATCATCACCATCACTTTGACCATCATCATTATAGCAATCATCAACTTCACTTTCACCATCATCATTATAACAATCATCACCATCACTTTCACCATCATCTTATAACAATCATCACCATCACTTTCACCATCATCATTATAACAATCATCACCATCACTTTCACCATCATCATTATAACAATCATCACCATCACTTTCACCATCATCATTATAACAATCATCACCATAATTTTCACAATCATCATTATAACAATCATCACCATCACTTTCACCATCATCATTATAATAATCATCAACATCACTCTCACCATCATCATTATAACAATCATCACCATCACTTTCACCATCATCATTATAACAATCATCACCATCACTTTCACCATCATCATTATAACAATCATCACCATCACTTTCACCATCATCTTATAACAATAATCACCATCACTTTCACCATCATCATTATAACAATCATCACCATCACTTTCACCACCATCATTATAACAATCATCACCATCACTTTCACCATCATCATTATAACAATCATCACCATCACTTTCACCATCATCATTATAACAATCATCACCATCACTTTCACCTTCATCATTATAACAATCATCACCATCAATTTCACCATCATCATTATAACAATCATCACCATCACTTTCACCATCATCATTATAACAATCATCACCATCACTTTCACCATCATCATTATAACAATCATCACCATCACTTTCACCATCATCATTATAACAATCATCACTATCACTTTCACCATCATCATTATAACAATCATCACCATCACTTTCACCATCATCATTATAACAATAATCGCCATCACGTTCACCATCATCATTATAACATCATCACCATCACTTTCACCATCATCATTATAACAATCGTCACCATCACTTTCACCATCATCATTATAACAATCATCACCATCACTTTCACCATCATCATTATAACAATCATCACCATCACTTTCACCATCATCATTATAACAATCATCACCATCACTTTCACCATCATCATTATAACAATCATCACCATCACTTTCACCATCATCATTATAACAATCATCACCATCACTTTCACCATCATCATTATAACAATCATCACCATCACTTTCACCAATCATCACCATTATATACAATCATAACATCACTTCACCATCATCATTACCGCAATTGTTTGACTGTTTGTATTTATTATTATTATTATTTCTGCACATCGCACGAATCCATAGGTGCTCCCGATATCAACCTAACGATATAATCCTGGCCCAAGTGCACGAACTCCGTAGCACGGCTTCGAATCCACGGTGTGGGTAAATTTCTGCTGAAAATGTTTTCCTGGCAGTGACCACTTTTACCTACTCTTTTCGATTTCCTCTGCCAATGGATCTTTACGTGCGCGAGTGCACACGACACCTCTAGTTATTGCCGTTATCCGAGAGGGTTAGACGTCGGATTTCACTGCCCATTAGATCAGAGGCGGGTACTGTCATTAAGAAACTATAGATTAATTTTTTCATTTTCTATTTTTAGAAAATCACCACCGTTTCTGTGGGTTTGAACCAGTTTCTTCTTGTCCTTAGCCGTCGTCGTACCTCTAGACTACCCAACTCCCATTATAACCATATAACACCTCATCATCTAATCATTACCATTATCATAACCACCAACATTATAGTAACCATCTTCTTAATCATAACCTTCATCATCATCACAACCATTATCATTATAGCTAATACTATCACCATCATAACCATCAACATCATCATCAAACTCTCATCATAACGATAATCTAGAATCCTCTTCATAACCATCATCGTAACTTTCATCACCATGATAATCTAAAACTCTCTTCATAACATCATCATAACTTTCATCACCATGATAATCTAAAACTCTCTTCATAACCATCATCATAACATCATCATACCATCATCATAACCATCATCACACACCATCATCATAACCATCATCATATCTCATCACCATGATAATCTAAAACTCTCATCATAACCATCATCGTAACCATTATCATAACCGTCATAAACATCATCATAACCATAATCATAACTCTCATCACAATGATATCTAAAACGCTCTTCGTAACCATCATCATAACCATCATCATAAAACATTATCATAATCATAATCATAACCATCATCATAACATTATCATAACCATCATCATAACCATCATCATAACCATCATCATAACCATTATCATTATAACAATCATCACCATCACTTTCACCATCATCATTATAACAATCATCACCATCACTTTCACCATCATCATTATAACAATCATCACCATCACTTTCACCATCATCATTATAACAATCATCACCATCACGTTCACCATCATCATTATAACAACCATCACCATCACCTTCACTATCATCATTATAACAATCATCACCATCACTTTCACCATCATCATTATAACAATCATCACCATCACTTTCACCATCATCATTATAACAATCATCACCATCACTTTCACCATCATCATTATAACAATCATCACCATCACTTTCACCATCATCATTATAACAATCATCACCATCACTTCACCATCATCATTATAACAATCATCACCATCAAATTCACCACAATCATTCTAACAATCATCACCATCACTTTCACCAACATCATTATAACAATCATCACCATCACTTTCACCATCATCATTATAACAATCATCACCATCACGTTCACTATCATCATTATAACAACCATCACCACCACTTTCACCATCATCATTATAACAATCATCACCATCACTTTCACCATCATCTTTATAACAATCGTCACCATCACTTTTTCACACATCATCATTATAACATCGTCACCATCACTTTCACCATCATCATTAAACAATAATCACCATCACTTTCACCATCATCATTATAACAATAATCACCATCACTTTCACCATCATCATTATAACAATCATCACCATCACTTTCACCATCATCATTATAACAATCATCACCATCACTTTCACCATCATCATTATAACAATCATCACCATCACATTCACCACAATCATTCTAACAATCATCACCATCACTTTCACCACCAACATCATTATAACAATCATCACCATCACTTACACCATCATCATTATAACAAACATCACCACCACTTTCACCATCATCATTATAACAATCATCACCATCACTTTCACCATCATCATTATAACAATCATCACCATCACTTTCACCATCATCATTATAACAATCATCAACTTCACTTTCACCATCATCATTATAACAATCATCACCATCACTTTCACCATCATCATTATAACAATCATCACCATCACTTTCACCATCATCATTATAACAATCATCACCATCACTTTCACCATCATCATTATAACAATCATCACCATCACTTTCACCATCATCATTATAACAATCATCACCATCACTTTCACCATCTTCATTATAACAATCATCACCATCACTTTCACCATCATCATTATAACAATCATCACCATCACTTCCACCATCATCATTATAACAATCATCACCATCACTTTCACCATCATCATTATAACAATCATCACCATCACTTCACCATCATCATTATAACAATCATCACCATCACTTTCACAATCATCATTAAAACAATCATCACCATCACTTTCACCATCATCATTATAACAATCATCACCATCACTTTCACCATCATCATTATAACAATAATCACCATCACTTTCACCATCATCATTATAACAATCATCACCATCACTTTCACCATCATCATTATAACAATCATCACCATCACTTTCACCATCATCATTATAACATTATCACCATCACTTTCACCATCATCATTATAACAATCATCACCATCACTTTCACCATCATCATTATAACAATCATCACCATCACTTTCACCATCATCATTATAACAATCATCACCATCACGTTCACTATCATCATTATAACACCATCACCATCACTTTCACCATCATCATTATACAATCATCACCATCACTTTCACCATCATCATTATAACAATCATCACCATCACTTTCACCATCATCATTATAACAATCATCACCATCAATTTCACCATCATCATTATAACAATCATCACCATCACTTTCACCATCATCATTATAACCAATCATCACCATCACTTTCACCATCATCATTATAACAATCATCACCATCACATTCACCACAATCATTCTAACAATCATCACCATCACTTTCACCAACATCATTATAACAATCATCACCATCACTTTCACCATCATCATTATAACAATCATCACCATCACGTTCACCATCATCATTATAACAATCATCACCATCACTTTCACCATCATCATTATAACAATCATCACCATCACTTTCACCATCATCATTATACAATCATCAACTTCACTTTCACCATCATCATTATAACAATCATCACCATCACTTTCACCATCATCATTATAACAATCATCACACATCACTTTCACCATCATCATTATAACATCATCACCATCACTTTCACCATCATCATTATAACAATCATCACCATCACTTTCACCATCATCATTATAAATCATCACCATCACTTTCACCATCATCATTATAACAATCATCACCATCACTTCTCCATCATCATTACCGCAATTGTTTGAAAGTTTGTAATTTATTATATTATTATTTCTGCACATCGCACGAATCCATAGGTGCTCCCGATATCAACCTAACGATATAATCCTGGCCCAAGTGCACGAACTCCGTAGCACGGCTTCGAATCCACGGTGTGGGTAAATTTCTGCTGAAAATGTTTTCCTGGCATGACCACTTTTTACCTACTCTTTTCGATTTCCTCTGCCAATGGATCTTTAACGTGCGCGAGTGCACACGACACCTCTAGTTATTGCCGTTATCCGAGAGGGTTAGACGTCGGATTTCACTGCCCATTAGATCAGAGGCGGGTACTGTCATTAAGAAACTATAGATTAATTTTTTCATTTTCTATTTTTAGAAAATCACCACCGTTTCTGGTGGGTTTGAACCAGGTTCTTCTTGTCCTTAGCCGTCGTCGTACCTCTAGACTACCCAACTCCCATTATCAGAACCATCATCATCATAATCATTACCATTATCATAACCACCAACATTATAGTAACCATCTTCTTAATCATAACCTTCATCATCATCACAACCATTATCATTATAGCTAATACTATCACCATCATAACCATCAACATCATCATCAAACTCTCATCATAACGATAATCTAGAATCCTCTTCATAACCATCATCGTAACTTTCATCACCATGATAATCTAAAACTCTCTTCATAACCATCATCATAACTTTCATCACCATGATAATCTAAAACTCTCTTCATAACCATCATCATAACCATCATCATAACCATCATCAAAACCATCATCACAACCATCATCATACCATCATCATAACTCTCATCACCATGATAATCTAAAACTCTCATCATAACCATCATCGTAACCATTATCATAACCGTCATAAACATCATCCATAACCAATCATAACTCTCATCTCAATGATAATCTAAAACGCTCTTCGTAACCATCATCATAACCATCATCATAAACATTATCATAATCATCATCATACCATCATCGTAACCATCATCATAACCATCATCATAACCATTATCATAACCATCATCATAACCATCATCATAACCATCATCATAACCATTATCATTATAACAATCATCACCATCACTTTCACCATCATCATTATAACAATCATCAACTTCACTTTCACCATCATCATTATAACCAATCATCACCATCACTTTCACCATCATCATTATAACAATCATCACCATCACGTTCACCATCATCATTATAACAACCATCACCATCACCTTCGCCATCATCATTATAACAATCATCACCATCACTTTCACCATCATCATTATAACAATCATCACCATCACTTTCACCATCATCATTATAACAATCATCACCATCACTTTCACCATCATCATTATAACAATCATCACCATCACTTCCACCATCATCATTATAACAATCATCATCATCACTTTCACCATCATCATTATAACAATCATCACCATCACTTTCACCATCATCATTATAACAATCATCAACATCACTTTCACAATCATCATTATAACAATCATCACCATCACTTTCACCATCATCATTATAACAATCATCACCATCACTTTCACCATCATCATTATAACAATCATCACCATCACTTTCACCATCATCATTATAACAATCATCACCATCACTTTCACCATCATCATTATAAAATCATCACCATCACTTTCACCATCATCATTATAACAATCATCACCATCACTTTCACACCATCATCATTATAACAATCATCACCATCAATTTTCACCATCATCATTATAACAA